>OU975475.1:4230000-4646120 GCA_918857605.2 Philereme vetulata | reverse complement strand
ACTAGACTCGTCTTCAGCTTCAGTAGAAGACTGAGTACCTAAGTGACCTAAGTTAAAATATATTACCATTATTTTTACTAAATTTTCTAATTTTAGTCTTTTTCTTATTACATCTAACACCCATTTATATGTAGAAAAGGAGCGTTCGACATCTGTGACTGAAGCTCAAGACAAACTAGACTCGTCTTCAGCTTCAGTAGAAGACTGAGTACCTAAGTGACCTAAGTTAAAATATATTACCATTATTTTTACTAAATTTTCTAATTTTAGTCTTTTTCTTTTTACATCTAACACCCATTTATATGTAGAGAAGGAGCGTTCGACATCTGTGACTGAAGCTCAAGACAAACTAGACTCGTCTTCAGCTTCAGTAGAAGACTGAGTACCTAAGTGACCTAAGTTAAAATATATTACCATTATTTTTACTAAATTTTCTAATTTTAGTCTTTTTCTTTTTACATCTAACACCCATTTATATGTAGAAAAGGAGCGTTCGACATCTGTGACTGAAGCTCAAGACAAACTAGACTCGTCTTCAGCTTCAGTAGAAGACTGAGTACCTAAGTGACCTAAGTTAAAATATATTACCATTATTTTTACTAAATTTTCAAATTTTAGTCTTTTTCTTATTACATCTAACACCCATTTATATGTAGAAAAGGAGCGTTCGACATCTGTGACTGAAGCTCAAGACAAACTAGACTCGTCTTCAGCTTCAGTAGAAGACTGAGTACCTAAGTGACCTAAGTTAAAATATATTACCATTATTTTTACTAAATTTTCTAATTTTAGTCTTTTTCTTTTTACATCTAACACCCATTTATATGTAGATAAGGAGCGTTCGACATCTGTGACTGAAGCTCAAGACAAACTAGACTCGTCTTCAGCTTCAGTAGAAGACTGAGTACCTAAGTGACCTAAGTTAAAATATATTACCATTATTTTTACTAAATTTTCTAATTTTAGTCTTTTTCTTTTTACATCTAACACCCATTTATATGTAGAAAAGGAGCGTTCGACATCTGTGACTGAAGCTCAAGACAAACTAGACTCGTCTTCAGCTTCAGTAGAAGACTGAGTACCTAAGTGACCTAAGTTAAAATATATTACCATTATTTTTACTAAATTTTCTAATTTTAGTCTTTTTCTTTTTACATCTAACACCCATTTATATGTAGAGAAGGAGCGTTCGACATCTGTGGCTGAAGCTCAAGACAAACTAGACTCGTCTTCAGCTTCAGTAGAAGACTGAGTACCTAAGTGACCTAAGTTAAAATATATTACCATTATTTTTACTAAATTTTCTAATTTTAGTCTTTTTCTTTTTACATCTAACACCCATTTATATGTAGGAAAGGAGCGTTCGACATCTGTGACTGAAGCTCAAGACAAACTAGACTCGTCTTCAGCTTCAGTAGAAGACTGAGTACCTAAGTGACCTAAGTTAAAATATATTACCATTATTTTTACTAAATTTTCTAATTTTAGTCTTTTTCTTTTTACATCTAACACCCATTTATATGTAGAAAAGGAGCGTTCGACATCTGTGACTGAAGCTCAAGACAAACTAGACTCGTCTTCAGCTTCAGTAGAAGACTGAGTACCTAAGTGACCTAAGTTAAAATATATTACCATTATTTTTACTAAATTTTCTAATTTTAGTCTTTTTCTTTTTACATCTAACACCCATTTATATGTAGAAAAGGAGCGTTCGACATCTGTGACTGAAGCTCAAGACAAACTAGACTCGTCTTCAGCTTCAGTAGAAGACTGAGTACCTAAGTGACCTAAGTTAAAATATATTACCATTATTTTTACTAAATTTTCTAATTTTAGTCTTTTTCTTTTTACATCTAACACCCATTTATATGTAGAAAAGAAGCGTTCGACATCTGTGACTGAAGCTCAAGACAAACTAGACTCGTCTTCAGCTTCAGTAGAAGACTGAGTACCTAAGTGACCTAAGTTAAAATATATTACCATTATTTTTACTAAATTTTCTAATTTTAGTCTTTTTCTTTTTACATCTAACACCCATTTATATGTATAAAAGAAGCGTTCGACATCTGTGACTGAAGCTCAAGACAAACTAGACTCGTCTTCAGCTTCAGTAGAAGACTGAGTACCTAAGTGACCTAAGTTAAAATATATTACCATTATTTTTACTAAATTTTCTAATTTTAGTCTTTTTCTTTTTACATCTAACACCCATTTATATGTAGAGAAGGAGCGTTCGACATCTGTGACTGAAGCTCAAGACAAACTAGACTCGTCTTCAGCTTCAGTAGAAGACTGAGTACCTAAGTGACCTAAGTTAAAATATATTACCATTATTTTTACTAAATTTTCTAATTTTAGTCTTTTTCTTTTTACATCTAACACCCATTTATATGTAGAAAAGGAGCGTTCGACATCTGTGACTGAAGCTCAAGACAAACTAGACTCGTCTTCAGCTTCAGTAGAAGACTGAGTACCTAAGTGACCTAAGTTAAAATATATTACCATTATTTTTACTAAATTTTCTAATTTTAGTCTTTTTCTTTTTACATCTAACGCCCATTTATATGTAGAGAAGGAGCGTTCGACATCTGTGACTGAAGCTCAAGACAAACTAGACTCGTCTTCAGCTTCAGTAGAAGACTGAGTACCTAAGTGACCTAAGTTAAAATATATTACCATTATTTTTACTAAATTTTCTAATTTTAGTCGTTTTCTTTTTACATCTAACACCCATTTATATGTAGAGAAGGAGCGTTCGACATCTGTGACTGAAGCTCAAGACAAACTAGACTCGTCTTCAGCTTCAGTAGAAGACTGAGTACCTAAGTGACCTAAGTTAAAATATATTACCATTATTTTTACTAAATTTTCTAATTTTAGTCTTTTTCTTTTTACATCTAACACCCATTTATATGTAGAAAAGGAGCGTTCGACATCTGTGACTGAAGCTCAAGACAAACTAGACTCGTCTTCAGCTTCAGTAGAAGACTGAGTACCTAAGTGACCTAAGTTAAAATATATTACCATTATTTTTACTAAATTTTCTAATTTTAGTCTTTTTCTTTTTACATCTAACACCCATTTATATGTAGAGAAGGAGCGTTCGACATCTGTGACTGAAGCTCAAGACAAACTAGACTCGTCTTCAGCTTCAGTAGAAGACTGAGTACCTAAGTGACCTAAGTTAAAATATATTACCATTATTTTTACTAAATTTTCTAATTTTAGTCTTTTTCTTTTTACATCTAACACCCATTTATATGTAGAGAAGGAGCGTTCGACATCTGTGACTGAAGCTCAAGACAAACTAGACTCGTCTTCAGCTTCAGTAGAAGACTGAGTACCTAAGTGACCTAAGTTAAAATATATTACCATTATTTTTACTAAATTTTCTAATTTTAGTCTTTTTCTTTTTACATCTAACACCCATTTATATGTAGAGAAGGAGTGTTCGACATCTGTGGCTGAAGCTCAAGACAAACTAGACTCGTCTTCAGCTTCAGTAGAAGACTGAGTACCTAAGTGACCTAAGTTAAAATATATTACCATTATTTTTACTAAATTTTCTAATTTTAGTCTTTTTCTTTTTACATCTAACACCCATTTATATGTAGAGAAGGAGCGTTCGACATCTGTGACTGAAGCTCAAGACAAACTAGACTCGTCTTCAGCTTCAGTAGAAGACTGAGTACCTAAGTGACCTAAGTTAAAATATATTACCATTATTTTTACTAAATTTT
This sequence comes from Philereme vetulata, assembly GCA_918857605.2. Classification (NCBI taxonomy): domain Eukaryota; kingdom Metazoa; phylum Arthropoda; class Insecta; order Lepidoptera; family Geometridae; genus Philereme; species Philereme vetulata. The sequence goes on along the minus strand of OU975475.1, from coordinate 4,642,380 downwards.
CTAATTTTAGTCTTTTTCTTTTTACATCTAACACCCATTTATATGTAGAAAAGGAGCGTTCGACATCTGTGACTGAAGCTCAAGACAAACTAGACTCGTCTTCAGCTTCAGTAGAAGACTGAGTACCTAAGTGACCTAAGTTAAAATATATTACCATTATTTTTATTAAATTTTCTAATTTTAGTCTTTTTCTTTTTACATCTAACACCCATTTATATGTAGAAAAGGAGCGTTCGACATCTGTGACTGAAGCTCAAGACAAACTAGACTCGTCTTCAGCTTCAGTAGAAGACTGAGTACCTAAGTGACCTAAGTTAAAATATATTACCATTATTTTTACTAAATTTTCTAATTTTAGTCTTTTTCTTTTTACATCTAACACCCATTTATATGTAGAAAAGAAGCGTTCGACATCTGTGACTGAAGCTCAAGACAAACTAGACTCGTCTTCAGCTTCAGTAGAAGACTGAGTACCTAAGTGACCTAAGTTAAAATATATTACCATTATTTTTACTAAATTTTCTAATTTTAGTCTTTTTCTTTTTACATCTAACACCCATTTATATGTAGAAAAGAAGCGTTCGACATCTGTGACTGAAGCTCAAGACAAACTAGACTCGTCTTCAGCTTCAGTAGAAGACTGAGTACCTAAGTGACCTAAGTTAAAATATATTACCATTATTTTTACTAAATTTTCTAATTTTAGTCTTTTTCTTTTTACATCTAACACCCATTTATATGTAGAGAAGGAGCGTTCGACATCTGTGACTGAAGCTCAAGACAAACTAGACTCGTCTTCAGCTTCAGTAGAAGACTGAGTACCTAAGTGACCTAAGTTAAAATATATTACCATTATTTTTACTAAATTTTCTAATTTTAGTCTTTTTCTTTTTACATCTAACACCCATTTATATGTAGAGAAGGAGCGTTCGACATCTGTGACTGAAGCTCAAGACAAACTAGACTCGTCTTCAGCTTCAGTAGAAGACTGAGTACCTAAGTGACCTAAGTTAAAATATATTACCATTATTTTTACTAAATTTTCTAATTTTAGTCTTTTTCTTTTTACATCTAACACCCATTTATATGTAGAGAAGGAGCGTTCGACATCTGTGACTGAAGCTCAAGACAAACTAGACTCGTCTTCAGCTTCAGTAGAAGACTGAGTACCTAAGTGACCTAAGTTAAAATATATTACCATTATTTTTACTAAATTTTCTAATTTTAGTCTTTTTCTTTTTACATCTAACACCCATTTATATGTAGAGAAGGAGCGTTCGACATCTGTGGCTGAAGCTCAAGACAAACTAGACTCGTCTTCAGCTTCAGTAGAAGACTGAGTACCTAAGTGACCTAAGTTAAAATATATTACCATTATTTTTACTAAATTTTCTAATTTTAGTCTTTTTCTTTTTACATCTAACACCCATTTATATGTAGAGAAGGAGCGTTCGACATCTGTGACTGAAGCTCAAGACAAACTAGACTCGTCTTCAGCTTCAGTAGAAGACTGAGTACCTAAGTGACCTAAGGTAAAATATATTACCATTATTTTTACTAAATTTTCTAATTTTAGTCTTTTTCTTTTTACATCTAACACCCATTTATATGTAGAAAAGGAGCGTTCGACATCTGTGACTGAAGCTCAAGACAAACTAGACTCGTCTTCAGCTTCAGTAGAAGACTGAGTACCTAAGTGACCTAAGTTAAAATATATTACCATTATTTTTACTAAATTTTCTAATTTTAGTCTTTTTCTTTTTACATCTAACACCCATTTATATGTAGAAAAGGAGCGTTCGACATCTGTGGCTGAAGCTCAAGACAAACTAGACTCGTCTTCAGCTTCAGTAGAAGACTGAGTACCTAAGTGACCTAAGTTAAAATATATTACCATTATTTTTACTAAATTTTTTAATTTTAGTCTTTTTCTTTTTACATCTAACACCCATTTATATGTAGAGAAGGAGCGTTCGACATCTGTGACTGAAGCTCAAGACAAACTAGACTCGTCTTCAGCTTCAGTAGAAGACTGAGTACCTAAGTGACCTAAGTTAAAATATATTACCATTATTTTTACTAAATTTTCTAATTTTAGTCGTTTTCTTTTTACATCTAACACCCATTTATATGTAGAAAAGGAGCGTTCGACATCTGTGACTGAAGCTCAAGACAAACTAGACTCGTCTTCAGCTTCAGTAGAAGACTGAGTACCTAAGTGACCTAAGTTAAAATATATTACCATTATTTTTACTAAATTTTCTAATTTTAGTCTTTTTCTTTTTACATCTAACACCCATTTATATGTAGAAAAGGAGCGTTCGACATCTGTGGCTGAAGCTCAAGACAAACTAGACTCGTCTTCAGCTTCAGTAGAAGACTGAGTACCTAAGTGACCTAAGTTAAAATATATTACCATTATTTTTACTAAATTTTCTAATTTTAGTCTTTTTCTTTTTACATCTAACACCCATTTATATGTAGAAAAGGAGCGTTCGACATCTGTGACTGAAGCTCAAGACAAACTAGACTCGTCTTCAGCTTCAGTAGAAGACTGAGTACCTAAGTGACCTAAGTTAAAATATATTACCATTATTTTTACTAAATTTTCTAATTTTAGTCTTTTTCTTTTTACATCTAACACCCATTTATATGTAGAAAAGGAGCGTTCGACATCTGTGACTGAAGCTCAAGACAAACTAGACTCGTCTTCAGCTTCAGTAGAAGACTGAGTACCTAAGTGACCTAAGTTAAAATATATTACCATTATTTTTACTAAATTTTCTAATTTTAGTCTTTTTCTTTTTACATCTAACACCCATTTATATGTAGAAAAGGAGCGTTCGACATCTGTGGCTGAAGCTCAAGACAAACTAGACTCGTCTTCAGCTTCAGTAGAAGACTGAGTACCTAAGTGACCTAAGTTAAAATATATTACCATTATTTTTACTAAATTTTCTAATTTTAGTCTTTTTCTTTTTACATCTAACACCCATTTATATGTAGAAAAGGAGCGTTCGACATCTGTGACTGAAGCTCAAGACAAACTAGACTCGTCTTCAGCTTCAGTAGAAGACTGAGTACCTAAGTGACCTAAGTTAAAATATATTACCATTATTTTTACTAAATTTTCTAATTTTAGTCTTTTTCTTTTTACATCTAACACCCATTTATATGTAGAAAAGGAGCGTTCGACATCTGTGACTGAAGCTCAAGACAAACTAGACTCGTCTTCAGCTTCAGTAGAAGACTGAGTACCTAAGTGACCTAAGTTAAAATATATTACCATTATTTTTACTAAATTTTCTAATTTTAGTCTTTTTCTTTTTACATCTAACACCCATTTATATGTAGAAAAGGAGCGTTCGACATCTGTGACTGAAGCTCAAGACAAACTAGACTCGTCTTCAGCTTCAGTAGAAGACTGAGTACCTAAGTGACCTAAGTTAAAATATATTACCATTATTTTTACTAAATTTTCTAATTTTAGTCTTTTTCTTTTTACATCTAACACCCATTTATATGTAGAAAAGGAGCGTTCGACATCTGTGACTGAAGCTCAAGACAAACTAGACTCGTCTTCAGCTTCAGTAGAAGACTGAGTACCTAAGTGACCTAAGTTAAAATATATTACCATTATTTTTACTAAATTTTCTAATTTTAGTCGTTTTCTTTTTACATCTAACACCCATTTATATGTAGAATAGGAGCGTTCGACATCTGTGACTGAAGCTCAAGACAAACTAGACTCGTCTTCAGCTTCAGTAGAAGACTGAGTACCTAAGTGACCTAAGTTAAAATATATTACCATTATTTTTACTAAATTTTCTAATTTTAGTCTTTTTCTTTTTACATCTAACACCCATTTATATGTAGAAAAGGAGCGTTCGACATCTGTGACTGAAGCTCAAGACAAACTAGACTCGTCTTCAGCTTCAGTAGAAGACTGAGTACCTAAGTGACCTAAGTTAAAATATATTACCATTATTTTTACTAAATTTTCTAATTTTAGTCTTTTTCTTTTTACATCTAACACCCATTTATATGTAGAAAAGGAGCGTTCGACATCTGTGACTGAAGCTCAAGACAAACTAGACTCGTCTTCAGCTTCAGTAGAAGACTGAGTACCTAAGTGACCTAAGTTAAAATATATTACCATTATTTTTACTAAATTTTCTAATTTTAGTCTTTTTCTTTTTACATCTAACACCCATTTATATGTAGAAAAGAAGCGTTCGACATCTGTGACTGAAGCTCAAGACAAACTAGACTCGTCTTCAGCTTCAGTAGAAGACTGAGTACCTAAGTGACCTAAGTTAAAATATATTACCATTATTTTTACTAAATTTTCTAATTTTAGTCTTTTTCATTTTACATCTAACACCCATTTATATGTAGAAAAGGAGCGTTCGACATCTGTGACTGAAGCTCAAGACAAACTAGACTCGTCTTCAGCTTCAGTAGAAGACTGAGTACCTAAGTGACCTAAGTTAAAATATATTACCATTATTTTTACTAAATTTTCTAATTTTAGTCTTTTTCTTTTTACATCTAACACCCATTTATATGTAGAAAAGGAGCGTTCGACATCTGTGACTGAAGCTCAAGACAAACTAGACTCGTCTTCAGCTTCAGTAGAAGACTGAGTACCTAAGTGACCTAAGTTAAAATATATTACCATTATTTTTACTAAATTTTCTAATTTTAGTCTTTTTCTTTTTACATCTAACACCCATTTATATGTAGAATAGGAGCGTTCGACATCTGTGACTGAAGCTCAAGACAAACTAGACTCGTCTTCAGCTTCAGTAGAAGACTGAGTACCTAAGTGACCTAAGTTAAAATATATTACCATTATTTTTACTAAATTTTCTAATTTTAGTCTTTTTCTTTTTACATCTAACACCCATTTATATGTAGAGAAGGAGCGTTCGACATCTGTGACTGAAGCTCAAGACAAACTAGACTCGTCTTCAGCTTCAGTAGAAGACTGAGTACCTAAGTGACCTAAGTTAAAATATATTACCATTATTTTTACTAAATTTTCTAATTTTAGTCTTTTTCTTTTTACATCTAACACCCATTTATATGTAGAAAAGGAGCGTTCGACATCTGTGACTGAAGCTCAAGACAAACTAGACTCGTCTTCAGCTTCAGTAGAAGACTGAGTACCTAAGTGACCTAAGTTAAAATATATTACCATTATTTTTACTAAATTTTCTAATTTTAGTCTTTTTCTTTTTACATCTAACACCCATTTATATGTAGAAAAGGAGCGTTCGACATCTGTGACTGAAGCTCAAGACAAACTAGACTCGTCTTCAGCTTCAGTAGAAGACTGAGTACCTAAGTGACCTAAGTTAAAATATATTACCATTATTTTTACTAAATTTTCTAATTTTAGTCTTTTTCTTTTTACATCTAACACCCATTTATATGTAGAAAAGGAGCGTTCGACATCTGTGACTGAAGCTCAAGACAAACTAGACTCGTCTTCAGCTTCAGTAGAAGACTGAGTACCTAAGTGACCTAAGTTAAAATATATTACCATTATTTTTACTAAATTTTCTAATTTTAGTCTTTTTCTTTTTACATCTAACACCCATTTATATGTAGAAAAGGAGCGTTCGACATCTGTGACTGAAGCTCAAGACAAACTAGACTCGTCTTCAGCTTCAGTAGAAGACTGAGTACCTAAGTGACCTAAGTTAAAATATATTACCATTATTTTTACTAAATTTTCTAATTTTAGTCTTTTTCTTTTTACATCTAACACCCATTTATATGTAGAATAGGAGCGTTCGACATCTGTGACTGAAGCTCAAGACAAACTAGACTCGTCTTCAGCTTCAGTAGAAGACTGAGTACCTAAGTGACCTAAGTTAAAATATATTACCATTATTTTTACTAAATTTTCTAATTTTAGTCTTTTTCTTTTTACATCTAACACCCATTTATATGTAGAATAGGAGCGTTCGACATCTGTGACTGAAGCTCAAGACAAACTAGACTCGTCTTCAGCTTCAGTAGAAGACTGAGTACCTAAGTGACCTAAGTTAAAATATATTACCATTATTTTTACTAAATTTTCTAATTTTAGTCTTTTTCTTTTTACATCTAACACCCATTTATATGTAGAAAAGGAGCGTTCGACATCTGTGACTGAAGCTCAAGACAAACTAGACTCGTCTTCAGCTTCAGTAGAAGACTGAGTACCTAAGTGACCTAAGTTAAAATATATTACCATTATTTTTACTAAATTTTCTAATTTTAGTCTTTTTCTTTTTACATCTAACACCCATTTATATGTAGAGAAGGAGCGTTCGACATCTGTGGCTGAAGCTCAAGACAAACTAGACTCGTCTTCAGCTTCAGTAGAAGACTGAGTACCTAAGTGACCTAAGTTAAAATATATTACCATTATTTTTACTAAATTTTCTAATTTTAGTCTTTTTCTTTTTACATCTAACACCCATTTATATGTAGAGAAGGAGCGTTCGACATCTGTGACTGAAGCTCAAGACAAACTAGACTCGTCTTCAGCTTCAGTAGAAGACTGAGTACCTAAGTGACCTAAGTTAAAATATATTACCATTATTTTTACTAAATTTTCTAATTTTAGTCTTTTTCTTTTTACATCTAACACCCATTTATATGTAGAAAAGGAGCGTTCGACATCTGTGACTGAAGCTCAAGACAAACTAGACTCGTCTTCAGCTTCAGTAGAAGACTGAGTACCTAAGTGACCTAAGTTAAAATATATTACCATTATTTTTACTAAATTTTCTAATTTTAGTCTTTTTCTTTTTACATCTAACACCCATTTATATGTAGAAAAGGAGCGTTCGACATCTGTGACTGAAGCTCAAGACAAACTAGACTCGTCTTCAGCTTCAGTAGAAGACTGAGTACCTAAGTGACCTAAGTTAAAATATATTACCATTATTTTTACTAAATTTTCTAATTTTAGTCTTTTTCTTTTTACATCTAACACCCATTTATATGTAGAAAAGGAGCGTTCGACATCTGTGACTGAAGCTCAAGACAAACTAGACTCGTCTTCAGCTTCAGTAGAAGACTGAGTACCTAAGTGACCTAAGTTAAAATATATTACCATTATTTTTACTAAATTTTCTAATTTTAGTCTTTTTCTTTTTACATCTAACACCCATTTATATGTAGAAAAGGAGCGTTCGACATCTGTGACTGAAGCTCAAGACAAACTAGACTCGTCTTCAGCTTCAGTAGAAGACTGAGTACCTAAGTGACCTAAGTTAAAATATATTACCATTATTTTTACTAAATTTTCTAATTTTAGTCTTTTTCTTTTTACATCTAACACCCATTTATATGTAGAAAAGAAGCGTTCGACATCTGTGGATGTTAGTGAAACAAATTTATATGACAAAATTTCATCATTTACTTCATTTTTTGACAATTTTTCTTCAAATCCTCTGAGGATATCAATGTCAGGATTCATATCCAAACCTTTTTAAATTTTTATTTTTATTCTATCAGAATCACACTCATTTAAAGCAGCTCTGACTTGATCAAAAGCCAAAAATGAGTCGCTTAATGTTAAATTTCGTTTCTGCAACTCTTTTAAAGAAAGTTAAATAATCGTATAATGATTTTCTATATACTCTAAATGATTCCGTAGATTCTCTTTCTCTAGAATATTTTTCGCATTTCGTATTGCCATTGATTCAAAGCTGTTTAATCGAGAAATAATATTCATTATTTCTTCATAATATATCTAAGGGTTCCGTAGTCGACCAAGGAGCTCTTATTTTGTACAATAGTTGCATTTATACTGTATTATTGAGTATAATTATCAAAGCTGAGACTAGTTAACGAGTCATCATCATCATTCTCAGCCCGTGTTGACCCACTGCTGGGCACAGGCCTCTGATTCTTCCCGATCCCGTGCCAGTCTGAACCACATACGACCAACGGACTTATAGATGTCGTCGACCCATCTCGCTGGTGGACGTCCCCTATTTCGATGCCCAGTTCTCGGCCTCCACTCTGTGATTGCCTTACTCCATCTGTCATCACTACGTCTGGCCAAGTGTCCTGCCTAACTCCACTTGAGCCCCAACATCTGCTTGCTTGACGTCTTGTACTTCAGTCAGCTTGCGAATTTCGGTATTGGGAACTCGATGTAAGAGTGTGATGCCAAGCATGGAGCGCTCCATGGCTACACTTATGCTACACTTATTTTGTGCACAGTCTCCTTCGTGAGCCTCCATGTCTCGGCACCATAAGTCATAGTTGGCAGGACACATTGGTTATAGAGACGTGTTTTAAGACATTTTGGAGTACGCGTGGATTTTAGTATGACATCTAGTTTGCCAAAAGCTGCCCATCCAAGTTGAACACGTCTGGTGACTTCCCTCATCTGATACTCCTTGCCAAAAGATAAAACATGGCCAAGATAAACGCATGAGTCGACCATTTCTAGTTTCTCGCATCCAACAACGTTTGGGACCGAAACTCCAGTAATGCTCGACATAACCTTCGTCTTGCCCATATTCATCCTGAATCAGTTTCTGCAGTTGAGTTGAGGGTAGTTGATAAACAACCACCTATCTTTTCAACGGTGGACCGCACGCGCCCGCGCACCGCGCCTCGCGATAAACGAGGAAGCTTTTGCGCGTTGAGGTGAACACACGTTCTGTTTGCTATCAATTTGACCGTGTCATATCCTCACGCTAGAGGTTCTGGCATCATGTGTGTGGACTAATTATCGTGCAGTGCAACTGTTGACCACTAAAATTCACTTGGACTGTCTGTAGCGTGACGTGTACGCCAGGAACTTTGCTTCAGTCCCTGCAAAGTCCAGCAAAGGTAGGTGGTGTTCATTTGCCCTCTTAGATCCTGCAGGAACCAACTTTTCATCTACACACCACTTTACAATCATCTCTTTTAAAAACTCAAAAACCCTGCCACCAATTCAAAAGAGATTGTGTATATATCGCACAGGCCAACTCTAGAAGATGCATTACATGCATTCTCAAGGATGACTCCGTTTCACAGGAAATTATTTAAATAAATATTGATATTGCGGGACATTTCATACAGCGCTATCTAGCCCCAAACTAAGCAAAGCTTGTACTATGGGAACCAGATAACTGATATAATACTTATATACATTTTTTTTGCAAATACCTACTTATATATAGAGAAACAACCAGACCCGGAACAAATATCGTCCTTCTCGTTCTTCTCAACATCTTTTATTCAAGACGCTTGAGCATAACACTTCTTTCTTCACTAACTCTCACTGTGACTGCTATCTGCTTGTGGAACTCTCTTCCAGTGGAAATCCGCAAGGCCGCCTCTATGAGAATCTTCAAATCCAAACTCTTTAAATACTTCACCTCTCTTCAAGATACCCAACAAAATTGAGCACTTTATGTAGATATATTTGTGTATTTCGTTTATGTATGTATATTATAATTATTTTTAATTTTTGTAAGTTTATTTCTAAGCTAAAGTTTGAATAAATTTTCCTTTTTCTGGCACTACCACTTTCTCCACACTACACAAAGGTTAGCTGGAAAAAAATGCTAATTAGCATTAAGTTCGCCTATGTATTATTTGATTAGTGCAATAAAGAATTTTCTAATCTAATCTAAATATCTGTAGATCATACAAACATTTGTTCCGTTGTGGAAACCCGCTACCTCCTGGGTCTCAGCCGGCTGTTCGCCCACTGCGCCACGGAGGTCGTCATTTGATAGTAGGTATGTATTATTTTTTTATTTAATTGTTGTTTCTGTGATATTAGAATTAGGTATATACATTTTGTTTTGTAATTCTTTATTTAGGTAAGATGACAATGCCCTTTTACAGCAGCTACGATGTGACGTTATAAAATGCATATCTTGACATTCCATAAAATATAACCAATGACTAATGCAATTCAATATTTATAATTATTGTTACTAACTGACATACACAGTAATTTAGAATTCAAAATAGGCATTTTAATCAATTCTTTGACGATGCCCCTCTACAGCAGCTATAATCATAATTAGGTACATACTTATTAATCAGTATTTAGATGCTTAAATGTAAATGTATATGAAATGCTTGTCTGTTTCTGGCACTTCTACTTAGATAAAGACATGTAAATAAGTAAGTACTATTATTGACGTAACCAAGTGTTCCATTGTGTCCCTACGAGTTGAATAAATGAGCATTAAGCTCATTCAGCATGGTCGTCCATCGTCTCGGCAAACAGAACAGGATCATCAACGAACCGCAAGTACGACAGCTAGACACCATTATCATAACCAGTTTACGAGTACCTAGGTATCAATACGTTGAATGATTGAATGAAATTATACTCAAAAACTCACAAATCATACTATAATATACTAGCTGACCCGCCCGCGGCTTCGCACGCTTGAAATTTCCCGTTCCCGTGGGAATTTCGGGATAAAAACTATATAGGTAGGTACTTAAAATAATCTTGTGAAAGTGACGCGACACTTCATGTAAATGACTTCACGTCAATGAAAGACTGTTAAATTAAATGGATAAATGTTGCTGGACATTTCACACAGCGCTATCTAGCCCCAAACTAAGCAGAGCTTGTACTATGGGAATCAGATACCTGATAGAATACTTATATACTTTTTTTGTAATACATACTTATCTTAAATAGAAAAACATCCAGACCCGGAACAAATATCTGTAGATCATGCACACATATGGATATTGTTCGTTACTACAATCGCGATTAAAAATGTGTGTGTGGGGGGGGGGGGGAGCGTGAAAAATATTTTACGACCTAATCTCATACCTACCAAATAAACAAAAAGAAAATCATGAAAATCGGTCGAACTATTTCGGAGGAGTGCGACCACAAACACCGTGACACGAGAATTTTATATATTAGATTAGATTATGAGACACAAAACAAACAGTACAATCAGAGGTAAAGTAAAGTGAAAGACATTTATTTAGTACAAAAGTACAGTACAGACAAAACAGATGGTAATACAATATAATAAAACATTGAAAAATATTACCCGTGCGCGATAAGTTGGGACCTGAGCGCGGTGACGTCATATTGGCGTGTTTGTACCGCCCGCAAAAAAGCGAACATAACTAGCAGCCGCCCGCGGCTTCGTCTTTGTTTTTTTTAACCTAATTTATTATGTTACTCAAGGAGGACGCTGCTTTTTATCTAATCTTTTTTACACTATTTGAATAAAATAAAAATACAATGTTTAAGTTTATACATTTATTTTATCTATTATTTACATTATCTCATCTTCGTCACTACTTAGTGGATTTATGCCTTCTAGAGGTTGTTCTTCGTCCTCAGTCTCACTATAATCACTTGACGAAGAGGTATCCGATAAATTTACAATTAATTGCGATTCATTCGTCTCTTGTAAGAGGTCATCGTCCCAATACTTTTGTCGAAGCCTGTCCACGTGGTTGACTTCTTTTTTCCAGACAACAAAACAATAACACAAACGAAAACTAAAAGAATTCCAGAGCGCGTCGTTACGTAACGTAGGCCAGTACGAGACTAAAAACCCTAGTAAAAAATAGTGATGCGAACGGTACAATACGGGTGCCATCGGGGAAGTGCAGGGGAAGCGGTCGGGGAGTCGCATTCCTAGCAAGTCCCAAGTTATCACGCACGAGTAATACATACAAATAACATTATGCAAATGGTAGGTAGGTCATGGCACCGCAGCTCTGATACCAGGCAGTTGTTGTAACCTGTCTGGTCTTTCCAGGGTTCGGCTACCGGGCCTATTCCGCTACACGGCCTCTCTTCTCTGCTACTGAGCCTTTCCTACTATCAGGCTCCACTGATCTACTACCGGTGGACTGCTGGACGTGGTCTGGGACCTACGTGGTCTACGACGAGATATCTGCCCTTGCCAACTACGCTGCCACGTGGTCTCCAGAGCCGAGGAACTAACACCAGGGGAGTCCTGTGTTCGGCCGGAACACTATTCCACCGCGTGTCTATCTGCTCGCTTCTGTCTGTCTGCCTAAGAGAGAGAGTAATTAAACGCAACCTCATAGTCAGGCCGAAGGCTCTTCCAGCCCTAGCTATCTTCTATCTATCTATCTGTTAGCATTTTTAAGCAAATTTTTCTACCTATCCCTCTAAACTAAAGGACTGTTTAATAGATAGCAGGTAACATCTATCTTCACCGTCTATCTCTATTCTGTCGCTCGCACACTAACGCGACGCGACCTATAAAAATACAGAAAGACAAATAAAAAAACAACAGAATTAGGAACGGTCTTATCGCTTTGAATGATTTCTTCAGACAACCTTTGTGTGTCGTACAGGCTTGGCCTGGGTCACACTGGGTTGATTACCTTTGATATAGAATAGAATATAATAATCATATATTTGTTACACACAAAATAACACATGAAATAATTTAAAGGAACAGTAGATACAATTGAATCCAATAAAACAGGTTCGACTCATGTGTCTGCGTACCAAAATGGCGTTCAGTTTAGCATAATGTTGGATGTTAAGCACCCAACGCTGATTTTCAGCTGAAACCAGAAGCAATAGGTAGTGCAGCAGCTACATAGAAAAATAAATAAATAAAGAAGTGATTAAATAAAATGTGTGTAGAGTTTTGTTTAAATGTAAATATAAATTTTATAAACATACTTTACAAAAATAATATTACCTACCTATATATATAAACATACAACTTATGAACTTTCTTACGATTTCTAAGGTTATGGTAAATTGTTATATATATAAATAAATATGGGTAACTATTTAAAATATATTGATTTAGTTAAACTTATGTAAAAAGAGTTATTGGATGACTAGATCAAAGAGAGGTCGACATTGATGTTACCATGTTGTATTTGGGCTTCCATTAGAAATATTTTTAGTTTTTTTCTAAAGCTGTTGCAACTTTTGAAATTTCTAATTGGTGGTGGCATATTGTTCCAACACTTGGAAGCCGCATATTTGAAACTACCCCTAAAACTCTCTGATCGGTGATGTTGAGTAAACAGTTGCTTGGAGCACTGCCGACTTGCACAGTCTCTTCGACTAGTCATCCAAATTAGCTTGTCGTATAGCTATTTAGGTGTTATGTAGTAATTTTTTTAAATTTTTTTTTTCTGATATGTAGATAGCAGTCGCCGTATAGTCTTATGTATGATAAAAAAGTATCCTCCAGGTAACAATATAATGCGCACATACCTAGAACACTAACAGATGACCTTCCCCAACGCACGCTTGCTTGCTGTCTGTTGCAGGGTAATGCTGGCTACACACGCACACCGGCATTGTTTTATAATAAATTTGCACTGGTATAATCTTAATAAATCCCAGACGACAGATACACGAATTTGGAATGATTTGACCGATTTTGGATGGTTTGTTTCGGTAATGATCTACGCTACGCTGTCACTCCTTCGAGGTGGGGCTGCCGAGTAACTTTCATTTGCTCGTTGTGGTTCACCACAATAGTTTTTGAGTGTTGACTTGTTGTGAATGTACCGTACACATAGGGCAAGAAAAATGTTGCCCATGTTACAGGATAAAAAACCTTAATACCAACACATAAGACATACGGTTTGGTGATAACTATGCGAACGAAACACTTTGGATGGAGAGAATTTTTATCAGATTTGGATGAAATGCAACTAATACCTACCTAAATACATACATACTATTCTAACTCGAAAGTAACTCTGTCTCACTCTGTTTATCTGTCTGTTACGTTTTCACGACTCAAAGGCTGGACCAATTTCGATGAAATTTAGTATTGAGATAGCGATCGGGATTGGGACATAGTCTACGTTTTACCCGTCTGCGCAGGAAAGCAATGTTATTATTGGCAATATGCGTGCAAAGCCGTAGGCGGTAGCATGCACTCTTATAATACAACTCTGTTTATTTGTCTGGTTCTTTCACTGGTGGTAGAGTTTTTGTGAACGAGCTCGAGGAAGTGGGCACCACCACCTTACCTTTATATGCCGCCAAATAGCAGTACTTGTGCTGCTGTGTTCTGGTTAGATGGTAATGGACATACCATTCCAATTAAATCCAATTAAATCCCGTGCCCTACGCAGTAACAAATTTCACTATCATCTTATAACTCCACCGCACAAATTGACCAAATCCGAGAGGTTGGCATACATCACGAGCCCATCGGTTTTCAATAGATTGCCAGAACCGATAAAGACAGCAGCGTCCGTGCCTATATTTAAGAATAGGCTTAAAAAGTGGTTGTTGAGTGGGATATTCTATAGAGTAGATGAGTTTTATGAATTACCTACAATATAGAATATCGCACCAGGACTAACATAAATTAATGGATTGAAAGGAATTTTATTATAATTACAATTATATAACTTATTGTGATTTTTAATGACTTGTAACTATGGAGTTATTAATAAAGTATTGTATTGTATTGTCTTCCTCCAAAGAGATGGAGCGATGACAGTAGAAGTGGCTGGAAAAATATGGCAAAGAATTGCAAGAGACCGGACAGAGTGGAGTCAATTGGAGGAGGCTTTTACCGCCACAGGCGGTCCTTAGTACACGACAACAAGTAGCAAGTAAAATAATAAAAAAATAGATTTAAGTTTTTTTTCGTGTATTTTTTATTAGCTTATATTTATAAATAAGTACCTACTTTACTGGTGGTAGAGCTTTTGTGAACGGGCTCGAGGAAGTGGGCACCACCGCCTTACCTTTATCTGCCGCCAAATAGCAGTACTTGTGCTGCTGTGTTCCGGGATGGTATGTTCCTGTAATTACTGGCACATAGGCATAACAGCTAAGTCCTATAGTATGGCAACGTATCCACATAGAGATCAAGACAACATAATAGCTTGTTTTGAATTCTATGTGGATATCCATGGGCTGCAGTAGCCACTTAACATCTGGTGGACTGCATGCTAGTTTGCCATTTAAGTTGTATAAAAAAAAACTTTTCCACGCGAAGTTTGTCGAATAAAAGTGGCTTATGATTCAATTCAGTTTTTAATCTATTTTTTTAGGTTCAACAGGGATAAAAAAAAAGAAAATGGGACTATCCGATCAAGTGACACGTCTAATAAAGGTCTTTAGGAGTAGGTACATTTCGATCCCGTTTTTATTTTTAGTTAAAACCATGTAGTTTTTAAGTTATTAGCCTTTGACAACTTTGACGAAATTCACAGGGTACACCAGTGACCCCACAGTGCTGAAATTTGGTATGCGTGTAGCTTTAGTGACACAAATATGACGCAAAGGTCTGAAATCCAGAATAGCTGCAATTCCTACCCTAAAAATAACCTATTAACATGTACTCCCGTTACCTGTAATTTGAATGAAATTGTAGGTCAAGTTAATTGGTTATTTATTTCGTGACACTATTTTGATAGTCAAAGATTACAAATAATATTTTTTTGTTTTTATGGAAGACTCGCGACATCTCAGTTCGGGGCGAACCACTAGTATATATAGAAATAAATAAATAATAAATAAATATTGCTGGACATTGCACACAGCGTTTCTAGCCCCAAACTATGGAAACCAGATAACTGATAGAATACTAGTATTTTTCAAACTTTCGCGATCATTGTACATATTTATTTATTAAAACGGGTATTTATCGCGTATGTCCCTTTTTTATTTGTTATCCCGACGTTTCGGCTGTGTTGCAACAGTTGTGGTCTCGGGCTGACCCAGACCAGACTGCCCGAGACCACGACTGTTGCAACAGCCGAAACGTCGGGATAACAAATAAAAAAGGTACATACGCGATAGAGTACTAATATACCTTTTTATGTAAATACATACTTGCAATATTTAGACAAACATCCAGACCCGGTAACAAAATCTGTAGATCTTGCAAACATTTGTTCCGCGGCGAGAATCGAACCCGCTACCCCCTGCGTCTCAGCCGGCTATTCGCCCACTGCACCATTGCGTCGTCAATATAAAATAGAGATAGAAAATTTACATAATAAATCGCTTAGTGAGAAAACATACAATATCTGCTAATAACAGATAATGTTATCATCAAACAATCACCAATTACATATATAGATTTTGAGGTACTGAACTGAGTTTTTGAAATTCCAGTGTTAGTAGTTAGGTAGTCTAAGTATTCAGTATTTCATTGCATTCATACAAAGTGAAGTAATATATTACAAAAGTTAATAAAAATCCAATTAATTTATCTGTCTGTTAGTATTTTCTAAGATTATCACATCATTCCCATTAAATGCTACGCCGTAGACCCCGCTGTAGACCCTCTACGAAACATGATTTAATAAACATGTTTCGTAGAGGGTCTACAGTGGGGTCTACGGCGTATAACGCGAATGAAGGAAGCGCGACTAGTTGATTTAATAAACAACTAGTCGCGCTTCCTTCATTCGCGTTTTCACTATACGCGGATGAAAATAATAAAACCGGCCAAGGGCGAGTCGGACTCCCGCACGAAGGGTTCCGTACCATTATCTATAAAAACGGCAAAAAAATCACGTTTTTTGTATGGAAACTTAATAAATGTTTATTTTATTGTGTTTTTAGTATTTGTTGTTCTAGCGGCAACAGGAATACATCATCTGTGAAAATTTCAACTGTCTAACTATCACGGTTCATGAGATACAGTTTGGTGACAGACGGACAGACAGACAGACAGCGGAGTCTTAGTAACAGGGTCCTGTTTGACCCTTTGCGGTAGGTAGGGAACCCTAAAAAATGCGACCGAATTGGCGGCGAAAGATTTCTTTATTCGCGGATCTAAACGGTATATCGGTACATTTATATACTTCTACGAGTATACTATATAATATTATAAAGAGGAAAGGTTTGTTTGTTTGTATTGAATAGGCTCCGAAACTACTGGACCGATTTAAAAATTCTTTCACTGTTGGGAAGCTACACTATCACAGGGTGATATAGGCTACATTTTACCTAACTGCGCAGAAGGAGGGTAATGTTTTTATTGATAAACTACGCGTGCGAAGCTGCGGATTGCTCAGCTAGTGTATCTACTAATAAAAAGCATTCTGAGTGAAGTGATTCAGCACTCAAACCGACTTGGAGGGAATATTAAATTCACATCCCATTGAAGAAGAGTCTTCAACTGCACTGGAAACGTGACATTTAGTTTGAAAAATCTTAGTGAAGGTTTAAAAAGGCAACTGAGCTTTGTGATTTCGTTATGAAAAATGGTCCGTCTATGGAACGAAGTCGCCTTGCCACTGCTATATATCAGTCTGAATTGAAGGAGCTTTTAAAAAATGCCAAGCAAAATTACAAAATTCTTTAAACCATTGCTTAAACCTTGATAATAACTGGTTCGCCCCGAACTGATATCTTGCGATTATTTGTAATCTTTGACTGTCAAAATAGTACTTAACCTACAGTTTCATTCAAATTACAGGTAACGGGAGTTCATGTACTGTGTTTTAATGTTTAGGGGTGCAAATTGCAGTTATTCTGGATTTCAGACTTATCTCTATATTTGTATCACTAAAGCTACACGCATACTAAATTACAGCACTGTGGGGTCACTGGTGTACCCTGTGAATTTTGTCAAAGTTTAGTATTTAAGCTATCAGGTCACAATTGACCTGATAGCCTGATTTTCATTTTGTTTACCCCTTTTAAACCCTGTTATCTCAACAACCCCCTAAAAAGTAGCTTATTTAGTCACACCAAAATTGTGCCATCAGTACCTACCTATATATTTAATTTCACGATGATCGGATCAACGTTACGAAAGTTATCTTCGGACAAACAAACATACATACAACGCTGATTTGCCCAAGTTGATTTAGAGATCTCGCTTCGCTCGATCTATTAATCAATATGGTCAACAACTTAAATAAAACTGATTTTTGAAGTAAAACTTGGGGATTTGGGGAGTATGGAGTAAGCTGGTGAATGCGTTACGAAAAGTGCGAAAAGAAGTTGAGAGGGAGATATAAGTTAGTGAAGATAGAAAGAGAGAGAGTTACGTTTCGTATATTTTTGAACGATAATGTGCGAGTGCGAGTTGCATCTGTCCAGAATGAACATAGACTGATCGACCTACAGACGTGTGGACAATTTTGTAATTGAACAATTTTATAAATTAATATTTTGAATAGGAAGTTTTATTTCTGTCCTAATCACACTCGTTTTTTTATATTTTTTTGTTGCCTAACAACGTATCCCCTATAATCCCATATAAATTACCATTTTATATTCACGGTTTCTGTATTCGCGGCATATTTACGGAACATCTATGTACCCACCGAATAAGGAGCTTTTACGGTAAGTATTCAATATTTTCTCTATTCTATTCTTTTCAATCCCTTCTCTCCTCACTATCTGAAAGATAGATTTGAATTTCTCCATTCTTCAAATAACTATACTCTTAGGTCATCAGAAAACTTGATACTCAGAACTCCTTCGCACAGCACTTCCTTTTACAGCGCTTATTTTACTGTCCAGGCTGTTCAGCTGTGGAATGCTCTGCCCGAAGAAGTAAGACGGTCATCGTCCTTACACGTCTTCAAATTGAAGGTGAAACATCATTACCTGACGATGTCATCTTCCTAGCGTTATTTATTTACTATTTATGTACTTATTTTATCTGTTAGTATAGTTTGCTATATGTATATACCTATATATTAGTCTATTTTATAAGTATATTAAGTATTAGGATTAAAACTTCATATTATTATTATATCTTAGAATATATTATGTGTAAATGTAATGTATCCGCTAAAGTACACCGCACTCCGTAATTTTTAAAAATTTCGCTCCATCCAAAGGTTGCCTGGAAGAGATCGCTTTTAGCGATAAGGCCGCCCATTGTATTGCCTTATTTATTTTAACCCAGTACTTATTTTTTTTTTTATTATTTCTGTTTGTGTGGTAATTCAATAAAGAGTTATCTATCTATCTATCTATCTATTTTAAAAGGTGCATTACGAGATCACCGTATCCATTCACCACACTTGTTCTCCAACCAGTCAAATAATCATCACCTTTCACGTTAGAGTGAAAAGTAACATGGCTTGAATTGTACCTACCTTTGATTAGTTCAGTTAATAAAACAGTACAATTAAAATGAACATACTTAAATCTATGTGATACAATTGGCGGTATTATCGCTAACCTTTTTACCCACAACCTCCTGTATCTCAGCCGGCTATTCGCCCACTGCGCCACGGAGGTCGACAGTATACTTTATTTCAACCTAAAAGTTCTTATTACCTACCACTTAGATTCACAATCGTTTGCACAAACTGATATTGACTCAACCTTAATTTTACGTACATGCGAATTTATGCTTAAATTTGTTAGCAATAGAGTTGAGTTTTTTGAATTTAGTATAACAAAGGAGAAGATACCTCCCCAGTTAGAGGCGTGGCCACATCATTCGAAAACAGAACACGGGTTCTCAGTTCAAATCTGACGTTCGAACGACCACTGTCTATTTTATAAAAAAAAAACGAATATTCGTTCAAAATTCAAAACAACAACTTTCATACATTCAAAATTGTGAATTTGGAATTCGCGCGCGCGTGTGCTGTGACTTTTACTAAATGGATACCGAAAACAAGATGACGAAATTGCCGAAAAATAACAACTTCTCGATAGAATCGATTGTCGGAATAAACAGAAGATCGCCCGAAATCGATATAGAAAACACGATTACGAATGATTTTACAGAAAACGAGCATTCTGAGGACGAAGTGAAGGTTAGAGATGGGAAAATGGGGTACTATTTTCAGCAGAATCGGGTGAATTTTCCGTTTTTTATGTCGTATGATAAGAGATATGAGGGTCCGCAGGAGGATCTGAAGAGGGCCAGTCCTGGGAGTGTGAGGAGTGAGGTGGACAGCGATGGAGTGGATGATAGACCTCAGGGTAAGTTAGATGTTGTTGGATATTTGGCGATACACAAACCTGCAGTTTCTGCAATGAGGCGGTACAATCGCCTCTACAAATGTTAGGCGAGGTCCACTAATGCGCAAACGTAGCATTCATATGACGGTATGAGTCTTGTACCTTGGGAGAAGGGTAGGCCTTTGGTGTGGTCGTTACCCTTGCGCCATCTCATCTGTCTGGTACAGCAGATGGGGCCGGTGCGGCGGCAAATTCAGCCGAAAATCTCAAGCGGCGCAAATATGGAAGTCTCGACAGAGCTTACGTGTTTGAGCCATTTGGGGTTGACACCCTGGGTCCATGGGGTGCAGGGCCCATCGCGTTTTCAAAATTATTTCTGGGCATCTGGTCGAAGCGACGTGTGATCCGAGAGCTGGCGCTTATCTGGGTCAATGCATAAGCATTGCAATTCAGCGGGGCACTTCCGACTGGTAGTGATCTGGAGCGATCTATAGATCGTTAACTGTAGTCGTAGATCTGTATTATAGTCTTGTAAATAATTTTGTATTATTTCTACTATTAAAGGCATTTTACGATAAACTAATGGTTGAGATATTAAACCGTCATTTTTGTTTATCAGTTTTCCGTCGGCATCTTTGACTTTTAAGAGTTGACTATACCTCAGCCCAAACTCGAATTTCACCCCCGTTTCTCCGCGCGCCGATGCACATCCTATCTCGCCGTAGATCATATGTTTGCCGGTTTTTTTATCATTCAGTCCCTTCATTATCTTGTTGTGTTCATTTCTCATTACTGCGTCTTTACAAAAACCAACTAACTATAAATTCTACCTAAGAATTAAGTGTTCGTTTGGAGCGACAAGCGTCACGGGTACCCCGTCTGAAAGCCGAGGCCAGACTGAATCGCGAAACGGGCGTCCGGAGCGAATGGTTTAATTAGTGCAAAACTTAGATATTTTCATTTTATGGTAAAATCAAATGGTATTATGAAAATTTAAAACACAGGTGCCCTTATTTATGTTGTGTAAAATTACTGTACAACGTTTCAAGATCTAAATTGTAGAATTCATCGCATAGGAATGGTTTTAAGATAAATTTGGAGTCATCTTTGGATTTTTTTCTATCGAGAAAATTTTACGGAATCGTGTTTTTACAACACAGGCGCTCTAGCACGTGTCCTTAACTATAACATATATGAATTACAAATTGAAATCACAAAATTAGTTGAACAAAACATTGTTTCAAAATAAGCGATGTATCGTCTCCCCAGGTATAGTGCGCCCTTAACGCAACTTCAATTCGGCCGCGTCAAAAACTTCGGCCTGAATATCGCTATTCCTGTTTAGTGAGGAAGTTTGGCCACGCAGAGCGACAGTGATAGCAATAGAACGATTCTAAATTTTATTAGATTTTGACCGTGTTCCATAATACCAAAAATGATGACTGAAAACTTGTTGTATTTTTCTCATTGTGTTGTTAATCTGTAACTAGACGATATAATCTATGTTCCCATAACTAGGATACGTAAGATGTTGTTGTTTTTAATACTAAACAATTAGGTTGAAAACAGGTCTTTTATGACGTAAAAACATGCAGAATGCGATACGCTTCTATTTCATTTTAGGTAAGTATATTGATCTAATATACGGTTGGGAACCTAGATAAATACTATTAAAATTAAAATAATACCTTATTAATGTAGAAATATGCTCCAATTAGAAATGATCTTGGTAGTACGTGTTGTATGGGCGATTGTCCCTCCCGGACAAATAGGACGGACTATCCGTTTATTGCCTGGGCCCGTCGTTTAGAAAAACCGGCCAAGTGCGAGTCGGACTCGCGCACGTAGGGTTCACTACCATTTTCTATAAAAACGGCAAAAAATCATGTCTGTTGTATGGAAGCCCCACTTAAATATTTATTTTATTCAATAGCACAATCTAAATTTGCCCATATCTTTTTATCGTGTTGACTCAGGACCTTGATTTTTATACATCTAATAGGGACTATAAACCTCAATATCTGGTACACATTTCAGCTTGCTAGGTCCACCCGTTCTTGAGCAAATCGGTGGTGATACACGGACAGACAGACGGACAAGAGAGTGATCTTGTAAGGGTTCCTTTTTTTACTTTTGAGATACGGAACCCTAAAAAGCCTGTATAAAATGGTAATTTAGATTTTCGAGGTTTATCTTTGAAATTTGCTTGATCAGATTTGAGTGACGTTGATAAGAATTAACAGTAAACTACAACAAGCAATTATTTGTGACGACCTCCGTGGCGCAGTGGGCGAATAGCCGGCTGAGACGCAGGAGGTAGCGGGTTCGATTCCCGCTGCGGAACAAATGTTTGCATGATCTACAGATATTTGTTCCGGGTCTGGTTGTTTCTCTATGTATTATAAGTATGTATTTACAAAAAAAAAATGTATATAAGTATTCTATCAGTTATCTGGTTCCCATAGTACAAGCTATGCTTAGTTTGGGGCTAGATAGCGCTGTGTGAAATGTCCAGCAATATTTATTTATTTAATATTTATTTTGCTGAAATTACTTAATATTTGTTATTATATAATTAGCATTGAGTACACTTATGTATTATTTTATTAGTGCAATAAAGAATTTTCTAATCTAATATCACAAATACAAAAGTTTGGATATTTATTTGTTTGTTTGTTACTCAATCACGTCGTAACTGCTGAACTGATTTCGATGAAGTTTGTTATATACATAGATTATAACCTGGATTAACACATAGGCTACTTCTATCCCGTAAATCAGTTCCCATGGGATAAAAACGGGGTGTCGAGTCAAGTTGCAACAGCGAGTTTATCTTTGTTTCTAGGTTACCTACACATTTAGTAGTGTACCTACCTAACGCGTACGAAGTCGCGGGCAACATCCCGTAAAAAATAAAAAATAATGCTGGACATTCCACACAGCGCTATCTAGCCACAAACTAAGCAAAGCTTGTACTATGGGAACGAAATAGCTCATTACTTATATGCTCATTTTTTGTAAATACATACTTATAGGTAATGTATAGAAAAACATCCAGACCCTGAACAAATATCTGTAGATCATGCAAACGTTTGTTCCGTGGCGGGAATCGAAACCGCTACCTCCGGCGTCTCAGCCGGCTATTCGCCCACTACGCCACAGAGGTCGCCCTAATAAAGAATGCGTAGGATAAAACCCTAATCGCTATAAATATTTGTGCTTTTAAATAAAGGCATTAAATGGTGTTAGTTTAAGGGCGAAAAAATAGTTAAGGGTGGGCTCAGTTGCACCCTTTGTGTTATTTTATGGGGCGAGATTAAACAAACTACCTGTTTTATAGATCGAAGCGAGATCTCTAAATCAACTTGGGCAAATCGGCGTTGTATGTATGTATGTTTGTCTGAGGATAACTTTCAGCATCGTGAAATTGAATACATAGGTAGTTAGTGATGGCACAATTTTGATGTGACTAAATGAGCTAAAAATGTTGGGGGGTTGTTGAGATATTGGGGTTCACGAGGGGTAAAAAAAAAGGAAATGAGGCTAACTGGTCAAATGGGACGTCAAATGAAAGTTATTTATTAGTAAATTTAGACTCCGTTTTTATTTTTCGTAAGCTCTGTATAGTTTTTGAATTATTACTCATAATAAAAACTGAACTTTGACAAAATTCACAGGGTACACCAGTGGCCCCACAGTGCTGAAATTTGGTATGCGTGTAGCTTATAAATAAATAAATATTTCTGGACATTTCACACAGCGCTATCTAGCCCCAAACTAAGCAGAGCTTGTATTATGAGAACCAGATAACTGATAGAATACTTATATACTTTTTTTTGTAAATACATACTTATAATATATAGAGAAACAACCAGACCCGGAACAAATATCTGTAGATCATGCAAACATTTGTTCCGCGGCGGGAATCGAACCCGCTACCTCCTGCGTCTCAACCGGTTATTCGCCCACTGCACCACGGAGGTAGTCAGAAATATAGGCTTAAGTGACACAAATATAGGTAAGAGTCTGAAATCCAGAATTACTGCAATTTGTACCAAAAAGAGTAACCATAAACGTGAACTGCCGTTACCTGTAATTTGAATGAAACTGTAGGTCAAGTAAGTTAGTTATTATTTCGTGACACTATTTTGATAGTCAATGATTACAAATATTATTTTTTTTGTTTTAATCGGAGACTCGGCGGCAGTATTATAATATGGTATGTAAAAGGGCTGTTATCTCGTTTTAAGTTAGTCAGTAAAATAAAAATAGAGAAAAAAATTAAAAGAGTAGGTACCTACGCGTTGACCTCGTTTACTTAGACCTACTGTTACTAGGTAGTTCTTTTAGGATTGATTACGCTTGGGTAAAGAAAATAAAACAGAGCAAAATTGAGGTAGAATAAATCCTCTTTGTTTTTATATTAAAGAAAACGGGTTTGTTCTTATTATAAAATCGCATTTTGTAAATCAAAAATTGTAAGCAGAAGTGTACCGGACCTATCAACAGCTAACCAAATTCAAAAGAAAGGACTTAACGCTTAAATTTGACACATATTGTCTCAAAACGGTAGCATTTTATACCCCACACCAAATCGCTACTGTTTCGTCTCAGTTCAATGCCAACCTATTGTCCGCCATTTTGTCGCAGTGTGACGTCTGTCAAATTTACCGCCAAAAGCCTTGCTATAGACAATAGCCGTGTTTTCTTTTGTCAGGTTGTTGGTACACAGGGCTATTGTCTTTGCTCAATTATAGAGTGGTGTTTTGTGACCACATTGTGTATGTCGACGGGAATTTCTCTTCTCTACAAATATTGTCCTTGTATTTTTGTTTATTTTGGCTTTATTGCTTTCAGATTTCAGAGAATGCGTAATGGTTCTTCGAAGGCGTCACGGTTATTTTTATGACTAATGAACGGCTTAAATATTCTACCTAAAACGTACATGTGTTTCCTAAAGGAACTTCAAGTTATTTTTTTTTAATGTCATCCCACTGCTGAGCAAAGGTCTCCCCCACTGCCTTCCAGGACTTTCGCTCGCGTGCCAAATCCCACCAATCTGTCTCGAAGGCATCGAGATCGTCACGCCAGCGTCTACTAGGCCTTCCTCGGCGCTGTCGCCCGTGTTCAGGCACCCACTGCGTGACGATCGTTGCCCATCTGTCCGGGTACATTCGTCTTACATGGCCCGCCCAATCCCATTTTAGCCTGGCAGCCTTATTTCCTGCATCAGAAATGCCGGTCTTTAAACGGATTCTGTCAATCCTCTTTATTACCTACTCCAAGCACGCTGCGCTCCACTGCTCTTTGGCAAACCTTGAGTTTGTATTTTTGAGCCTCGGTTAAAGACCACGTTTGGGAACCGTAGGTAAGGACGGGCAGTATACCTACACATGTCGATGAGTTTGCGCTTTAGTGACATAGGAAGGTTTCCCTTCATCAGCTCTTTCATGGACCAGTAGTTCTTCCAGGCGTTCTCGATGCGGTGAACGATCTTATCTTGCCTGTTTTTGAAAGAAACTAACTGACTCATGTATATAGATATACTCATCGACGTCAACCTCGATCTTGCGTTCGGTGGAGTTCGTCATAATTTGTGCCTTTAACCGATTCATCGTTAATCCAACCTCCAGGCTTGCGCTGCTCAGTTCTTGGAGCATGCTTTGCAACTCAGGTGCAGTTGGGGCGAAGAGTACAATGTCATCCGCAAAGCGTAGATTTGTTAGCCTCTTTTCTCCTAACGATATCCTTTGAGCCAAGTTATAGTTCCTTAAAATATTAACCTGTCAAGGTA
Organism: Philereme vetulata; assembly: GCA_918857605.2. NCBI lineage: Eukaryota > Metazoa > Arthropoda > Insecta > Lepidoptera > Geometridae > Philereme > Philereme vetulata. Next base: position 4,616,719 of record OU975475.1, on the reverse strand, counting down.
CCCACCTATATATTTTTGTATGGTTGTGATGCTGAATGGGGCCTTTTTTACCATCAAGATCAGTTGCAGAGCAGATAACAGTGAAACACTCTTAGTTATTTCAAATTATGGCAAAGTTATGCAACTATATTAGTAGAACTAAATCAATTAGCTATTAAACATTCACCCACTGCTTCTATCAAGTAGCGTGTTCATTTTATAAACATCTCTAATAGTATTAAGCTTTTATCTATACTCATCTGTCCTAGCCATTTATCAAAACGCTAAGTGAGTCGTTCTATTTTAACAGATCAATAGTTTCACATGTGCGCTAAGGTTGTATTCACGATACATTGCTCGATCACACCTCTATTTTGGATGTGAATAAGTTAAAACACATATCGTATATCGCAAAATAAACAAACATATGTATTAAAACACAAAGCCACATGTACAATGTAAAATTAAATGCTTAGGAATTTTTCCTACTACCTATAACAGGTAGGAATTTTCATTTTTTGCTAAATTAGACACCTAAACCATCTAACACCTGGTTTTGACAAACTAAATAATATGTAAAATGTAAAATCATCATATACGAGTATCTACCTAACCAGATTTGTTTCTAAATAAATCCATAATCTGTCCTGTTGAAGTTGTAACTGCTTGTTAATTCATCATAACCATTTTTATGTTTGCCATTTTTAATATTAAATTTGTGTTAATATTATTTTAGGTTTATAGTATGTAGGTATGATTTTATTATTAAGTATATATTAAGTAGATATACAGAGTGTTTTTTTTAGCTGGGACAGTACGGCAGCACCCATAACCAGAGGAGATACAGGTGCAATTTCTTTGAAAACATCAGCTCGTTTTCGAAGGAAAACATTTTGGCATTTAAATTTTTTTGGTCAAGTGTAAGTAGCGCCTTAAAATGAATCAAGTTGGTAAAATGGTTTTTTAATGCAGATCGATGCAGTCCTTTGTAAGGATCATTTTATTGTATAGGATAAAAAAATCTGAACAGCGAAAGTTAGTCAAATTTGATAAAAAGTATTCTCATACAACAGGACAAACAAAATTCCTTCTACAAACATTTTATTAGATTCTAATTACACATTAAATAAGTATTAAGCTGTAGATAAGTATTAAGCTGTAGCGATTAAGAAGTTAAGGAACTCCATGCTCTCATGAGCAATTCAAAAACATTTCGTATTTCAGAACAATTTTGAATTTCGAACATGGTTCTTGCACCTGTCGGACTTTTATATCAGTCATTGCATCATCTTATTTGTCCTATCATGGCATTGTCAAATACGCAAAAAGTAGACTTAGGTAATTGAAGCATACTTCCTCAATCGCGGTCTGGGTAGCTTTCCTGATACCACTTCAACGCATTAGTTGGGCTTCGTCGATTGAGGAAGTACCTAACTATGCTTCAATTAAGTCTACTTTTTGCGTATTTGACATTGCCATGATAGGACGAATCCCTAAGATGATGCAATGACTGATATAAAAGTCCGACAGATGCAAGAACCATGTTCGAAATTCAAAATTGTTCTAATTTTTGTATTTTTGTGTGTATGTTTGTAATGAATAAACTCAAAAACTACGGGTCCGATTTCAGAAGTTTTTTCACCGTTAGAAAGCTACATTCACCTTGAGTAACATAGGCTACTTTTTATCCAACTGCGCAGAAGGAGGGCAATGTTTTTATTGAAAAACTACGCGTGCGAAGCTGCAGATAGGTCAGCTTGTAAATATATAAATAAAATGTAGGCATATAACAAAATGTGATATAATCTAATCACTAGGAAACTCATACTCAATACTGCGAAAACAATTTATGTATAAGTTATACGTACTCAACTAGGTATATTGTATTAATAATTCGCTGAAGCAGAGTAATAACAGACCATGATGTTCAGTGCTGAGGGTATTAAACTGGAATGAGGAGCTATGATTAAATAAGGCTGTGAGCGTAGTATACAGGGTGTTTGGTAATACTGACGATATTCAAGTGACGGTTTCTCATAACATAAAAAAACTACTAGTTATATTATCAAATTGTAAAGAAAATCGACTTAGTTTAGGTGATTAATTCGATATAAAACTTACTGCCTACTCTTGTAATCGACACCCAAAAATAAAGGCCGATTTGATATCTCTCTCGGAAATGGCTGCGGGGTTTGGGTTAGAAAGGGACAACAAGAGATATCACGAGACGTCACTAATACAGTATCTGTGGTTAGATCGTAAGCATTATGCAATAGCACACAGTGTTTGTTTTTACATGCCAAAATAATTTTCACATTTCTATGGTGAACATTTCACAAAATTTATTATGCTCATCAAAATAACCCCTTTCATGTTTGTGCGTTTATTATCAAACACCCTATATATTTCGAACTTTAAGTATTTTGTAGAGTTTGTAAACCTTACTCTATATTTTGTAAACAATTCGCTACTCATAATTATGTCCTAATATTGTCATAAAATGTAAATATTTAAAAAATACATTCGTCTGTCTTATTTTGTTTATGTACGGATACAATACAATACAATGTACCTACGGAATCTATAAATAGGTATTCCTTAATTAATGATTAAAAAGAACAGTGTCAAAAAAATCTAGGAAATTTATTAATAACTAATAGAATCGATTGCAAGATCGAAAATAAAAATAAGTTTCATCGATAAAATTCCAAAATAAAAACGACATGAAAACTAAACTCCAATCTAAATGCTAAAAGCTCTACTGTGCCCCGGACTTTACCTCGTTAGGGGGGAATAAGCTCCGTGAAAGCTTACGAGCGAAAGAGACGCCATGATTACAGCTCCGCCCTGATTGGTGGGGAGGGAAAACGGGTAACATTATTGGTCACCGCATTATAGATTTTTAGTAGGCGTTGGTGCAACGAAAACTAACTGTCAGGGCTGACATTGACAGTTCACTTTCGCGCGTGATAGGTGTATTTTCGGCCAGTGCGTTTCGTTTTATTTATTTTTTTATTATGGAGTCATTTAGCTTTTCTTTGGATAGTAAAATACGTGAAGCGCTGTCTGTAGATTTAATGAAGCATTATAGTGGTAATACGCCGCCATCTTCGCCAAAAAGTAAAGGTATGTTTTTTTTAATTTATCCATATACGTGCACCAGTAAAATTTAAAGTAATCAATGATTTGACAGTTTATAGTCAATGACAAAATTTACTTGGTATACGTTTAACCATAGAATAGGTACTTACAGAAGGTACATAGGTACTGTTTAATAAGAATCTTAGTACCTACAAATTTACTTAAAACTTTAGGTTTTAGAAAGTGACGTTATTTTTTAATGGAAAGTATACGACATTGGTTAATGTTATCGTTCAGCAAAGCGGCCGTCGGCGACAGCGGGACCAGTCTCTAGGTACCTACCTACTTAGGAAAGCACAATGATAACATCTCCCTTTTTTTAAGTCAGTTACACAATCTGCTACCCTTGCATAATTTTCTATACTATCTATACTAATATTACCTATAAAGAGGAAATATTTGTTTGTTTTTATTGAATATGCTCCGAAACTACTGAACCGATTAAAACAATTCTTTCACTGTTGGGAAGCTATACTATCCCCGAGTGACATAGGCTATTTTTTACCCAACTGCGCAGAAGGAGGGTAATGTTTTTATTGAAAAACTAAGCGTTCGAAGCTGCGGATTGCTCAACTAGTATATAAATAAAGTGCTTACCTACCTACAGTCATTAACATTGATAGGTACATGTATTACTCATGCGCGATAACTTGGGACCTGCTAGGAATGCGACTCCCCGACCGCTTCCCCTGCACTTCCCCGATGGCGCCCGTATTGTACCGTTCGCATCACTATTTTTTACTAGGGTTTTTAGTCTCGTACTGGCCTACGTCATGTAACGACGCGCTCTGGAATTCTTTTAGTTTTCGTTTGTGTTATTGTTTTATTGTTGTAGTTTTTATTGTTATAGTTTGTGTCATTGTTTTGTTGTTATAGTAAATGTTGTAAATTTATCGGATATAATCCACTAAGTAGTGACGAAGATGAGATAATGTAAATAATAGATAAAATAAATGTATAAACTTAAACATTGTATTTTTATTTTATTCAAATAGTGTAAAAAAGATTAGATAAAAAGCAGCGTCCTCTCTGAGTAACATAATAAATTAGGTTAAAAAAAACAAAGACGAGGCCGCGGGCGGCTGCTTGTTATGTTCGCTTTTTTGCGGGCGGTACAAACACGCCAATATGACGTCACCGCGCTCAGGTCCCAACTTATCGCGCACGGGTAATACATGTATTTATTCCCATAAGTAGGTACTATAGTAGTTACATACCTAACGGTCTTAATTAGGTATTAATATTTATTACAACTAGGTATACATATATATTTTAGAACAGATACAAGTTTATTATCAAGAGTTGATTATATAGAGTACAATTGATACTATACAAGCATTTAAGTAGTACCTAGTAGCAAACTTTTCATTAGTTCCCTTTCCTGTGCACTACCTACACATCTTTATCTACAATACACAAAGTTTATCTGGAAGAGAATGCTCTTTAGCATTAAGTTCACCTTTGTACTAGTTTTATAAGTGCAATAAAGTATTTTCAATCAATCCATCAATCAATTATCTATTAAGTAAATAAATAAATATTCAACGACCTTTATGGCGCAGTGGGCGAATAGCAGACTAAGACGCAGAATGTTTCGGGTTCGATTCCCGCTGCGGGACAAATGTTTGCATGGTCTACAGATATTTGTTCCGGGTTTGGATATTTTTCTATTCTATATATTAAAAATACGTATTTACAAAATAAAAATGTATGTAAGTATGTTATCTGTTAACTGGTTCCCATAGTGCAAGCTTTGCTTAGTTTGGGGCTAGATAGTGCTGTGTGAAATGTCTGGCATTATTCAAATCAAAATATCTTTATTTGGTACATAAAACAGTGTACATAAACAAAATGGAAACGGTGATACCCGCAGGAGTAAAATACTGTGTCGCAGGCATCAACGCCCTCCTCCATAAACCGTAACAAATAAAGAGTTCAACATTTAGAATAACGAGAAGCTAATGGTAATTTTAATGTTAACGCGCCGGCGAACACTGAGCGCAACTTCAATTCGGCCACGTCAAAAACTTCGGCCTGAATATCGCTATCCCTGTTTAGTGACGAAGTTTAGCCACGCAGAGCGACAGTGTTAGCAATAGAATGATTCTAAATTTGATTAGATTTTGACCGTGTTCTGTAATACCAAAAATGATGACTGAAAACTTATTGTATTTTTCTCATTGTGTTGTTATTCTGTAACTAGACGATATAATCTATGTTCCCATGACTAGGATACGTAAGATGTTGTTGTTTTTAATACGAAACAATTAGGTTGAAAACAGGTCTTTTATGACGTAAAAACATGCAGAATGCGATATGCTTCTATTTCATTTTAGGTAAGTATTTTGATCTAATATATGGTTGGGAACCTAGATAAATACCATTAAAATTAAAATAATACCTTATTAAGATAGAAATATGCTCCAATTAGAAATGATCTTGGTAGTACGTGTTGTATGGGCGATTGTCCCTCCAGTGTCCCCTTAAACAGACAAATTAAAAGTATCGAGTATCGATACGATTACAAATATATAATAAAAAGAAATATATTTACAAAATACCCAACTATTTATTGCTGGACATAAAGTAGGTTGGTAAAGTACCTACCTAAGTATTTTTTCTACAGGTTTTTGCTGCAAGATCAACGCTGACTTTAATTATGGATTTTTTTCAGCAAATACTAAAAAATAACAATGTTAAAAATCAATTAAATTCAAAATATATTTAATTATGTTACATAAATATTAATTCATTTCTTTAAATCAACATATTCTTGACGGATCTTGGTACTAAGTAGCTAAGAGGTCCAAGTAGGCACTCGTCTAATTTAATGATCTGTCGGGGACCTATTTAATTTTGGTTTTAATACAACAAACCAGTTTTTACTCGACCCAGGAAACTTAACATCCGCATCACATCACTTAAAATGATTCGCAAATAATTACTAATAATACCATAACCTGTTATAACTTAGAACTTTTAAGACGCCGCCTAGTAGTACAACACGAAATATAAACAAAAACTTAGTAGATTTGCAAGTAATTCCTACCAATTACACTTTGCTTGTTTCTATTCTATTTTAGTCCCTATTTGTATTAGCAAAAGGTTGTATTACTGTTTCGGAGCTGAGCGATTATGTTTGTTATATTGTAAAAGCAAATTATGACCTTTTTACAACTACTTTGAGCTTCGCCGATGCTTTTGTTGGGTGGTCAATAAAAATATTAAAATCGTTTAGTACCGTAAGCGATTCTTTTGTCGGTGCGAAACTTGGAATAGTTTTATTAGGGTTTATGTTATCGACTGTACCGTTAGGTAGATTTTTGCTTTCGAATGACCGTTCTAAAAGTTTACCTACTCAATGCCTCTGATTCTCTTTTCAAAAAGGTAATGTTCTTAAATTGCCAAGGACAGTGGTTTTATGAAGCATTGTAAACTGTTTTCTAGAAAAACTTCTGCAACAGTTCTAAACGATGATTAGGGTAATGAAGGACAATACAATGAAGTTTATCAACAAAATTCAATAGACAACTTCCCCAATACCAATCAATTAGCACGTCAAATTGACGTAAAGCCAACTGCAATAAATCTCCGCGAACTAAACACTAATTAACGTCAAAATTAATTGGCTGACCGCAGCTGCCATTCGTTGCCAAATCGAGCAAACCAATTGTCTATGGAGGTGCAAAGCGCGGGAGGAATGACAGATCTTTTTTTTTTATAAACGCAAGCAAGGGTCACCAATGTAATACGTCTTGTCAATTGAGCTTAAACTGATTTTGTTTTTATTGCTCCGACTCCCCAATGTTATATTTATCTTCATTACATCGACTAGTAGCTACAGATTTTATCGTGGAATTGTGTTGGGGAGAGGGATGACACTGTAATTGACTTTATATTGGATAATTGGTCGGAACGGGTGTAAATTGTTTTAAGTCCGTAGAGACGCGCTTACGCGTTGTCTTTTCGTGAATAATAGATTGTTAATCTTGTGTTGGAAGGGTTTTTATGTGATGTTGTAACTACGGTCAGAGTCTGAGGGGTTGGTAATGGTTTTTATTCACACTTAAGTACTGAGTTGTAGAATTTTAATGCTGTATATAGCAACGGGTATTTTTTCGTAGCTCAGAGTATTTTTTATTAATTCATAATATTTGAATCACCCGCCTTTAAAGATGAAAAAAAAAATGAAAATTATTGAGATTTAAGAAAATAAAATTACTGGCACTGGTTTAGGACTAGTGCCAAAAACAAAGAGGGCTTTATTTCTATAGCACTGGGGTCGACACGGGCTGACAATGATCATTTATTAGCCATAACAAAAAAATAGCCATAATTGATAACTAGCTGACCCGCTGAACTTTGTACTGCCTTGACATGCATATGACGCGGGCTGCCAATGTACGTCGCTGGTAGAATTGTCAATCGACCATCATTAGCTGCGAAATGAATGTATAAGAAAACAAATTTTCCTTATAATTTTTTTTGCGTGAGTTTTCCGATATTTTATTAGTTATTCTGCTATTCAGAGCGGAGACAAATCCAACAAATCAAAGATTATCTAAATCGATCTAGCCGTTCTTGAGTTATAAATGGTGTAACTAACCCGATTTTGTTTTATATATAGGTATAGGTATACCTAATCAAGATTATTTTAATAAAAACGTTTTTAAAATTTTATAAAACAGGCCGCAAAAAAGAAAATTGTTCTAATTTCAAACCAAGTAATAATCGTCGCAAAAAAGAAAACCAAAATCCGATCGCATTCCGATTTCAAATCAGCGGAACGATCACCGTGTCATAGACAATAAACGTATTAAAGGCGCCCATTCAATGCAATTACCGGCGCGTGCCGGACAGTGTGTGGGCGGCGGAGGGTGGTAAAGCAATTCTCGATAATGCCATTTAATGTATAGATCGGTTTACAGGCAATTGCTCGTCGCCACTATTAATTGTGGCGTCCAGGGGTGCGTGGTCATTTTTGCCACACACCTGCCAGGTTTATTGGAGGTAATTACCTCATTTGATTGAAGTAGTAGCGTAGCACTGGATAGCGCAGTGTAAGACGGCCCTCTATTAGATGGAAAGAAAACTGCACAGGAGTCGCTGTGGAAATCTATGGGGAAGGCATATGCCTATGTTCAGCAGCGTCCTTCGACTGGTATGATGAAGATTATGAGAAACGTAGATAGTTAGTCGTATTTATTATTTTTAAATGATCGCTTATTTGTCTAAGAGAGCTCGGTGGCTGTAGGCACACAAAACTTTACCTTTCATCTTGTTAATACCCATGTTACGCATCAAATACAATTTTATACTAGTGATTCGCCCCGAACTGAGATCTCGCGAGTCTCCGATTATAACAAAAACATATTATTTGTAATCTTTCACTATCAAAATAGTGACACGAAATAAAATAACCAAATAACTTGACCTACTGGCTTCATTCAAATTACAGGTAATGGGAGTTCACGTTACGGTTACAGTTTTTTGGGGTATAAATTACAGTTATTCAGAATTTCAGACTTTTGCCTCTATTTGTGTCGTTTAATCTATACATATACCAAATTACAACACTGTGGGGTCACTGGTGCACCCTGTGAATTTTGTCATACTTCAGTTTTATTATGGCTAATAACTTAAAAACTAGAAAGACTACTAAAAATAAAACGGACTCTAAATAGGTATACCTACTAATGAAGACCTTTTATTTGACGTTCCATTTGACCTAATAGTCTCATTTTCATTTTTTTTTACCCCTCTGGAACCCCTGTATCTCAAACCCCCCAACATTTTTAGCTCATTTAGTCACAGCAAAATTATGCTACCGTATCAAATTTTACGATGATCGGTCCAACGCATCGAAAGTTATCCTTGTACAAACAAACATACATACATACATATAACATCGATTTGCCCAAGTTGATTTAGAGATGTCAGATATAATAATAGTCAAGCCATGTCGGAGGCCCTAAAACCTTTAACACTATTCATACTAACTTACTTACATTTTTGAGGTTAAACTTTTTTGGCGCGTTTGGAAATAAAATATGAGTAAAATTTTAACGATGCGCGCGCACACCGACCCCCAAAAAGCGACATGATGAAGTTAGCTGATAACAATCTCATGCGCGCACACAGACAGCCAAAAAGCGACATGTTGAAGTTAGCTGATAACTGTCTCATGCGCGCGCACACCGACAAACAAAAAGCGACATGATGAAGTTAGCTGATAACAGTCTCATGCGCGCACACAGACAGCCAAAAGCAACATGATGAAGTTAGCTTATAACAGTCTCGTGCGCGCACACAGACAGCCAAAAAGCGACATGATGAAGTTAGCTGATAACAATCTAATGCGCGCACACAGACAGCCAAAAAGCGACATGATGACGTTAGCTGATAACTGTTTAATGCGCGCGCACACCGACAGCCAAAAAGCGACGTGACGAAGTTATAAATATAAATATTGCTGGACATTTCACACACACAGCTTGTACTATGGGAACCAGATAACTGATAGAATACTTATATATACATTTTTTTTGTAAATACATACTTGAGTATAATATACAGTAAAACAACCAGACTCGGAAAAAATATCTGTAGATCATGCAAATATTTGTTCCGCGGCGGGATCGAACCCGCTACACTGCGTCTCAGCTGGCTATTCGCCCACTGCGCCACGGAGGTCGTCAAAGTTAGCTGATAACTGTCTCATGCGCGCACACCGACTGCCAAAAAGCGACATGATGAAGTTAGCTGATAACTGTCTCTCGAGTTTCCGTGAAAACTCAACTATATTTATTCACTTGCTGCCGCCAGCGGCTTCGCTCGCGTTGTTTGTCAATAAAAAGTAGCCTATGTGTTAGATTAGATAAGATTAGATAATTTCTTTTTTGCACACCATTAAATACAAACATATAAAAGAAAATACAATTTTAAATCATAGGTACAATGGGCGGCCTTATCGCTAAAAGCAATCTCTTCCAGGCAACCTTTGGATGGACAGGATCTATATGAACAAATAAGGACGGCGGCATAAGATTTTTTTTTTTAGAATCTGTTTTTTTTTTTAAAAAACAAGCATATATATATTATTTATAAAAAATATAGTTAATATAAAATAAAATGCTTAATTATATTAAATATATAAAATAATATAATCATAAAATTACATAAATATTTATATTAAATATATATATATATATATATATATATATATATATATATATATATATATATATATATATATATATATATATATATATATATATATATATATACATACATAAATAAATTACCTACATACATAAATTATAAATAAATAAATGGCCTAGTGAGCGATGGATGACAGAAAGTGTTGTCTGACCATGTTTTTAAAGGTAGGGAGAGATTTTGCATGACGAATTGAGACAGGTAGGGCATTCCAGAGTCTGGTAGCCTGCAGAGTAAAAGAGGTACTATAAAATACTGAGGTATGGTGGGGAGTTTTTAATTGAAGGGTTTCAGAGGAACGTAAGGATCGAGAGTTGGAAAGGTGAAGAAAGTCAAAGGTTTGAGGTAGGACGGAGTAGAAGGGATGAAAAGGATGCTGTAAAGGAGGGAAAGGATGTGCGCATTCCGGCGAAGGCGGATGGGTAACCACTGAAGTCTGTGGCGATACTCAGAAATGTGGTCGAACTTGCGCAAGTCAAATATGAATCTAATAGAGAAATTCTGGAGACGCTCAAGCTTGTTGAGTTGGTCTTCAGTTAAATCAAGATAGCTGGCGTCAGCGTAATCGAGAATGGGATGCAGCAATGTCTGTGCAATTTTGGTGGAAGTCGGAAGGAAGTTTCGCAGCCGTTTAAGAGAAGCAGCTGCAGCAAAGGTATTTCGGCTTACCGCTGCTAGTTGTGGTCCCCAAGATAACTGACGATCCATGAGTACCCCCAGATTCTTGACTACCTTGCTAACTTCTATTGATGTACCGTCAAATTTCACTTCAGGTAAATTAAGCCAATCGATTTGTGTAATCATCCGCAAGCTTCCTGTAACAATCACTTGAGTTTTCGTTGGATTTACTTTCAGCCCGTATGATTTGCTCCACTGATGTTAATCCAGGTTATAATATACATTTATACAAAATTTAATTGCAACCGGTTCAGCCGTTCCGGCGTGAAAGAGTAACAACCATCCATACATACAAACTTTCGCATTTATAATATTAGTAGGAGTTAGGATTCCTTTCACGAAGAGTTGTGGAATACCACGGTGAAATGTTTAGCTGTTTTTGTTATGTTACAAAGAATTATAATTTCTAAGTGTGTAGGTACATAGGAACCTACACACACGTTTTTTTTACCTCATTCAGCTTAAATAGGGAGACTGAAAAATGTGCAGTGTAGGTAACACTTTAGCCTATTACCTATCTAAGTTACCCTGTTGGTAATTGAAGAATATCTAAAAGGATAACAACATTATTTATTAAATTGTTAAAGACATAGGTAATTATAAATTATTTCATCATCATCATCATCAGCCCTTCTCATCCCGCTGCTGGGCATAGGCCTCTCTTCGCCGTCGCCATTCGCCTCTGTCCCGCGCCGTTCCAACCCACATACGACCTGCGACTTTTACAATGTCGTCGACCCATCTTGCCGGTGGACGACCTGCGTTCCTGGTTCCATCTCGGGGCCATCACTCAGCACCCTAACTCCCAATCATTTATCTAAACTATTATATAATCATATTTTAAAGAAGAAAGATTTGTTTGTTTGTAGTAATAGGCTCCGAAACTACTGGACCGATTTAAAAAAATTCTTTGAATGTTGGGAAGCTACACTATCCCTGGGTGACATATGCTACTTTTTACTCAACTGCGCAGAAGGAGGGTAATGTTTTTGTTGAAAAACTACGCGTGCGATGCTGCGGATTGGTCAGCTAGTATATTATAAATAAGTAGAATACAAACGTTCGTTTTTTGCTAAACACGTTTCCTAATCAAATAAAGTTATAAAAAATCTTGACGTTTTTAAAAGGCGCGAATTGGCTATAATCTTACAACATCGAGCATAGACGTAGTGATGAAAGAAATGCTAATCTATACCTAGTCAGGTCATAAGTATTGTCACACAGTAAAAACTTTTCTTTTAGAATGCTGGCCACAAAAAAGTTAGGACCTGAGACTGAAGAGATGCCGCGCTTTGTTGAAGCGGTACGCGGGAAAAAATATCGGGAAATTCTTTTTTCGGATGAAAAAATTTCTACCGTAGAAGAGAGCTACAACAAACAAAATGATAAGGTGTACGCACACAGTAGTGAAGAAGCGAGCAACCGTATTCCGCGTGTCCAACGAGGTCATTTTCCATCCTCACTCATGGTATGGTTGGGAGTTTCTTATTGGGGCTTAACAGAGGTACATTTTTGTGAGAAAGATGTAAAAACGAATGCAGTTGTGTATCAAAATACAGTCCTGACGAACCTTGTGGAACCTGTTTCTCATACCATGTTCAATAACAGGCACTGGGTATTCCAACAAGATTCGGCGTCAGCTCATAGAGCGAAGAGCACACAAGACTGGCTGGCGGCGCGTGAAATAGACTTCATCCGGCACGAAAACTGGCCCTCCTCTAGTCCAGATTTGAATCCGTTAGATTACAAGATATGGCAACACTTGGAGGAAAAGGCGTGCTCAAAGTCTCATCCCAATTTGGAGTCACTCAAGACATCCTTGATTAAGGCAGCCGCCGATATTGACATGGACCTCATTCGTGCTGCGATAGACGACTGGCCGCGCAGATTGAAGGCCTGTATTCAAAATCACGGAGATCATTTTGAATAAACTTTAGTGTCATAAGAATCTATGTTTTATTAAGTTCATTTTGGTATATAAATGGTTACATAATGAATAAACTTGTTTCAATTATTTTATATTAAACATGTGACAGAATTTATGACCTGACTAGATATAATAACCTATATATAAAAGAAAGTCGTGTTAGTTACATTATTTATAACTCAAGAACGGCTGAACCGATTTGGCTGAAAATTGGTGGGGAGGTAGCTTAGAGCCAGGAGACGGACATATGATACTTTTTATCCCGTTCAACCGCGTTTCCGTGTGACTCAACATAAAACGTCAAAGAGAATACAAGTCACTATAAAACGTGGTATAACAAAAACGCATCTGACATGGAATAACAAAACGTAAATCACAGCTAAACGTAATTTTGTCTATGGTTAAGTATGGTTGTAAAATAATGTCCGGGGATAACAATTGACAATTCTACCAGAGTGACGTATATTGACAGCCCGCGTTATAAGCATGTCAAGGCGGTACGAAGTTCGGCGGGTCAGCAAGTTGTGCATATAACAGCACACCACTTGAGTGGACGGGAAAGATCCGGTGTCAATAAAAATCCGGATTATACCATAGGTAAGGTAGCAAAAGCTTTCTAGAACATCTGTAACTGAACAACAGTAGCTCTGTCTCTCTCTCTGTCTGTTTGTTTCGTTTTCATGACTAATATATATGTATACTGTATATATATATGTATTTTTCAGCCGTTATATATATATATATATATATATATATATATCTCATCATCATCATATCAGCCGTAGGACGTCCACTGCTGGACAAAGGCCTCCCTCATTGATCTCCAGGAACTGCGGTTGGAAGCGGCCTGCATCCAACGCCGAATTGCGGTTCTTACCAAGTCGTCTGCCCATCTTGTGGGTGGACGTCCTACGCTGCGCTTGCCGGTCCGTGGCCTCCACTCGAGAACCTTTCGGCCCCATCGGCCATCTGTTCTGCGCGATATATGGCCTGCCCATTGCCACTTCAACGTGCTAATCCGTCGGGCTATGTCGGTGACTTGAGTTCTCCTACGTATCTCCTCATTTCTGATTCGATCCCGTAGAGAAACCCCGAGCATAGCCCTCTCCATATATATATATATATATAAATTATGTATTTTTCTCATAATTTGTACAACTTTTTTGTGAAACAGCTATATCAGCTTGTCAATATAGTTTTAGTGCATGTTGTGTTCACCTGTAATTGGTTGTGCATGTATATATATATAAAAATATATAAATTATGTATATTTCTATTGAAAACAGGGTTGCAAATATAATGCCGCATTAAAAAGTAAAAGTGGAAATATATAAGTATATATAAAAACTATGACAGGTCGAACACAACACAGAATGAAAACGGAAAGTAACAGTGTTGTTAAAGGCGTGTTGTTACAAACGTTTCCACGTACTAGGGCCCAAAACACAAGATCGTAATTTTGTTGGACAGTCAAAGTGGATGTCCAGATCAGTTTGAGCATTAATAAGCTTACTTAGTCTAGGTCTTGGAGAGTTAGCGCATAAAACGGTGCGCCTGAATGGAACAGAAAGTGGTTTTATTTAATAACGAGGGATTCTGTTGTGAACTAATCCCTCTAGTTGTGGGCAATCTATTTGAAATACGATAATATATGAAGTATATATATATATATGAATTCATAAAATATGAAGGAATTGCAATCCCGGTTATAATTTATATGTATGTTCCTTGGGACTTAGGCTACTTTTGAATGTTAAAGCGAAGCAACCCCCCCCCCCCCCCCCAAATAATTAAAAGTGTTAGTCTATAAGGTATTTATAGATACCTACCTCCTACGTTTCAGCTGGCTATCCGCCCACTGCGCCACGGAGGTTGTCAAATAAAAAAAAATGTCATTGTTCGAAGAAAATCTGAAACATTCATCACCGCGTTTGAGCGAACATTTATCAGTCATATGATTAAGATGGCCGCTTGTAAGTGCTAAACGTCAAACCACGTTTCATAACTCAATAATGGACGTGTGTTGATGCTCTGAATTATGAGCTTCAAGGAAAGTAAAGCGTCGATATAACAAAATAAAAGCGGCCAAGTGCGAGCCGGACTTGGCCGTGAAGGGTTCCGTAGCAGCAAGTAACATAATATAAAAGTTCTTGCAGTTCCTTGTTACTTTTTTACCCCCAAAATTTATTGTTTTTTTTTTCTATTTTTGTGTGAAAATTTTAATGCGGTTCACAGAATACATCTACTTACCAAGTTTCAACAATACCTATAATTCCTATAGTTTCGGAAAAAGGTGGCTGTGACATACGGACGGACAGACAGACATGACGAATCCATAAGGGTTCCGTTTTTTTTCCATTTGGCTACCGTTGGGTGCAGGGCGCACAAGATCGGTCCCTCTGGAAATCCTTGGGGGAGGCCTATGTTCAACAGTGCAAGTCCTGTAGCTGGTATGTTGATGATGATAATAAATAAAACCGGCCAAGTGCGAGTCGGACTCGCGCACGAAGGGCTCCGTACCAATTTATAAAAACGGTAAAAAATCACGTTTATTGTATGGGAACCCCTTTAAATATTTGTTATATGTTAATTTAATTATTTATTTTTATAGTAAATATGTTATAACAACTAAATATTCTGTGAATATTTTATGCGTCTACCTGTTGCCGTTACCAAAATCGAGCAAAAATAAGCAAAAATTCCCGTTTGTTGTATGGGAGCCGCTCCTAAATATTTATTTTATTCTGTTTTTAGTATTTGTTGTTATAGCGGCAACAGAAATACATCATCTATGAAAATTTCAACTGTCTAACTATTACGGTTTATGAGATACAGCCTGGTGACAGACGGACAGACAGACAGCGTAGTCTTAGTAATAGGCTCCCGTTTTACCCTTTGGGTACGAAACGTTAAAAATTACACTCATATTACATATGCGAAAGTTTGGAGGTTTGTTTATTTATTTGTTTGTTTGTCACAATCACGTCGTAACGGCTGAACCGATTTCAGTGAATTTTAGTAGGTATGTACTATCAGCAAAAACTCCGCTCTGCCACCTTAAGGGTGAATTTTCTATGAAGCGACTAGCAGTTACCCCGCCTTGAAGTTTAATAAAACCCGCCTTGAACTTTAATAAAACTCTAAGTCATAAAAACAAAGGGCTTTCACAAAAATAAACAGATGTTCAATATTGTTCATCCCTCCGATTGGCCAAAATAAAAGGACAAAAAATGCGGTGTCAGCTAGCTAACTACTTGCAAGCGAAACTGTTTCAAAACTGGCAGAGCGGAATTTTTGCTGACTGTACGTAGATTATAACCTGGATTAGCACATAGGCTACTTATTATGCCTTAAATCAGGTCCCATGGGATAAAAATGTGGTGTCAAGTGAAGTTGCAACAGCGAGTTTAGCTTTATTTCTAGGTTACCGACACATTTATTAGTGTAACGCGTACGAAGACGCGGGCAATAGCTACTATTAAAATAAACGAATCAATTAACGATGAGCAGTTTTATCACATTAAATGCGAATGGAAAGTTCGAGATAACCTGTGGATGGAATGATATCAGAAATTATAATTGACCTATACCTACATATACCCAGCCGTAAGTGGTGTAAAGGGGCGGATATCAAAATAAATAATGCTGGACATTTCATACACTGCTATCTAACCCCAAACGAAGAAAAGCTTGTAGGTACTATGCGAACCAGATAACTGATAGAATACTTATATACTTTTTTTTGTAAATACATACTTATTATGTATAGAAAATCACCCAAACCCGGAACAAATATCTGTTAGATCATACAAACATTAGTTCCGAGACGGGAATCTAACCTGCGACCTCTTGCGCCTCAGCCAGCTTCGCCCACGGCGCCGGCGCCATAAAGTTCGTCGAAATGATGATGATGGTCAGGGCCGGATTAACCCTATCGGGGCCCCTAGGCAATGCAATTCTCGGGGCCCCTTTCCTTTACCCTTTTCTTACTTTTTAAAATATATTTTTTCTATTACAAGAGTCGAGACGATCAGATAGATTCCTGCTTTTTGCTTTCATTGAAATGATCTTAATGAATAGATTATATGTAGTTATAGATAAGTCATGATCCATATCACATGATGGAGTAGAAAGGATAAATGAGACGTGACGCAGTTATTTTAAATTTAATCTTGTTAAATGCAATAAAATATTGTAGGTATACCGAAAGAAAATATTTTTGTGATGTAGGTACTCTTGGTTCGGGAACGCGAAGTTAGATTTTTAAAAATATGTAATTTTAATTGATTAAATCTAAATTAAAACTAGGATTACGTTCGCACCGATTTGAGGTGGATTTAATAATGAATCAAAGTACAGAGAGCCAACACGATAGTCGATGCAAGAACTGCTGTGTTGGCTAAGATGAAACAAAGCTTAAATTCTAAGAAGTGCATTTGTAAATGCAGCAAAACTATAAGTCTAAATTAATCTAGGGCAGAGGGGTTAGGCGTAACTATAACTCCTCCATCCCTAAGAGGAAAATTATCGGTTGGATCGATTTGGGATTTGTTCCGATAATTTTTCTTATCAAATAGGAATCTAAACAATTTTAAGCGATACACATACAATAAAAACATGAAAAAACTAAAGATAACTAATCCTAAAGTTACGTATCCTAAATTTTCACCGAAGCTAAAGTCTTTCCTTTCGTTTAAAACACTTTCGATCACTGCACTATGTTTTAAAGAGTACGCCATGAATTTAACTTCATCTAAGCTGATACCCTTCATGTCGAGTGCGCGTGCACTGGATAGACTCGCGTTCTTAGGTAGCTGCGGTAAGACGAGGATCGGGATCGGCTCCACAACATCTGATTCTATGATGATACGGTGACCCATACGAATTCCGTTGATTTCCAAATTACATGGCTCGTCGATGGTCACGAGGTAAGTTCCGAATACAGGTTGCTTGGTGCTGACCTCGTTGTCACAGTATTTAATTAGAGTAGTCTTCAGTCTACTATATAAAATCCAATTATCAGAGTTGACTTGCTGGACTTTGACCTTCTCAATGTGGACCTGATGCGGCGTACAGCAAGTGGGGTCATCGTCAAATTTCATCAGCTGCTCCATACAAGTGAGCTCATGGTACAGGGCTCGGTTGTCTGCAGAACATAGAAAATGGTCGCCAGTAGATAACGGGCGGCACGGTTTCGCAATTGGTAAGTATTTCATCCCTTTCGCCAATAGGTAAGGATATTTAGGGAAAATGGCAAAGGTTTTATTTTCGGATTGGTGGAAAATTGGTAAGGAGTACAATTTAAAATAATTATAAGTACAATTATCAGTAACTGGAATTTCCATAATGAACGTGATCTGGTTTTTCTTAACAAAAGATTTTACACAAATAGTTTCCTCTAATTTTAACAAATTTTCATCGATAGGCGAATACACTAAGCTTTCAGAGTCAGCAATTAATTTCAAATGATACATAAGTTCTGTAGAGTTCACGATAGATTGATGTAATATTGAGACCTTACTTAATGCTAGAGCAGTTTCAATTTCACTTAGTCTTATAAAGATGGTACGAAAACTGCTTGTAAAAACGTTAAATAATCCAATAATGTATGTGTGGAAAATCCAATTATTTCCCTTAGCAGTTAAATCTCTTAACATTATCTCAGCCTTCTTTAAACGGTTATCTAAATTTACAGTATTCTGATTAATCGTTTCAGTTACATTTATGAAGCTGTCAAACATTTTTGAAACCAAAGTTAATTTCTTAGAAATGATAATTTGGTCATGACTTAAATCAGAAGTGAGTTTATCAAATTTAATTGCATCGTCATGATCAAGATTCCCTGTAACAATTTTTATAATAGAACCCAATGGATTTATGAGACCTCTTTTATAACGCTGCTGTGGAACAAGTTGTCGGTATTTATCTTTAGTTATATCGCGTATGAACTCTGTATGTGATTTTATACTTCTCATTTCATGAGAATATGGTGCATTCCAATCGATCAGTTTACATAGCTGCTCATAGTTTGTTGCAATATAATTTAAATCATTATAAATCTTTTCCAAATGAATAACCTTAACTATAGTCCAATGATTAATTTGCACGTATGCTTGACCTTCTTTTATCGGAAGTATTCCCGGGTTGCCATTAAGGTTTTGCAGACGAAGGGCCAGGGTCGGCACTGCTACCAGCAGTATGCTGCACCACCTGTGGAGGACGTTTGATATTTTTTTATAGGAACTTTCGTTTTCCTTTCCCCTACTTGGATAGGCAAAACGTTTCTCTCGGGTTCACCTACTACCTTCGCTTTTACATATCGAGGTTTATCTTTGCTTTTCCGCTTATTAACATCTTTAGCAAAAATTGTCTTTCCTAGAGGAAACTCTACTTCAAGTTCACCACCTTTCTTTTCCCTATTCTTCCCTTTAGTTGTTATCATCTTTTCTACCAAATTCTCATACAATACTTTAGTTCGCTTAGCATGATCTTTAACCAGTTTCTGGAAATAACGCTTTTCTAATTCGATGCCATAAGGGCTGCTTGTATCAGTGTGTCCGAATACCACTTCAAATGGAGTTAGTTCAGTAACAGAATGAATGGTATGATTATAAGCCATAACTGAATACGTCATAACTGATGCTGCATCCGTACAGCGTTTTTCATATTTAGCCAATCTATAAATTTCAATTATTGTGGAATGGAAACGTTCAATAAGCCCCATTGAATTAGGGTTATTGGGCGTACCAACGTGAAGTTCAATTTTATGTAAACTTAGAAATTCTTTCATTAATTCATTATTAAACTCAGTACCGGGGTCTGAACTGATCCTTCGGGGGATGCCGTAATATGAAAAGTACTTCATCAAAGCTCTGATTACTTCAGGTGTTGATTTTCCTTGAATTTCAATTGCCTGTCCTAACTTACTGAAAGCATCAATAAGTGTCAGATAGGTTTTTCCTTCAATGCTAAAAAGGTCTATAAAAATCTCTTGAAAAGGGGCCTCTTGTGTTTGCGTTAATTGTAAGATAGGCTTGATGGGTTTCCTATCATATTTCATTTTCTGGCATGCTTCGCAAGCATTTATGACTGCTGTTACTATTTCTTGCATTCTATCCCAATAATAATTTCTACGAATCCTAACCAACGTTTCCTTAATACCGCGGTGGCATGTCTTTCCTTCATGATATTTAACTATTACTGCCCTTTGTTCATTTTCATCTTCAATAGCAACTACCCGCTCTGTGCATTCATAGAAATTAATCATACCTTTCTTGAAAAGTTGAATAATTATATTTCCAAATAATTTACGATGTTCTTTTTCCTCAAAGTAAATAAAATACTTAATTTTTGGTTTTATGTATTGTTTTAAAAATTCTTTAATTAGTTCTGAATTATCTAGGGGTAGGAAAACTTCCAAAACCTTTTGTTTAGTTCGAGAAAGATTTCTAACTTGCATCTCATTTTTAAACCATGAGTATACCAAGATTTGGTTAGGCTTGGTGTCAATTGCCTCATGTAAAATCGGTATTCCAGTGGATTCTAATTCTAAAGCTGAATGAACTGTTTGAGATTTACTTGATTCTGATCGCACAGGGTATTCGTCGTTGTCAATACTATGTATTGACAGTGTGTCGGAGATTGCTATTGGACTGACTGTCGCTGTCCTACTCGAATCTGATACTGTTATCGTTGATGAGTCGTTACGTGCCGTTTTCTTTCGAGCTATCTTTCCTATATCCTCAACTATTTCATCTAGGTGTTTCTTTAGTCTCTGTTCTTTATCATCAACGTTAACTGCCATCGATTGATCCTCATTATCCGAATCTATAGCATTGATCTTAATCCTAGACAAGGCGTCTGCGTTGGTGTTCTGTTTACCGCTCTTATGAATTAATTCGTAATCATAATCCTGTAAACGCAACCTCCAACGAGTGAGTTTGCTACTCGGGTCTTTCAGAGATCGAAGCCATACTAATGGTCGATGATCTGTGTATATGAAAAATTTACGACCGTATAAATAAGGCCTAAAATGTTTCACTGCCCAGATAATAGCGAGCAATTCACGTTCAATCGTACTGTAACGTGATTCTGTGTCACTGAGTGTTCGACTAGCATACGCCACCGGTCTATCACTACCAATCGGTCCCTGGGATAGTACTGCACCTACCGCTACATTTGACGCGTCAGTCGTAAGCACGAAAGGGTTGTCAAAGTTAGGGTACTGTAACAATGGGGCATGCGTCAAGAGTTCTTTGCATTTATTAAATGCGTCAATGTACTTCTGGTCAATTACAATTCCGTTACGTTTCTTCCCGTTTACGTCATCATAATTGTAATCGTCAGAGTAATAGTTTTCATCATAGTAGGGTTCACGATCGTACTCGTTCATACTCAGTTCATTTAATTTAAAACCTTGTGGTGGTTGAGGTTTTAGAGGCGCGGCTGTCCTCATAGTTACATCAGTCGTTTGCAATTGAGGTTTTTGTACCTGAGGAGTATACCCTAATGGTTTGTTACCAAACTGTGGTGGTTTATAACCAAATGGTTGTGATGGTCTGTAGCCAAATGGCTGTGATGGTCTATAACCAAACTGCTGAGGGACAAATTGTCGCTGTGGCTGAAGGCCAAACTGTGGCTTATAGCCAAATGTTGGTGGGCGGAAGCCTCCAAAATTTTGTTGCTGAACTTGCCCTTGTAATTGGGGTACCCTAATCTGTGAGTTTTGAGGAATACCAAATTTAAATTTCGGCAATGTATCATTGTTAGGCAATGTGGGTGGTTTGTACCCAGATGGCTGTGTTATCAATGGCCTTGAACCTGAACCTGTAATTTGGTTGCTGCCATGTATTTTATTTCTCATGTTATATTGCTCTAGGAAGTTAACTTCCTCAAGAACAATGGTCAATGCCTCTTCTAAAGTAGAGGGTGTCTTTAGTCTTACTACGCGCACCATATTTTCAGGAAGATTGTACAAAAATACATTCAGAGCCGTATTGTTGTAAATTATCAATTTCGCACGTTTTAAATCGCTATCCGCAATCAAATTTACTTTCGACATCAATAAAGATCGCACACTTTGGATGCGATTACAAAAATCCAAATAACTCTCTCCTGATTTAATTTTTAATGATTCTAATTCGATGTTTATACAAGCTTCACTACGCGGATCTCCGAAATGCTGAATGAGCAATTCCTTTAGAGCGGACCAAGACACAACATCCTCTCGTTCCGATAAGAGCGCAGCTGCATTCTCCGTAAGCCTACTTGTTAAAACGTTAAAGACGTATAAATTTTGTTCTTCAAAATCTTTTTTACTGAATCGATCGATCACATATTGGCATTTTCGTAAATAAAGACTTAAATGTCTTTTGTTACCGTTATACAATGGTATTAATTGAACAATTTCCTTTGGAATTGGCTCTACTTTCGCCATTGCCATAGAGTAGTAAAATAATCGGAGAAGGCAACTTCACTTAATTTTACACAGATATAAATTAACACACAAAAACAAAAAAATAATACTATAGAAATACAACTAAAAGCTCAACAAAGTTGGAATAAGGGAATTCTTTTTTTTGTAAATATGTAAAAAATATTTTGTAAAAAAAATTGATTTTACCTAAATTTTAAAATTATGTTACGATCGATTTCAAGATCAAGTAACACTAATTTTTACCTATTTTAACTTACAGTACAGATCTGAGTTATAAAATATGCACTATCTAATTTTTCTTAACTCTATGGTGTTCTATTTTTAGAACAAGGTTAGCTTGATAGAATTACATACAAGTTAACCAGTCACGTTATAATGAGAGAAGTCTAATCTCAATAATAACAAAATATCAAAATTATATTTTTTTTTAAAAAACACGCATTTTTATGAGGTTAGGAGATTATAGGAAAGGAATGGCGAAAAGTTTTACTCACCAACCGACCGCTACTCCCATGCTCACTTTTCAATACCCGTAAGAGAAATTTGTTTGGTTCGACACAGACTTTAATTTCGCGAATTTTCGTGAAAATTTCCCTGACGGATTTTTACGTCGGGAAATCGCGGAAAACACGTAAAAATTTTGAAAATCTGTTCCGGCTGCGCCACTCTTGGTTCGGGAACGCGAAGTTAGATTTTTAAAAATATGTAATTTTAATTGATTAAATCTAAATTAAAACTAGGATTACGTTCGCACCGATTTGAGGTGGATTTAATAATGAATCAAAGTACAGAGAGCCAACACGATAGTCGATGCAAGAACTGCTGTGTTGGCTAAGATGAAACAAAGCTTAAATTCTAAGAAGTGCATTTGTAAATGCAGCAAAACTATAAGTCTAAATTAATCTAGGGCAGAGGGGTTAGGCGTAACTATAACTAGGTAGAATAAGTGTAAATAGCAACTCTTCTTAATTTTTTAGATACAAAATAGGGTTTCGTTCCCGGTTCCCGGGAATCGGGAAATCCCGGGAAAATGTAATTCCCGGAACCGGAAAAAAATTCTGATTTCCCGGGAATTCCCGAGAATTTTCAAAAGTATGTGATAGGTCTAAAACGTTGTATTTTATAGTCATATTAAACTCAATGTTGTTCTTAAAAAACCAAGATGTTTTTAACGATTTTGTATTACAAAATCGTTAAAAACATCTTGGAAGTTGACCTTTAAGGGTGGATTCGACCAAACGAGAATAAGTTTTATTCTTAGAATAAATTGCCAGTTATTCGAGAGTAACTCTATTTTACGTTTTACCAATTACAAATCTAAGAATAACGACCCTAATCGGGAATAGCTACTATACCACCGTTTCGCATGGAATAACCGAGCTATTACAAGAATATTTCAATGGTGTCCGCATGCCATATGTTTCTGTGCTGTTTTGTCATTTGCACTCAAAGTACTTGGAAAGAATTATTTTAACAAAACTAATGGAACGTTTAAAAAATTTGATTGAAGATACTGATAGTGACGAGGCAGTTACACCTAGACGTCCAAGGTGGATAAAAGAAAGAACAGATTTATTTGATTATTACAATGATCATGATTTCGCGATCAGGTTTCGTTTCAGTAAAGAAGCAACTTTATCTCTTCTGACGAAAATTGAACATAACTTGGAATTAATTTCAGATAGGTAAGCGCCTGTGCATTAGTATTTAGTAGATACCTAAATACTTATAAGTACTTGAGTATTATGTAGGTACCTGCCAGTAATTCGAACC
This sequence comes from Philereme vetulata, assembly GCA_918857605.2. Taxonomy (NCBI): domain Eukaryota; kingdom Metazoa; phylum Arthropoda; class Insecta; order Lepidoptera; family Geometridae; genus Philereme; species Philereme vetulata. The sequence goes on along the minus strand of OU975475.1, from coordinate 4,592,567 downwards.
TTTAATATATACTTGTCTGTACCTAAAAATAGATTATTACCTGCCTGTCCGGCATAAAATTGGATGGTTTATGGACATTCGTTTTTCAATTCGCGTATAGTAATTCCAAGAATAGTTATACTTCCGATAGCTTGGTAAAACAACTTCTGACTTACTCGAGAATAAGAAAGTGGAATAGAGCTAACCCTGGTATAGTTACTCGAGTGTAAATGCAAGTTTGGTAGAATCCACCCTTAGTCAAATATTTTTTCTACGGCAACATTACCGAATGTAAATAATGGAGAATGTAACGAATGAAACGGTTTTTTTCTTGGTGCGTGGCCCGCATCGACTAGGCCCCCGTCGGCCCCTAGTTGGTGCGGAGCCCCTAGGCAGTTGCCTAATCCCGCCTTATGGACAATCCGGCTCTGATGATGGTGAATCGTTTCAATCGTTCACGGGCCGAAGATCGTGTCGCCAGAATCATTTCGAAACGTTTCGGCCATGTCTTTGTTTCAAAACGTGTTAATTTTAAAATAAACATTACTTGGAATTCAGTCATAATTCATAAAGGCTCGGTTACATACGGTACTGTTGTTTTGAATATGGCGGTGTATCCGCCATCATTAACCGACTTCAAAAAAGGAGGAGGTTCTCAATTCACCGAAATCTATTTTTTATGTTCCCCGATTACTCGAAGACGCCTGGACTGATTCAAGAAATTCTAAGGAACCCTTTATACGTGAGTCCGACTCGCACTTGGCCGGTTTTTTTCTTGTAATTAGCTTGTAAATTCTTGATTCGTTCGTTCTAAAAAAAGGTCACATCAAAAGCTTTTATTGCACTAATGCCGATCAATAAAAAAAACATTAAAACAGTTTTCGAGTCGCCACTCATCTTCCGTTTGAAATAAGAACGGAAGTTATTTCGGAACTTTTTAATTTCTTTTGAATGCACGAGTCAAGCGCAGCTGGTGACCATAGACAACGAGTTTGTTTGACATTACGGAAGTCTAGCCGACTTGGCAAATTGATTTTTGAGTGTTGTGTCGCCACCCAGCATGGGAACAAGTCAAGTGGTTCAGACGCCACCACTGGGATAAAAAAAAGTCTGGAGCACTTAGTGTGTGATAAATTTTCTATAATGAGGGCTCATTGATATTGCGAATCTTTTAAACGAAATTGAAACATGTGTTTGTTTGCAAACGCTTGGCATTATTATAATTTTAGACAATATAAAATAAGTGGTAAATAATGAAAATAAAAACTTTTGATAATGGTAGAATGTCTCAATCACGCCGCCATTACGACCATAGACAATGAAAATTAACTTGAAAGCGTTTTAGAGTCGTGTCAACAAACCGCGGCCTTTTAAATGTAGAACCACTTCAATCTAATCAGATTTGTAAAGACGGCGCGTTTATTTTTTTAGCTTTCGGTATCTTTGTAACAATGTATGGGAAAATATATAATTAGACAATGCTTAGTTTTGTTTGTTCTGTTTTAATGTATTCCTTTGGAAACTTTTGGTGCGTGCAATTAGCACCTATACCGGAATACATAATAGTTTCTACGCTACCCGTTTTAGCCGTGGTTTATTTTACGACAAGTCAATTCACGAAATCATTTGTCGGCTTTCTTTTTATGGGTGCCAGAGACAAAGGTTATTAAGATACGGAGTCTTTTTAAAGGCTTTCGAGTGCGCATGCGCACTTCTATCTAACCCCTTGAGCGGTAGCAATAGAGATTATCGGTCCTTAAAAACAATTAAAAGAGGTACAATTAAAAACAGTTCTGGCGGAAATAATAATCTATTTCAATGGGGTAAGAGTGTTTACATTAATTTAGTTATTTTTAGGCGTATTTTTTTAATAGACAACAAGTTTATTTAGAAAAGTTTCGTGATTTATTGCAATCGTTATTATACTCGTAAATCCGTGACCTGACGACCTCCGTGGTGCAGCGGGTGAATAGCCGGCTGAGACGCAGGAGGTAGCGGGTGCGATTCCCGCCGCGGAACAAATGTTTGCATGATGTACAGATATTTGTTCCAAGTCTGGTTGTTTCTCTATATATTATAAGTAAGTATTTACAAAAAAAATTTATATAAGTATTCTATCAGTTATCTGGTTCCTATAGTAGGTACAAGTTTTGCTTAGTTTGGGGCTAGATAGCGTTGTGTGAAATGTCCAGCAATATTTATATTTATTATAAATAGGTAGGTACGGGATTTATCACGTACGCACTGCTACACATCAAGCTATACATTTCCAGTATAAGCTGACCTCGCATTGTGTAGGCTTTTCGTAGAATGAGAGGTCAGCTTATACTGGAAATATATAGCTTGATGTGTAGCCGTGCGTACAAGACAACACGCATTCATCCGCGTTTGTCAATAAAAATATTACCCCCCTTCTGCGCAGTCAGGTAAAAAGTAGCCTATGTCTCAATCCCGGTCATAATCTATCTATATACCATTCATCGAAATCGGTCCAGCCGAAGTCGTCGTAACAAACAGACAGGCAGCGAGATAGACAGAGTGGCAATTACTTTTGAAATTATAATTTAGTATGGATCTTTGATCTATTGGCAGTGGCGTAGCTACCGGAAGGCTAGACGGGGGAGTGCCCCGGGGCCCCCAAGCTCAGGGGGCCTCTCGCACTCTGACTTACAAACTATAAGTTGAACTATTGAACATTTCTCCCATTTTCAGAATATAAATAAACCAGATTCCGGTATTAAGTTACAACTTGTATTTGGGTTTTTAATTTTATTGTGGAGTCGACTGTATTACGACAAATCTGGAGTAGGTACGTCGAATTCGGAACACGACGGATACGGAACAAACGATTTTAAATAGTTTAGTTGGGGCCCTAGTTTATTTTTTGCCACAGGGCCTTTGGCTCCTTAGCTACACCACTGCCTAGTGGTGATAAGGTAGTCCTAACTCAATGGAAAATGTAGTTTGACTAGAAAGAACCTGTTCACTCTAGACTTGATTAATTCATAAATATCTTTTTTTTATTATTATTCAACTTGTGTCATCCCCCTGCTGGACAAAGGTCTCCCCCACTGTCTTACAGTACTTTCGCTCGCGTGCCAAACCCGACCAATCTGTCTCGAAGGCATCGAGATTGTCACGCCAGCGTCTACTAGGCCTTCCTCGGCGCCGTCGCCCGTCTTCAGGCACCCACTGCGTGACGATCGTTGCCCATCTGTCCGGGTGTATACGTCTTACATGGCCCGCCCAATCCCATTTTAGCCTGGCAGCCTTATTTTCTGCATCAGCAATGCCGGTCTTTAAACGCAGCTGCCAATCCTCTTTACTCCAAGCACGCTGCGCTCCATTGCTCATTATATTATATTGTTTTCTTTGTCCACAGAATCACTCAGCCCCCAGTCGGAACAGATGACTAACTCTGGTTCAGTCCCTGACCCAAATATCAGGTAAATGTCTTAGTTTATTTTATCTTAGTCATGCCCCCCTAAGCCTAATCTTTACTTCAATTTTATTGCCCTTGTTTTATTAGATTTGTAAGAAAAATTATTTAGGTTATTAGTTTGGTATATATTAGCCTACGAGTATATCTAGGTATTTATTTATATACTATAGTTAGATAGATAATATAATTTAACTATTAATAGATAATCAACACAATGCTCGAAGGCCTCAATCGAGTCTCCCAACGGGCAGGACTTAAAATGAACATGGACAAGACGAAAATCATGTCGAATGTCCATGTCGTCCCTGCCCCAGTTATGGTTGAGAACTCGGCTCTTGAAGTTGTCGACGCGTATGTATACCTAGGACAAACAGTCCAATTAGGTAGGTCCAACTTCGAGAAAGAGGTCAAACGTCGAATCCAACTCGGATGGGCAGCGTTTGGGAAACTTCGCAACGTCTTTTCGTCCAACATACCTCAGTGCCTTAAGACGAAAGTCTTCAATCAGTGTGTGTTACCAGTGATGACATATGGAACCGAGACGTGGTCCTTCACTATTGGCCTTATGAATAAGCTCAGAGTCGCTCAACGAGCTATGGAGAGGGCTATGCTCGGGGTTTCTCTACGGGATCGAATCAGAAATGAGGAGATACGTAGGAGAACTCAAGTCACCGACATAGCCCGACGGATTAGCACGTTGAAGTGGCAATGGGCAGGCCATATAGCGCGCAGAACAGATGGCCGATGGGGCCGAAAGGTTCTCGAGTGGAGGCCACGGACCGGCAAGTGCAGCGTAGGACGTCCACCCACAAGATGGGCAGACGACTTGGTAAGAACCGCAGGTCGGCGTTGGATGCAGGCTGCTTCCAACCGCAGTTCCTGGAGATCAATGAGGGAGGCCTTTGTCCAGCAGTGGACGTCCTACGGCTGATATGATGATGATGATGAGATAATCAACTTGTATCTGTTCTAAAATAAATATTAAGACTTAATAATTAAGACCGTTAGGTATGTAACTATTCTAGTACTTACCGATTTAGGTGTATAAATACATGTAGGTACCTATCACTGTTAATGACTGTATGTAGGTAAGCACTTTATTTATTTATGACTAGCTGACCAATCCGCAGCTTCGCACGCTTAGTTTTTCAATAAAAACATTACCCTCCTTCTGCGCAGTTGGATAAAAAGTAACCTATATCACCCGGGGATAGTGTAGCTTCCCAACGCTGAAAGAATTTTTTAAATCGGTCCAGTAGTTTCGGAGCCTATTCAATACAAACAAACAAATCTTTCCTCTTTATAATATTAGTATAGATATTTTTTTTTTGATATCTTTCATTTGTAAATATACTCTGTGCACCGCTGCCTGGAAGAAACCGCTTTCAGCGATAAGGCCGCCCATTGTGCTATATTTAACATAAATTAGTTTTTTAAGTAATCCTGATGTACAATAAATAATTATTCTTTTCTATTCTAGCATAACTACCACCATACAGTACTTACATGCATTTTTATTCAGCAACAAACTTCAGTATTTCACAAACAAAAATTACAATGGTTTACTAGGTATAATACAATTTAGGATGGAAAACATTGTACGTACCCAAACTAGGATGGACCTGTATGATGGCATAACCTATACTTCCCTCCGGACTATGGTCATAATGGAATCTTCAGTGAATGTATGTGTAGGTACTCCCACAGAGTGTGTTCGTTGCGTGATTTGGAGCGAGTGTTTGTGTGTGTGTGTAAGTGTTGTGTGGTGTGCGGTGTGAGTGAGTGTGAGGGTGTCAGTTTGTGTGTACAAATAAATGGGTGAGTTTGTTGTGTGTTGACTTATCATACATAGTATAGCCTCGATTGAGATTTTTCTATCCTCACAGGTTTACTCGAAGAAAGCTCTTGTTTGATTAGAGCTCGCCGTTCTCCTCCCTTTTGTTTGTAATTTATTACTTAATACATATTAATTATAGAATATTTAAAAATCGGAAAACAAGAAAATGCACAATCGCGGCCTTATCGCTTAAGTGATGTTTTATATACTACCTGGAAATAACCTAATCTAATCTTATATCAAAACATTGTTTTCGAACAAATAATTCTTATTTTCTATACTTATGCTTAAACAAAGATTTATTAGACCACACGACTGAAGTAGGTAAAACTTCTTTTTCAAAATATTAATTTATAAAATTGTCCACACGTCTGTAGGTCGATCAGTCTATGTTCATTTGGACAGACGCAACTCGCACTCGCGCTAACGTTTAAAAATATACGAAACGTAACTCACTCTCTTTCTATTTTCACTGACTTATATCTCCCTCTCAACTTCCGTTCGCACTTTTCGTAACGCATTCACCAGCTTACTCCATCAACAAATATTTGTTCCGGGTCTGGATGTTTTTCTATACCTATATTATAAGTCTGTATTTACAAAAAAAAGGTATATAAGTATTCTATCAGTAATCTGGTTCCCATAGTACAAGCTCTGCTTAGTTTGGTGCTAGATAGTGCTGTGTGAAATGTCCATCAAAATTTATTTTATTTTATTTTTTATTTACTTCAAAAACGGAACTAATCTAATTGGAAAAAAGCTATCGATTCAACTATACTGATATACATTTTTACATTGGTAGATCCCGCAGAGATAGTTTTTATGTTGTTTTTATACCACGTGGAGATGGAACAAGCATGGCCCACCAGCAGGGCTAGAACAGCGATTTCCTTGTTTACTCTTCGAAGAAACGACAAGACTCTGACCGCCACTTGTATTTCTGCGTGTATTGTTATATTGTTTATAAGTACGAGTGTGATGTACATTCGTTATTCTATTCCATTTTCTGTCGATTCTTCCGAAATTGTCTTTGCCCTGAGCAGGCTCAATAAGTTTTTTTTTCCTAGACAAGAAAAGGATACTCTGTCTATAGCAACGCACGTTGTATATAATTTATTAAATATCTAACCAAAAGTGGATTGAAAAAAGTACAAAAGTACAAATGAGACAACTTGAGAAGACAGTGTTGTCTAGGCATCGCAAGACCTAGACAATTTCAGAAGAAAGTTGTCTATTTTTAAATATCAAAGATAGAGAAAATGATGGCTTACGTTCTCGGCGTTGTAGATTACTATCGAGGAAGTGTCGACAACATTTCTTCCCGTTCACTCTCGCAATCGCCGTGCTCGAGACGGTCGACATGTGTCTTATATATTCCGAAAAATGACTCATGACTAAATTCTTCTCTACAGTTACTGTGCTGGGCCTACTGATGTTAAGTGGTAACCATCGCCTTGTAGGTTACGCACCTAGGTATTGTTCTCTTTGTTTTGTGTAAAAAATGTAATTAATGTTGCTGATATCTTCTCTACCCTACCTATAAACTAAAGAGTATCTAGTTTTAACCAGTCGAATGTTTCTTCTAGAAGATACCGCACAGCGTTCACACGGGAGCAACTGGCGCGGCTCGAGAAGGAATTCATGAAGGAAAATTACGTGTCTAGGCCGCGGCGGTGCGAGCTCGCCGCGCAGCTGCAGCTACCGGAATCTACTATCAAGGTGTGTAGTCTGTTTTGTTTGGATTTAAAAGTAAAAAGAACGAATGATATTGTCTATGGCAGGTCAACTTTTAGAAGCAATAAAAATTGTCTATGATGAATTTTGACCTGATAAACTTAATTGTGCATAAATTAGATAGAACTGATTATGATAAATTATGAAATGTCAAATTTTACATCAATGATATCTTGATGTTTAGGTAGGCTATTAGCATAGAACAACTAATTGTACTACGTAACAATTATTAGGTATAAGTAAACTATAAAACAAAATTAGTTGTCTGTAAAGTCGGTATACAGACCATAATTTTACGTGATGAGTGGAAGAGACATAGATGCGTCACAAGTCGAATGCTTAAGCCGAGCGTGCCTCTCTATCGCTTGTTCGCGCTCTCGCTTGCACGCTCGACTCAGGCGGAACGTGAAATTTTTTCACGCGCGCAGCCGGCGTTCATCCATTTATAAGACGTTATCACGTCAAAAAATTATCAAGTTCAAATGAGTGCATCTTAATTTTTTCGCAAGAAATTAATGAATGAATATTTCATCGCTCTTTCAGTTAAGCAAACGTTACTCCATACAGCCTGAATAACATCTTTCAAAACACCATTATCTTTCGCTATTTGCTCTGTCACTTGTCAAATTGTTACGAAAGTAGAACTGTAATTGTCAATGTCATATTCGGGTCATAACGTGGGCGGTGAGTTAAGAAACTTTCAGTTTTCGTGGGAATCAATGGATGACTCAATCAAAGTGTTCAGTTATGAAAGATCACAAAGGAGTGACGAATTTCTGAAATAGTTTAACTAGTGGGCGGTTGGTTATTAGTGTCTATTTGAAGTGTGATTTTTGTCCTTCCATATCAAGTAGATTTTGATCCATTTTTATAGTGAACTTCTACACACGTTAGCAACGCCGTCTTAGGCAATGCCGGGGCCCTTGGGTACACAAGAATTTGGGGCCTTGTTGGAAGGTATAGCGGATGAAAAAAAATTTTTCTGCTATGATCTTACATTCGAAGTGGTTTGTGTCGGTGACCGCTAGTTGGTGTAGTTAATCAGTTTTACTTTAGATAATATTTATAATTATTAAAATATTCACTATTTAGAAAATGATTCAAAAACTGTTCAAGTGTCTGATTAAATTTCGTTAAGCTACATATAAAAACAGAGACTTGTTGCTGTCAGGGTTGCCAGAAAGTCGCTAACAACGCCCACATTTATTCTATGACCTTTTGTCATAATTTATATTTTACATTTGTCGGGTTATATCTACCTAAAATAGAAAAAAAATGTATGGTATATCAGCCTTTCGGGGCTCCCGTGAAAAATATTAATAGGTAATGCTCTTAGAAAAAACACAATAAATACACTTTTCATCTCCCCAACTTGGAAAGAGTATATTTGCTCTTCGATATCTGAGTGCAAAAGCCGTTTTTATCCGCTATAGGATAAAGTAAATTGAATTTAGAACATCGTGTGCGCTAACTTTGTCAATTCAAAACATCATTAAACCTATTTACTTCTACCTCCATGGTGCCCGATTTATCATACAACCTTTTTTTAATTTGTTGAAAACTCAGACTCGGAACCTTTTTGGTGTATTACTTTTTTTTGCATTTAGTCATTTCCTCGCTGAGGTGGGATGAAAAGTTACGTGTTGCACTCGAGTGCAAAGATTTTTCACATCGTGTGCTTTTGATTCCCTCGCTAACGCTCAGGATTCTAATTTTGAATTCTTCGCTTGCTCGGTCATCAAAATTGAGCACGCGGTTAAAAAGCAACTTTGCACTATTGTATAACAAATAACTATAGTGAAAATTACATTCAAAAACATTAGTTGTTATAATACGTGTTTTATTATCAATACACGTTAGTTTTATTAAGTTATGTACTTACATTAAATAAAATTACGGATAGGGCTAAGGGCTAGTATTATTGTACTGGATAATAAACCCACCTCTAAAATCAGTTAATACGATTCCGGATGTGTGTTTTAAATTAATGTCGTACTCAACAAAACAGCTTGTATATTTAGTTACAAAAATCTGCTCAGTTTAATAACTAAACAGATGAAAATCCTTACCTTCTTACGTTGCCACTAAAATATAGAGTAGTATGTAAGTACATATATCTCTAACCGGAATGCATTCATCATCACCGCTACGTTAAATAACCTAAATTTCAAAAATCGAACGGTAACCACAGACAATAGACTCGTTAAGTACCGTTTTGAAGAAGTATGATGTGTCTATTAGCTACTCAATAATTTTGTCGAAAACATACAAACGCTAATTTGCAGAATCACGTACCGAGCGTGTGAAGAAAAAGCACATGATCTAAAAATGGTAGGCCATTTAGTACCAATCAAAACAAGGTTATTTAGTACGCTTTTACAAACATATGATCATGATTCAATGTCATATAATGTCAAGCAACAAAGTGCTAATTATGTTTAAGATGACAAAGTATGAATGAATGAATGAATGAATTACTCTTTATTGCACACCAAATAAAAATACAGTAATAATGGAAATAAACAATAAATAAAGGTACGATGGGCGGTCTTATCGCTAAAAGCGATCTCTTCCAGACAACCTTTGGATGGACAGGATAAACAAAATCAAAAGACGGCGGTGCAAGAGTACCTACAGACATAAACAGAACCCACAAAATAAAATTTACCTATTAATTATACTAATAAACATAAACTTAAATATTACCCGTGTGCGATAAGTTGGGACCTGAAAGCGGTGACGTCATATTGGCGTGTTTGTACCGCCCGCAAAAAAGCGAACATAACAAGCAGCCGCCCGCGGCTTCGTCTTTGTTTTTTTAACCTAATTTATTATGTTACTCAGGGAGGACGCTGCTTTTTATCTAATCTTTTTTACACTATTTGAATAAAATAAAAATACAATGTTTAAGTTTATACATTTATTTTATCTATTATTTACATTATCTCATCTTCGTCACTACTTAGTGGATTTATGCCTTCTAGAGGTTGTTCTTCGTCCTCAGTCTCATTATATTCACTTGACGAAGAGGTATCCGATAAATTTACAATTAATTGCGATTCATTCGTCTCTTGTAAGAGGTCATCGTCCCAATACTTTTGTCGAAGCCTGTCCACATGATTGACTTCTTTTTTCCAGACAACAAAACAATAACACAAACTAAAACTAAAATAATTCCAGAGCGCGTCGTTACGTGACGTAGGCCAGTACGAGACTAAAAACCCTAGTAAAAAATAGTGATGCGAACGGTACAATACGGGCGCCATCGGGGAAGTGCAGGGGAAGCGGTCGGGGAGTCGCATTCCTAACAGGTCCCAAGTTATCGCGCACGAGTAATACATACAAATAATACCTATATAAGTATAAATAAACTACACTACATAAAGAGGATAAATAACATAAACACTAACTAGCAGTTACGAGACAACGAAAGGAAATGGTTGTATACCTTGACTTTGAAAATAGGAAGAGATTGGGACGACCTTACAGACAAAGGTAAGGCGTTCCACAGTCGCACAGCTTGTACTGTAAAGGAGTCACCAAAGTAGCACTATTAAACTTAAAAAAAACCGGCCAAGTGCGAAACGGACTCGCGCACGAAGAAGAAGAACTATAAAAATCACGCAAGAATCTATAAAAACGGCAAAAAAATCATGTCTGTTGTATGGCAGCCCCATTTAAATATTTATTTTATTCAATAGCACAATTTTATTTATTTACCTTATTTGAGGTTGGTGCCGATTAAGCTAGTCCTCTTCCTATCTTAATTGGCGTCAACTATGTATGTATGGGGGTACTCATTAATTTTCAACTTATTTTATTTTTTAATATTTTTCCTTTAGTTGTACCTTGCTTTTTGCCAAATTTCGTGATTCTAGGTCAACGGGAACAATAGTCTAACTTTTTATTAGCTGCAGTAAAATGACGTTTCTAAATGTCATTCCGTAAAATAATGTTGCCAGCCTAATCTCAATAGGGATGTGATTCAGTTCACAAAAATTAATTAAATAACATTATTATGACGTTTTTGTTTCATTTTGAATGTACCTCCCTATACTTCCACTAAATAAGATCAATCCTCTAGTATAGTAATAATAATAGGTTAAAAAAATACATTACAACTTAATATTAAATCTCAAAAAAAAAAACCAAACTGATTATTCATTTATGATTCACTCATTTAGCTACATCCCTATTTATTTTTCTTCAAAAACCGGCAACCCACAAAACGTCATTTTACTGCAGCTAATAAAAAGTTAGACTATACAATATAGGTTTTCGACCCAAAATCTATAGGGTACTTCCGGTTGACTTAGAATTGTCAATTTTGGTTAAAAGCAAGGTCTTACAGCACAAGTAAAGAGAAAATTCCGAAAAATTAAAAAGCTAAATTTTGGTACTTACAAGTTTTCGCGAAAGTCTAAATTTGCCCATATCTTTTTATCGTGTGACCTCAGTATCTGTTATAAATTTCAACTTGCTAGGTCCACCCGTTCCTGAGAAAATCGGTGGTCACACACGGACAGACAGACGGACAAGAGAGTGATCTTATAAGGGTTTCTTTTTTATCTTTTGAGATACGGAACACTAAAATACAAAATAAGAATTGAGTGGATCTGTGTAGGAATTTTGGCAGGCGCCAATGTTTATGCTATCATGATCATTCCTAACGTTTATTTCTTGAGAATTTCATCGTTAATAGAGCGTGAGGAGTACGCCAATTTAAATTCTCCGGCACCATCTGTCCTCTCATAATCTCAATTATCACCTTCAATAAAAAAGAAAACCTAAAAGAGCACGTAATTTTATTGCCCCTCGAATTTTACATTCACGCTAATTTGTCGATGGTTTTATAAAAGAAACCGACCGAATTATTCAGTAGCTGTAGAACGCTAATGAACATTAAATCCGTAAAGAACGGAACGTGGTCATAAACCGGTCATTAGTGAGTGACTGAATGGAATACACTTCATCGGTTGTCTATGGCATCTGTTTTACGACGCGATTATACCAATTAAAAACTATTAAATTAAACCGCCGGCTACCATTTGAATTCGGGTTTTTTGATGGTGTTTGTTTATTGTGATGAGCGTTTATGGCGTTGTAAATGGCGGTAACAAATCTATAAAATTTTAAATCAATGTTGTGGCGTGAATCATGTATGCTGCAAGATTTTTGAGTTGCATCATTGATTACATATGTACATTTACGTATACCTAACAATATTAAAATATTTATGGAGAATATCGTATAAATAGATTATTGCAAAGGCAACACCACATAAAAACAATAATCTTATCAATAAAAGTAACCTACTTTATTGCCTAAATCATAATGTGGAAAATACGGATAAAACTGTTCTTATTTACAAGATATAAAGTTTGATAAAATTACATTGTCTTTTCCAGCGAACAGTTGCTTAATGTTAAAAAAAATTGTCTATGGTCAGCGAAGAAAACCGTTCCACCGTTCGCGGGTAAAATTCCTACCAATTAACACGTCATTCGCTTTCGCGAACAAAGCGAGCTTTAAACACATCTTAAAGGAAACCCTTTTATTGACATTTACTTTGTTGTTAGTCAAGAGAGGCCATTATGCCGTCCTAATGATTTTAAATGGCTGAACTGAGCGCGGTTTCTGCACGAAAATATGCAATTAATTAGCGATAGTATGCGAAAAACTGTCTACCAAGATTGTTTTTATTTTTATAGACAATTTGCGCTCTCGACTATGACAATACGATGTTTATTAGTTATTTATTGCTTATTTCATTAAGCGATTTCTTTTTTGTCAAATGTCAGACTTTTTGACACCTTTTAAATTATACAATTTTTATTGCAATGCGCTTTTAGATAACCGTGTTTCTAGTGTTTAAGTATTTTTATTGGCAATAATATTTTTTATATAATTTTTTTAAATATTAAATTGGTGACATTCGTTTTTCTATGAATACTAGAGTAGGTACTAGATACATTTCAAGCTAAAATTGCACAACCTTTTTCGCGTTTACTTACAGTAAGACGTTTTAAAAAGATCTATGTAAAAGATAAAATTGAATTAAGATGGCTTTAACATATAAAGAAGTTAGGCGCAATTTTAGACTGTAAGGTCTCGTTATGATTTAAACTTTCTAAAGCTTATTTGTATTTTGAAGTCTATTTTTAATTTATGACTTTATTACTCATAATTTTTTCCTTTTGTCCTCAGGTATGGTTCCAAAACCGAAGGATGAAAGACAAACGTCAGCGCATCGCCGTGGCATGGCCCTACGCGGCTGTATACAGCGACCCGGCCTTTGCTGCATCCATACTCCAAGCCGCTGCGTCTTCTGTCGGACTACCCTACGGCTACCCTTCCCCAGCCCTCCTCCCTTCCTTCCATAACCCACAGCTACTACCCCCAGGCTACCCCTACCCCTACCCGACCTATCCCCGTTACCCCTACATGCCCCAAACACCGTCGTCACCTGTCAATGCCGAAACTCCATTAAGACCCACGTATCCAAATTTCAATTTGAACGTTGACAAGTAATATAATTAGTTGGGTTAATATTGTAAATAGTTTTTTTTTTTTAATTTTAGGTATTTTATTATGCTGGTCATGTTGTTTGTTAAAAGACATTTTTTTAAGTTATTTTGTACAGTTCATTCCATCGTTCGTTCATTTTTCTATGGTAGGGTATGTGATTTGAATTTAGAAACTAGAAAAATATTGTAAATTTTTATGTATGCATGCATTAGTTTTACGATTTACGTAGAAAATGTTTGTACAGTATATAGTATTTTTTTTAGTAACAAAAAACGAGCAAACATACCTAATTGTGTTTGTTAATTAAAGATTTAGCTTAGCCGTGAAAGTTGGTTGTCCTATTGCATCCTAAATGTGAAAAATATTAAATTTAAAATGGTCGAAAACCAAACGGTGTTTTTGAAAGTGAGGACAATGTCCTCTTTTCGGGTAAGCTTGCAAATTCCATCGACAGTTCGCAACCTGTATTAAGATACATTTTCACTTTAATATTTTTTTTAAACCGAAGCAAATATATTAATTAAATAATGATTTAAAAAATTAATAAAAAGATTCAAATAAGTAATGTAACATTTTTTTTTCAGTCACAACATTTTTTTTAATAAAAACTTAATTCCAAATTAATGTTACACTTCTCTGGGTAGGTATGTTAATGTGTAAAATTAAAATTAGTGTTAAAGTATGTGTACAACTAAAAATATATAAAATATCGCTAGATTTTAAGTCACACTGTAAAAAAATTATACATAAAATAAAGAAGTTATTATTAGTTATTAATATACATTATTATACAGATTCTGTCGTTTTCTTATATAGTTCAATTAACCTAACAAAAACATAAAATATTTATTTTTCCACTACTTTTAATGAGCCTTTTCTTTACTAGAATAATCCTAGTTTTTGGAATTGAAAATGAAATTAAAAAATGTATTTATTGCTAAATAAACTTAACAGTAATAACTTAATAAGTAATTTATTTTTTAAACATTACAAAAACAGGTTTATTCAGATATGGTTAACAGATATTATCTTACCTAATGATCCCTGCACTAGGCAAAGCCTGTATCGCGGGGACCTGACTACGATTAACAAAATAAGATTTATTTATAACCTCAGTCGACGACTAAAAAAAGTGTAATGATAGAAACTAGAGAAAAAAATGATAAAAAAAAATTTAAATGATCACCCTAGTCCATTAAGTTTTCTACTAGGACTAAACGGCTTGACCGATTTCGATTACTTTGGTAAGTATTTAGAAAGACTATGACTTGGATTGAGGCAACTTTTAATTGTCCAACCACGCGTGTGAAGCTGCGGGTGGACGTAGGCAATATTATAAAGATGTTTGTATGTTTGTAACCTTCTACCGCTTCACAATATCTGAAGATCCGCCTCTACTAGCAATATGTTGTGCCAACATTGACCTACAGTGCTGAGACATGCACGCACACGAAGGAGACTGTGCACACAGAGTTGCACAGAGAGCCATGGAGCGCGCCATGCTCGGCATCACACTGCTACACCGATTCCCCAATACCGAAATTCGCAAGCGGACTGAAGTTCAAGACGTTAGCAAGCGTATATTGGGACTCAAATGGAGTGGGCCTGATATGTGGCCAGGCGCGGTGATAATTGGTGGAGCAGGGAGCTGACTGCGTGGTGGCCCCGAGATGGAACCAGGAATGCAGCTCGTCCGCCGGCAAGATGGGTCGACGACATAGTAAAAGTCGCAGGTCGTATGTAGTTTAGAATAATGCAATACACAGGCGAATGGCGATAGTGAAGAGAGACCTAAGCCCAGCAGTGGGATGAGAAGGGATGAAGATGATGAAACAACTAGCGAAGTTGAACAATAGCGGGTTCGATTCCCGCCGCGGAACAAATGTTTGCATGATCTACAGATATTTGTTCCGGGTCTGGTTATTTCTCTATATATTATAAGTATGTATTTACAAAAAAAAAGTA
The DNA here is from genome assembly GCA_918857605.2 of Philereme vetulata. Classification (NCBI taxonomy): domain Eukaryota; kingdom Metazoa; phylum Arthropoda; class Insecta; order Lepidoptera; family Geometridae; genus Philereme; species Philereme vetulata. The sequence goes on along the minus strand of OU975475.1, from coordinate 4,577,082 downwards.
TATAAGTATTCTATCAGTTATCTGGTTTCAATAATACAAGCTCTGCTTAGTTTGGGGCTAGATAGCGCTGTGTGAATTGTCCAGCAATATTTATATTTATTTATTTAACTGAACCGTTACTGATTTTATTTTTAAATAAGTACATACGGAATTAAATCATTAGTAAATAAGTTTTAAAAGACAAGATTTCGAGTTTGTGCTGTTGACCGTTGAGAAGTTTCTTAGTCGGGAGCTAACCCTGAGCGCAGCAGCCATGTTATGGTGGAACTTAAAACGATCTATAATAAATAAATACGTATACAAAATTTCATATCTGGGCTGTAGACCGTTGAGGAGTTGAGAAGTCGTCCGGTGCCATTTCGGGGAATGTGCTCGGGAACTTTACGATCTGATTCCGCCATCTTCTTTCCATCAAAGGACAAGCAGGCGCACGGTTCAGTACCATCTGTATCTAGTTGATATACCACCCATCCGCATACACCGTTTTGGTTCTACGTTCTTGATGCATACAGCTAAGGTATGGAACGCTTTGCCGTCTTCTGTTTTTCCTAAAGAATACGATCCGGGCCTTTTTAAGTTAAGAGAGTTTCTTCTAGATCTTCGTGCTTCATCTAAGACCACATCATCGCTTACCATCAGGTGAGATTGTGTTCAAACAAAGATCTATTTAGTTAAAAAAAATCCTGGGTGTAGATTCAGGTCAGGCTTACCATAGAAATATAATGTCATCAGAACTAATAAACCAACATGACAAATTTCAACTCTGCAGGATAAGAGGTAGTATATTTAGTATTTTTTAGGGTTCCGTACCTCAAAAGGTAAAAAAGCACCCTTATAAGATCACTCTCTTGTCCGTCTGTCCGTCTGTCTGTCCGTGTGTCACCACCGATTTTCTCAGGAACGGGGTGGACCTAACAAGTTGAAATTTATACCAAACACTGAGGTCTATAACCCCTATTAGGTGAATAAAAAACAAAGTCCTGAGTGAGTCAACACGATAAAAAGATAGGGGCAAATCTACATTTTTGCGAAAACTTGTAAGTACCAAAATGTACCTTAATTTTCAGCTTTTTTCTTTTTCGGAATTTTCCCTTTACTTGTGCTGTAAGACCTTGCTTTTAACCAAAATTGACCATTCTAGGTCAACCGGAAGTACCCTATAGGTTTTGGGTCGAAAACCTATATGGTAGTTCCCGTTGACCTAGAATCACGAAATTTGGCAAAAAGGCCTTACAGCACAAATAAAGGAAAAATTAAAAACAAACGAAGATAATTAAAGGGTGTCCCCATACATACATAGTTCACGCCTATCAAGATAGTCCTCTGAGTTGTATGGACGCTCATACAATTTAGAGGACTAGCGTAATTGGCATCAACCTCAAATAAGGTAAATAAATAAAATTGTGCTATTGAATAAAATAAATATTTAATTGATAGATATACAAATATAGAAATCTATTTATACACAAGTAACAAACACACAGACATTACATACAGCGGATTATTAAAGACAGACAATTAAAGACACGTTATCATAAACAATAAAATAAAATTACAACAAAAAATAGGTACCCAGTCACTATAAGCCCTGAGCCGAAAAAGGAGAATGGTTCAGCATTATGCTGAACAATACACTTATTGCTCAACGCTGGTTTTCAGCCATCAAACCTGAATTGACGTCACGGACGTCAGTTATAGTGCCTTATTCAAAAAAAAAAATTACAAAAATAAGAATTTATAAAAACTAATAGCTGGTATGTTACAACCTCAGTGCCTTAACATACCTCAGTGCCTTAAGACGAAAGTCTTCAATCAGTGTGTGTTACCAGTGATGACATATGGAACCGAGACGTGGTCCTTCACTATTGGCCTTATGAATAAGCTCAGAGTCGCTCAACGAGCTATGGAGAGGGCTATGCTCGGGGTTTCTCTACGGGATCGAATCAGAAATGAGGAGATACGTAGGAGAACTCAAGTCACCGACATAGCCCGACGGATTAACACGTTGAAGTGGCAATGGGCAGGCCATATATCGCGCAGAACAGATGGCCGATGGGGCCGAAAGGTTCTCGAGTGGAGGCCATGGACCGGCAAGCGCAGCGTAGGACGTCCACCCACAAGATGGGCAGACGACTTGGTAAGAACCGCAGGTCGGCGTTGGATGCAGGCCGCTTCCAACCGCAGTTCCTGGAGATCAATGAGGGAGGCATTTGTCCAGCAGTGGACGTCCTACGGCTGATATGATGATGATGATGAATAGCTGGTACCCGCGACTTCGTCTGCGCAGGATTAGTAAGTACTTCGAGTAGCTTCGTTTGTTACTACCAAATGTGCATTAGAAATATATTATCAATTTTTATTAGATTTATGGTTTACTGTTTTGGCGATAATGGCTTACTCATATAAGCTAGATATATGCTGTTGCGGACTTTTTTGTAGGACTAATTAAGATAAATATTTCTCTTATACATTATATACGTGTAAACTCAACAGTTTTTGCAGCGTACGCCAGAATAGCTCGCAGATGGCAGATTTTTTTCCGACATACTTGACAACTATCGTTATATATTAGACAATTCACACACTATCTTTAAAAATTATAGCCTATGTGTTATTCTAATGCATAAGCTATGTTATTGTAAACTTTCATTAAAATCCATTTGGTAGTTTTTGCGTGAAAGAGGAACAAACATCCATACGTACAAACTTTCGCGTTTATCATATTAGTAGGAAGTAGGAAGTAGGATAACACAAGTTGCCTGCCCAACCAATTGTACCTACCTAGCGAGTATTTAAGCTAAGAGATCAACAGTGTAGTAAAACGCAGCCAACAATAATGTTATTAATAAAAAATAATATATATTAACAAGTAATAAGGGTAGACGTTTCGTGGCATTGGTCATTATTTGCGTCTTCGACCGGTTCATTTGCAGTCCAACCGCAAGACTTGCCGCGCTCAGTTCTAGGAGCATTTCTTGTAGGTCATGTCCGCTTCGTTCATTAACTGGCATTGCCGATATGGGAGACAAAACCGCGAAGCTCAAGTGGGATTGGGCCGGGCACGTAAGTCGAATGCTTCCGGAGAAATGGGCCAATATCATAACACCTTGAGTACCGGAGGATGGACAGCGACGTCGGGGTCGGCCGCGAAAGCGTTGGCGCGACGACATCAGCGGATTCGAGAAGGAATGGTGGGAATCTGTCTAGGATCGCGATAGGTGGAAGGAGTTGGGGGAGGCCTTTGCCCAGCAGTGGGAAAATGTAGGCTAGCTAAAAAAGGGTAGACTGTAGAATCCTGTAGTCAGGTCATAAATTCTGTCACATGTTTAATATAAAATAATTGAAACAAGTTTATTCATTATGTAACCATTTATATACCAAAATGAACTTAACAAAACATAGATTCTTATGACACTAAAGTGTATTCAAAATGACCTCCGTGATTTTGAATACAGGCCTTCAATCTGCGCGGCCAGTCGTCAATCGCAGCACGAACGAGGTCCATGTCAATATCGGCGGCTGCCTTAATCAAGGATGTCTTGAGTGACTCCAAATTGGGATAAGGCTTAGAGCACGCCTTTTCCTCCAAGTGTTGCCATATCTTGTAATCTAACGGATTCAAATCTGGACTGGAAGAGGGCCAGTCTTCGTGCCGGATGAAGTCGATTTCACGCGCCGCCAGCCAGTCTTGTGTGCTCTTCGCTCTATGAGCTGGCGCCGAATCTTGTTGGCATACCCAGTGCCTGTTATTGAACATGGTATGAGAAACAGGTTCCACAAGGTTCGTCAGGACTGTGTTTTTATACACAACTGCATTCGTTTTTACACCTTTCTCACAAAAATGTACCTCTGTTAAGCCCCAATAAGAAACTCCCAACCATACCATGAGCGAGGATGGAAAATGACCTCGTTGGACACGCGGAATACGGTTGCTCGCTTCTTCACTACTGTGTGCGTACACCTTATTATTTTGTTTGTTGTAGCTCTCTTCTACGGTAAAAATTTTTTCATCCGAAAAAATAATTTCCCGATATTTTTTTCCCGCGTACCGCTTCAACAAAGCGCGGCATCTCTTCAGTCTCAGGTCCATTAGACGAGCATTCAAACGATGTCCTGTTTTTCTTCGATATGCCCGAAGCCCTAAGTCTTCATTTTCACCGTGGTTCTGCTTAACCCCATCTGAAGGGCCAACAGTTTCTGCTTACGTTTGGGATTTCTTTGAATTCGCGCCTTCACAGCTTTTATCACTGCTGGAGTCCTAACAGACCGAGGGCGACCACTTCTTGACCTGTCATCTACACTAGAGTCTTCATTGTATCGTTTGATGGTGCGATAAACGAATCTTTTGGTTATATTCAAATTTTTCAGTATGTCAAAAATTTGAATTGGCGCGTAACCGCAACGATGCAACGCAATAACTGCAACACGGTCTTCTTTAAGCGTCTACTCCATATTTATAAATGAGTAAAATTCTAAAAAGTATACATTTTTATTTTCATGAACATTTCGAAATTCGAATTCTATAAACTTTTTTGTGGCCAGCATTCTAAAAGAAAAGTTTTTACTGTGTGACAATACTTATGACCTGACTAGGTATTATACTATAGATAAGTACATAGTTAGCAAGAATATTTAAAAAGTATCTCATACAACAGACATGATTTTTTTGTTTTTATAGATATAGCACGGAACCCTTCGTGCGCGAGTCCGACTCGCACTTGGCCGGTGTTTTATTTCTACTTACATTTATTTTTACAGTATTAGTATACACTGGTGCAGTTAAATTCAGTCTGCAAGATTTTTTTATTATACTACTTATATGGCAAACGAGCATGCAGTCCACCAGATGTTAAGTGGCTACTGCAGCCCATAGATATCCACATAGAATTCAAAACAAGCTATTATGTTGTCTTGATCTCTATGTGGGTATGTTGCCATACTATAGGACTTAGCTGTTATGCCTATGTGCCAGTAATTACAGGAACATACCATTACCGGAACACAGCAGCAACATACTGCTATTTGGCGGCAGATAAAGGTAAGGCGGTGGTGCCCACTTCCTCGAGCCCGTTCACAAAAGCTCTACCACCAGATTTGACCTAAACAAACTAACTCACAAACATTGCACGTTAATTAGCTTGTAAAAAGGATAAGAAATTATGGGCTTTCTTTGTAGGTCTCCTATTTTTTACTATGATTTTAAAATTTTAAGATCTGAATTGTATTATGTATAAGTGAAGAGCACAACTCTTTGTAATTTTTCCGTAAGTGTAGGATATAAAAAAACTAAGAATAACTAATACCATTCGGATATAATTTCTTTTAAATGGTAAAAGAATCATAACTGTTGTGAGGAAACCACGAGGAAACCTATAGATAATACCATACCAATACATTTTTCGCACCACCTGCTCGACAATGTCAAATTATATGTCATGTAAACCTCACCGAAAGCAGGTGATTAAATCCCTACGTCAGAGCCGGGAGTAAAGTTGTAATGAATTTCATTATGCCCACACGGGCACAATGTGATTTGAATTTGGAACCTCATCTGTATTAAAATTTGAACCAACGAGACCTACATTATTAACTTATTCGTAAATCGAACTAACCGCTGCACGGACTGCACCAACCTAGATTTAACCTAGACAAGTGTTCTTTTGCTTAGAAAACTTTCGTGATTGATTTCAATCAATATTATAAATACGGGATTTATCACGTACTGAGTGCGAGGCGAGACGTTATTCGGAGCGGATCGCACTCACCCTGATGAAGGTTCACGAATTGAACCGAAACATTGTCGGTCGAAACACCGATAAGACAGTACGTGATAAATCCCGTATTTATAATAATGATAGACAAGTGTTCTCCTCGTGGATAAAGCTGTCTGCATCTTGGGCGTGCTTATATCCCTCTTTTCACTCAGGATTCTAGTAACTCCCTTGCTCCGCTCGTGAGTTAACTCTAGAATCCTTTGTTACGTTCGGGGAAGCACCCGTGACGTAAGACACTGCTTTATCCCCTCGTTTAATAATGTTGTCTGCAAAATTCATGCACTTACTTGAAATACATAGTTATTAGTTCTCTTTCCTTAGCCTAGCTCATGAGAATGTAAGTAAGTAAATCGTATTTTAAATTATTTAGATACTGTATTTTTTTGTATTAATAATACTATTTTTATTAGTTTTAACGCCTGTTTCTCCGCGGCCAAGCCAGGAAAGAAACAGACAAGTAAAAAGGCTGGTTATTATTTTTAAGAATAACCAAGTAACTTTTAACAAAAATATAACAGACTAAACCAAACTGCTAAACTGATTTTGGTGAAATTTCTATGAGACTAATTATTATTATTATCATCAGCCTACTGTGTCCCACTGCTGGGAAAAGCCCCCCCCCCCTCCCCGTTCTTTTAGGCACTAAGGTAGTCCAGTCCGCCATCTCTTCTTTGGTCTGCCACGACGTCTTCGGACTGTCGGAGTGAGACTAATATGAAAGTATATCCTTTCAAATTTCACTGGTGGTAGAGCTTTTGTGAACGGGCTCGAGGAAGTGAGCACCACCGCCTTACCTTTATCTGCCGCCAAATAGCAGTACTTGTGCTGCTGTGTTCCGGTTAGATGGTAATGGTATGTTCCTGTAATTACTGGCACATAGGCATAACAGCTAAGTCCTATAGTATGGCACATATGTATATCCACATAGAGATCAAGAGAACACAACACCTTGTTTTGAATTCTATGTGGATATCCAAGGGCTGCAGAAGCCACTTAATATCTGGTGGACTGCATGCTTGTTTGCCATATAAGTTGTATAAAAAAAAATATTTTTCAAAATCGGTTGATAAATGATAGAGTTCTGAGGTAAAAACATAAAACCGAATTGCGTCCATATAACATTTAAGAGTTGCCCTCATTTTTTTTGGGATCCCATCATCAGATCCTGTGTGACCACATATGAAATATTCCTTTTAATGATACCTTTTTAAACAAAAATAGAATTACTTGAATCGGTCCAGGCGTCTTCGAGTAATCGGAGAACGATAAAAAAAAAGATTCCGACGAATTGAAAAACCTCCTCCTTTTTTTTAACTTGGTACAACCTTTTTTTAAAGCGTTTTCCCGTTAGGCTGCGACATGGTTCGCTTTAAGAGAAATTTAGAGGTTTGTACAGGGTAGGGAACGCATCGACAATACCCCGGGTGTTGCCGGTGTCAATAGGTGACGGTAACCGCTTACCATCAGGTGGACCGTAAGCCTGTTTCCCCACAAATAATAAAAAAAAGCTTATGGTACATTGCAAGTAAAGCCGAAGACAGCTACTGATATACAAAGAGCGATACATCACAGGCGTTCATTGGAGCTTAATTAACTGCTCGCAATAAACCCGCCTTATTGGACAATTTAGCTTGCGGTGACATGGTCTTAGTCCCAGTTAATAAACATACTGTAGATATACACAGGCTGTTCGAAATATGGTGTCATCATCATCATATCAGACTGACGTCCACAGCTGAATGAGGTTTCCAGATTTCCAGAGCCACCGATCTTGTGTGGCCTGCACCCAACGACTCCCAGCAACCTTCGTCAGGTCTTTCTACTTCTTATTGGTACTTCTATTTAATTAGGTAAGTAAAATAATTTTTCATACCACCTGCTCGACAATGTCAAATTATATGTCATGTAAATCTCGCCGAAAGCAGGTTGTTATATCCCTCCGGCTGAGCCGGGAGTAAAGTTGTACTGAATTTCATTATGCCCTCGCGGGCATAATTTGATTTGAATTTGGAACCTCATCTGTGTTAAAATTGGAACCAAGGAGACCCACACAATAAGAACTTATTCGTAAATCGAACTAACCGCTGGATAGCGAGTTTAACTTTATTTCTAGGTTGTGTACCTACACATTTACCAGTGTAACGCGTACGAAGTCGCGGGCAACAGCTAGTATTATAAATGTAAAAGTTTGGATATATGTTTATTTATTTGTTTGTTTGTTACCCAATCACGTCGTAACGGCTGAACCGATTTCGACGAAATTAGGTATATACGTAGATTATAACCTGGATTACCACATATGGTACCTTTTATCCCTTAAATCAGTTCCCATGAGATAAAAATGGGGTGTCAAGTCAAGTTGCAACATCGAGTTTAGCTTTATTTCTAAGTTACCTACACATTTAATCCTCCGTGACGACCTCCGTGGTGCAGTGGGCGAATAGCCGGCTGAGACGCAGGAGGTAGCGGGTTCGATTCCTTCTGCGGAACGAATGTTTGCATGATCTACAGATATTGTTCCGGGTCTGGTTGTTTCTCTATATATTATAAGTATGTATTTACAAAAAAAGAAGTATATCATAAGTATTCTATCAGTTATCTGGTTCCCATAGTACAAGCTCTGCTTAGTTTGGGGCTAGATAGCGCTGTGTGAAATGTCCAGAAATATTTATTTATTTAATCGTGTAACGCGTACGAAGTCGCGGGCAACAGCTAATAAATAATATACAACTCAACAAACTTTCCTAAAACACTTGGTCTGCTAAATTTAGTACAATAAGTTAGTGTATAGACGGTGTTTGCTAATATACGTACAAAAATGAAAGGCGTTATTTAGATGAGCCTAATAAATAAATTTGTCAAATGTTTACCATAGAAATGTGAAATTTATTTTTGGCATATAAAAACAAACACTTTATTAAACTTATGTTGTGCTCTTGCATAATGCTTGCCATCTAACCACAGATACTATATTGGTGACGTTTCGTGATATCTCTTGTTGTCCCTCTCTAACCCAAAACCCGCAGCCATTTACGAAAGAGCTATCAAATGGGCCTTTATTTTTGGATGTCGATTGCAAGAGTAGGCAGTAAGTTTTATATCGAATTAATCACCTTAACTTAGTCGATTTTCTTTAAAATTTGATAATATAACTATTACTCGTGCGCGATAACTTGGGACCTGCTAGGAATGCGACTTCCCGACCGCTTCCCCTGCACTTCCCCGATGGCGCCCGTATTGTACCGTTCGCATCACTATTTTTTACTAGGGTTTTTAGTCTCGTACTGGCCTACGTCACGTAACGACGCGCTCTGGAATTCTTTTAGTTTTCGCTTGTCTTATTGTTTTGTTGTTATAGTAAATGTTGTAAATTTATCGGATAACTCTTCGTCAAGTGATTACAGTGAGACTGAGGACGAAGAATAACCTCTAGAAGGCATAAATCCACTAAGTAGTGACGAAGATGAGATAATGTAAATAATAGATAAAATAAATGTATAAACTTAAACATTGTATTTTTATTTTATTCAAATAGTGTAAAAAAAAGATTAGATAAAAAGCAGCGTCCTCCCTGAGTAACATAATAAATTAGGTTAAAAAAAACAAAGACGAAGCCGCGGGCGGCTGCTTGTTATGTTCGCTTTTTTGCGGGCGGTACAAACACGCCAATATGACGTCACCGCGCTCAGGTCCCAACTTATCGCGCACGGGTATAAGTAGTTTAAGTATGAAGTCTTTTTTTATGTTTTGAGAATATATTTGAGAATATTGTTTTTTTTAATATCGTCAGTTTATTACCAGACTGTATAAAAAATAAGATCAAAGAACAGTTAATAATTCAACAATAACATGGTCCACCATTAACTCATAATCAGATAAAATGCTAATACTTTCAGCGAATACAAATGATAAGTGAACAAGAAACTTACGTATTAGGGTGAATATGATGTTGAAGATTGCAGAATATCACTATTATAAACTAGCTGACCTATCCGCAGCTTCGCACGCGTAATTTTTTAATAAAAACATTACCCTCCTTCTGCTCAGTTGGGTCAAAAGTAGCCTATGTCACGCGGAGATAGTGTAGCTTCCCAACAGTGAAAGATTTTTTTAAATCGGTCCAATAGTTTCGGAGCCTATTCAATACAAACAAACAAACAAATCTTTCTTCTTTATAATATAACGAAGTCTTTTGTATTGATATGTTTTTTTAATATTGTAGAACATACTTTTGTTCCATCATCAATAGTTTCCGCAGCGCATGCGACAAAATACGTTTTAGGGCACTTTTTTACACCTTGAGTTACGTTACTTAAGTTTTAGTAAGGATCCCTAATCTTTTCGTAGCTTTCCAATAGTGAAAATAATGTTGAAATCGGCGCAGTAGTTTTTGAGTTTATTCATTACAAACATACACACATAAACACATCTTTCCTCTTTTTAATATTATTAGTATTAGTAAGATACCTACGGGATTTATCACGCACCGCCAGCCTGGAGGCAGTGTCTTCATGATTCAAATTCAAATTCGTTTATATACACTTAAAGTTACATAACGAATTTTAATAGATACGATATATCTAGAAGTACTGATCTCCTGAAGCTCAGTAGTCAAAGCTCAAGATTTGTCAAAGGGGACTGGAGCGCAGAGTTCTCGGCTTTAAGGGGACACCGGAGAGACAATCGCCCATACAACACGTACTACCAATATCATTTCTAATTGGAGCATATTTCTACCTTAATAAGGTATTATTTTAATTTGAATAGTATTTATCTAGGTTCCCAACCATATATTAGATTAAAACACTTACCTAAAATGAAATAGAAGCATATCGCATTCTGCATGTTTTTACGTCATAAAAGACCTGTTTTCAACCTAATTGTTTCATATTAAAAACAACAACATCTTACGTATCCTAGTCATGGGAACATAGATTATATCATCTAGTTACAGAATAACAACACAATGAGAAAATTACAACAAGTTTGCTGTCATCATTTTTGGTATTACAGAACACGGTCAAAATCTAATCAAATTTAGAATCGTTCTATTGCTATCACTGTCGCTCTGCGTGGCTAAACTTCGTCACTAAACAGGGATAGCGATATTCAGGCCGAAGTTTTTGACGCGGCCGAATTGAAGTTGCGCTCAGGGTTCGCCGGCGCCTTAAGACGAAACACAAGGGCCGTTTTTCCATACAAACGTAGTCCCCTGTTTCCTCCCTGGATAATGCCAGTACAGCGATAATTTTTTTTTTTTAAATCTATGGCCACTATTGGCATGTCCCTATGTTTTCTTTTTTTTCATAAACTAATTATTAAAAGAGATATGAACATTCAAAAACGTATAAAATTTGTCAGATTTTCCGCTGTGTTCAAACATCCAGAAAACCAATTTCACTAAATTATATAAAAAAAAGAAAACATAGGAACACGGTCAAAACCTATCTTTAATTTATATTGAAGAAAGTAGTTAAATCGGTCAATTTTTGCAGAGGAAATCAGGGGACTACGAATCGTTTACTTTGTGAATTTTAATAGGTATTTTCGGTCCAAGCTGCAGTTGTCTCTATGGCGCATACTGCGCCATACTGCGCGACAGCAATAGATTTACCATTTTATTTACCAGTATTTGTATTTACAATACAAATACCTATTTTTCAATTCTCTAGCCCTTGGTGTGTAGGCCGAGTAGTGCGAACACCATGCTGCGCTCACTTACCGGCATTGCAGATGTAGGGAAGAGATCGGCTGTGCTTAAGTGGGAAAAGCGGGCCACGTTGCCCGAATGCACTCCGTGAAATTGGCCCATATTGCAACACCATGGACGCCTGGAGAAGGAAGGCAACGTCGGGGTCGGCCGAGAAAGCGTTAGCGGGACGATTTCGACACCTTCCAAAGAGGATGGTGGGAGATAGCGACAAATATGGATCATCGTATCAGCCATAGGACGTCCACTGCTGGACAAAGGCCTCCCTCAATGATCTCCAGGAACTGCGGTTGGTAGCGGCTTGCATCCAACGCCGACCTGCGGTTCTTACCAAGACGTCTGCCCATCTTGTAGGTGGACGTCGTACGCTGCGCTTGCCGGTCCGTAGCCTCCATTCGAGAACTTTCCGGCCCCATCGACCATCTGTTCTGCGCGCTATATGGTCTGCCCATTGCCACTTCAACGTGCTAATCCGTCGGGTTATGTCGGTGACTTCAGTTCTCCTACGTACCTCCTCATTTCTGATTCGATCCCGTAGAGAAACCCCGAGCATAGCCCTCTCCATAGCTCGTTGAGCGACTCTGAGCTTATTCATAAGGCCAATAGTGAAGGACCACGTCTCGGTTCCATATGTCATCACTTAAGGCGTCTTAAGGCACTGAGGTATGTTGGACGAAAAGACGTTGCGAATTTTCCCAAACGCTGCCCATCCGAGTTGGATTCGACGATTTACCTCTTTCTCGAAGTTGGACCTACCTAATTGGACTGTTTGTCCTATACGCGTCGACAACTTCAAGAGCCGAGTTCTCAACCATAACTAGGGCAGGCACGACATGGACATTCGACAAATATGGATGCTTGGAGGGAATTGGGGGAGACCTTTGCCCAGTATTGGGACTAAAATCTAAACTACTACAAGAAAAAAAATATAAATTATAAATATACATTCATTTTCAAACTTACATATTTAAGAACTTTTTAAATTTTAGCGAACTATACTCATGTTGTTATGACAAACCGGGTCTTTTCGCGCACAGATTTATATCAAAATCATAATTTTGACTAACCTCGACGTTTCGGCCAAGCTACATCGGCCGTGGTCACGAGAGACTGACTTACATATTTTAGGTTAAAAAGGTGCACAACAGATATACAAATACATGAGGGACTTAACATAACTAACTTAACATAGGTATACATAATTAATTGATCGAGCGAAGCGAGATCTCCAAATCAACTTGGGCAAATCGGCGTTGTATGTATGTATGTTAGTTTGTCCGAGGATAACTTTCGAAGCGTTGATCCCATCATCGTGAAATTTATACTTAGGTAGGTAGAGATGGCACAATTTTGGTGTGACTAAATGAGCTAAAACTGTGGGGGGGTTGAGATATTGGGGGTCAAGAGGGCTAAAAAAAATGAAAATGAGGTGACTATTAGGTCAAATGGGACGTCAAATGTAGGGTGTTCATTAGTATATTTCAACCCTGTTTTAATTTTTAGTTTAATCGTTGTAGTATTTGAGTTATTGGCCATAATATACACTGAACTTTGACAAAATTAACAGGGTACACCAGTGATCCCACAGTGCTGAAATTTGGTATGCGTATAGCTTTAGTTATAAACTATAGGCAAAAGTCTGAAATCCAGAATAACTGCAATTTCTACCCCAAAAAAGGTTAAACAAACACATGAACGCCCGTTACCTGCAATTTAAATAAAACTGTAGGTCAAGTTCTTGGTTATTTGTTTCGTGGCACTACTTTGATGGTCAAAGATTAGGTACAAATATTTTTTTTTTTTGTTTTTATGGGAGACTCGCGAGATCTCAGTTCGGGGCGAACCACTCTCACAATAACTGAGACACACTCGCTCGATTGATGATGCAAGCGACAGAGGTACCAGGTGCACTCACCTGGTAGAGACATATCTAGTGTTGTGTGTTTGCCTGTACCGAGAACAACCGAAACAAACAGCAGTGAGAACCGCCTCTCCACCACCGCGCCCGTCTACACGCGCGCAGAGGGCTGCGGCGTGCAGTGCGAGGCGAGACGCAGTGCGAAGCGGAACCCACTCACCCTGATGAATTCACGAATTGAACCAAGACATTGTCGGTCGAAACACCGATAAAACGGTACGTGATAAATCTCGTATTTATAATAATGATTGAAATCAATCACGAAATTAAAATTATAGAATATTTTGTCAAAAATATTCCACACGTGTATCTATTATATAAGTTAGATAGGCGTCTGTGTGTCTGTCTGTAGTATCGTAGTTCCCAAACGAATGGACCGATTCTAACACGGTTTTTAGAAATGAGTAAATAGACATGAACAAATGTAAGGTTAAAAAGAGTTTTTTTCCAGCAAACTTTTGATGCTGATTAAAGTGGTGCACACAAAAAGCCAGAGAGAACCTTCGACTGCTATACGTTGATGATGATGTATTTATGACAATAAATAAGTTAGAAATAGTTATAACTTCTGGAAATATACCGAATTAATAAGCTTTGTCTTAATAAATCTCTATCAAAATGAAGGTGAAGCAATATAACTGATATCTCAACAGAAGCGAATGTGAGCATAAAAATAATCAAATAGATCAGCAAAATAGCTATGCGTAAGTCAACAGTAGAGGGGGACGATGTGGCTTGATGCCGAATTCGGGAAATAAATAGTAGACCGAATAAATGTTGCGGATGCAGATTTTTTGACATCTGCGGACGCGGATGCGCGATGCGGATCTTAAGATTTTTGAAGTGAAAACTTCTTTAGGCGCGTTAGGCATTTTTTGAGATAGATAAAAACCATTGAACTCGCGACACTGCTACCGTTTCCGTCACCTCTATATCTGGTAATACTTCAAGTTTTCACATCTGTCGGCACTTCCGGAGTGCCACTTTTTTTGAAGTAAAACTTCTTTACGTAAGCTTGACTTGGTGAGTAAGCTGGTGAATGCGTTACAAAAAATGCGAACGAAGGTTGAGGAGAGGGAGATATAAGTAAGTGAAGATAGAAAGAGAGAGAGTTACGTTTTGTATGTCTGTAGGAGCAAGAGAGAGAGGTGCGTGCGCACATTTCATTTCTCTCTATCTCTCATAGCCAGTGCATGAAATATGTATATACATATATATATATATATATATATCTCAGTCAGTAGCTCGTTTGATTATTTTTCGTATTTTCATTTCGTTCTTGAACAATTTTATAAATTAATATTTTGAAAAAGCAGTTTTATTTCAGTCGAGTGGACTAAGCACGCTCGTAAACACGTTATGATTGATTTACGAGATACAAATGATAAAGAATAACAAACGCGTCGAATCTTGTCACCGACATCTTCACTCTTATTGCTCAATCCCACGGCACGCACCACTTGCGAGCCCCGCCGCGGATGTTCATGCGGATGCAGCGCAGGTGGCGACAAGAAAGAAATTATTCTTGTCGCCACCTGCGCTGCATCCGCATGAACATCCGCGTCGATAATTGTGGATGCGGATGCATCGATTATGCCGTCTTGGAAGGCTTGAGTAGAGTTTGTGACGAGCACCTAACGGCAGAGGACCTGAATAAAGGTTAATTTTAATTTAATTTACTTTAATAATCCAGTTTATTGACTGAATCCTTGATATAATTTTTTTTTATAATTGCACTGTTTATGAAAATAGTACAATAGCGAACTTAATGCTAAATAGCATTCTCTTCCAGACAACCTTTGTGTAAGTATATTCATGTTTCATTTCTTTTGGTTTAATTTGATTAAGAATTTGAATGAATGAATGAAAATTCATTCTACTTCACAAGCTAGACACAACAGATATAAAGAGTTAAACAACTAAATGTAAGCATAATGGGCGGTCTTTTCGCTTAACAAAGCAATCTCTTCTAGACAACCTTTGGATGGAGAGGATCATTGCTTAATGGAAGATTGGCCGAGGTGTAAAAAGAATTAACCTAATAATAGAAAAAGAAAAATTACTTAACTTTATATAATAATCCAACTCGGATGGGCAGCGTTTGGGAAACTTCGCAACGTCTTTTCGTCCAACATACCTCAGTGCCTTAAGACGAAAGTCTTCAATCAGTGTGTGTTACCAGTGATGACATATGGAACCGAGACGTGGTCCTTCACTATTGGCCTTAGGAATAAGCTCAGAGTCGCTCAACGAGCTATGGAGAGGGCTATACTCGGGGTTTCTCTACGGGATCGAATCAGAAATGAGGAGATACGTAGGAGAACTCAAGTCACCGACATAGCCCGACGGATTAGCACGTTGAAGTGGCAATGGGCAGGCCATATAGCGCGCAGAACAGATGGCCGATGGGGCCGGAAGGTTCTCGAGTGGAGGCCACGGATCGGCAAGCGCAGCGTAGGACGTCCACCTACAAGATGGGCAGACGACTTGGTAAGAACCGCAGGTCGGCGTTGGATGCAGGCCGCTTCCAACCGCAGTTCCTGGAGATCAATGAGGGAGGCCTTTGTCCAGCAGTGGACGTCCTACGGCTGATATGATCATTATGATATAATTATATACATAGGTACATATTAAGTACATTCTAATTTGTATTTTAATAATTATACGATGATGAATGTAATTGCTGATAAGAATGATTATATAGAGTATTATAGTTTAAGCGGTTTTCTCTCATTTAACATAAAAATAAATCTCGATCAAACAATTTAACCCATACAGAAATAAATCAAACGAAGAACTAAAATAAAAATTACTCAGTAAAATTAAAATACTCAACTTAGCCAACATAAATTAACAAAGTGACGAGTTGTTAACTCTACGAAGTGTCAATCCCAAGTGCCCGGGTCTTTTTTTTCGAATGGACAAATATCGCTGTTGGTCCCTGAAGCCGTTGCAGCTTAACCGAGCTTTCGGCGAGCGCAGAAGGCGCTCAGCCCTGTAATTTTTTGATGAGGCAACTAGCGCAAAGGCACCACTTAGGTACGAACCTCGGCTTGGGCTGTTGCCAGAACGGGGATAGGAGAGAAACGCCCGGGTACGTGCTTGTACCTCGTATAGGCGGCGACTGAAGGGACTCGTCGACCTCGCCGGCGAGGTCGGTGTATTTGTGAAGTGTTTGCTCTGTCTAATGTGGATGACTCTTCTGCATTAGCGGAAGTGATGTCGTCATCCGGGTCTCCGAGAACGTGTCTCGGACGACGGAGGGTTTTTTTGTGTTCGGACGGTTCTATCGAATAGTCTGGAATGGTATGTACCAAAGGATTCGGATGATGAGTGGCAAGTTCATAATGTCGCTTGGAAGCGAGCTTGATGAACTTGGCTATTGACTCTATTTTCAATTCACGATGTTGATCGTTGTTGCGAAAATACCAAGGCGAGCTTGTGGCTTTTCGCAAGAAACGATGTGGTACTGTTTGAATGGCAGCAACTTGACGAGAGTGGGCGAATACTACTGAGGAGTATGTCATGATGGGGCTGATGAGGCAACTAGCGCAAGGGCACTACTTAGGTACGAACCTCGGCGTAGGCCGTTGCCAGGGTGGGGATAGGAAAGGAACGCCTGGATACATGCTTGTACCTCTTATAGGCGGAGACTGAAGGGACTCGTCGACCTCGCCGGCGAGGTCGGTGTATCTGTGAAGTTTTTACTCTGTCTAATGTAGATGACTCAGAAATGTCATCCGCGTCGTTCCGTCGTCTCTGTCTCGGACGACGGAGGGTTGTGTGCTCGAGTCGAGCGAGGGCTGCGTTTTTACAGTCGACCGCTGTGCAGCTGTTATTTACTAGTGATTTCTTGTTAATAATAATAATAAAAAAATTATTGATCAAGAATTGTTCACACAAAAAGTTAGTAGGCACGATATAATATTAAATTAGTAGGTATACATTTAGGTAGGTACTTATTTTATTAATGAACACTAGCTCCCGCACTAGGATTCCCTGTGTCGTGGGTAGCTAGACTCTGCCCAAAAAAGAAACATGAAATAAACTAAATAGTAATAAATAATCAATTTTAATAATAATAAGCAACCATTATTATAATTAAGTAAAAATAGTTATTAAAGAGTTAAAAGTTTCTAGTAGCTCTAGCTCTAGTTTAAAATTATGGTAGTAATTTATAAGTATTACCCGTGCGCGATAAGTTGGGACCTGAGCGCGGTGACGTCATATTGGCGTGTTTGTACCGCCCGCAAAAAAGCGAACATAACAAGCAGCCGCCTGCGGCTTTGTCTTTGTTTTTTTGTTAACCTAATTTATTATGTTACTCAGGGAGGACGCTGCTTTTTATCTAATCTTTTTTACACTATTTGAATAAAATAAAAATACAATGTTTAAGTTTATACATTTATTTTATCTATTATTTATATTATCTCATCTTCGTCACTACTTAGTGGATTTATGCCTTCTAGAGGTTGTTCTTCGTCCTCAGTCTCATTATAATCACTTGACGAAGAGGTATCCGATAAATTTACAATTAATTGCGATTCATTCGTCTCTTGTAAGAGGTCATCGTCCCAATACTTTTGTCGAAGCATGTCCACATGGTTTACTTCTTTTTTCCAGACAACAAAACAATAACACAAACGAAAACTAAAAGAATTCCAGAGCGCGTCGTTACGTGACGTAGGCCAGTACGAGACTAAAAATCCTAGTAAAAAATAGTGATGCGAACGGTACAATACGGGCGCCATCGGGGAAGTGCAGGGGAAGCGCTCGGGGAGTCGCATTCCTAGCAGGTCCCAAGTTATCGCGCACGAGTAATAAGTCTGATTGTCCATTTGCCAATATTTTCGGCTCCTACATCTAAAGCCGAAATCCCAACACTATCCAATGTTGTCAGAATTCGTCACAAGTAAATACCCCCCTCCTTAATACGACTTAGATGAATATCTGTAATAGGATGGGCTGATAAGGACAATAAATGTTATGTGAATACAGCCGAGCCAATTCTCTGGGATGTGGGGTGGCCATGACGATGTGCCTTAGGAGTCTTAGGACAAAAATGTAAGTAAGCTTAAACTGAGGGAATTCTAATGGTGCCTTTCCATGCTTGGCAAGCCTTGGCAAACGTCTTCAAGCCCCGAACTCATGCTTATGTATGCGTCAGTACTTACACTCAACTATGGCGGACACCGAACTTGTGTCGGCTATTGCGTTTGGTTAAACATAGGTAATTTTGTTTGAAATAATAGAGAATAGGCGTATCGCTCTGGTAATATTCCAGACACGATAAACTCCCTTCGTTCGACCAGCCTCTCATTTTAAATAAAGAGCTAAACGCAATGGCGTAGCGTGGGTGTCAGCCGCCCGGGGCGGAAGAAAATTTTGCCGCACTCTTATTTAGGTATTTCAATTAAATAGACTATAATATACAGCAATTCTAAAGAACTTTTCGGTAAGAACAGGCATCATTATTGTGTATTGTACAGGTTACAAATAAAACGGTCATATCATATGTGTTTTACAATATAATAATCACATTTATTAGAAAAATTCTTACACGTGTGCCACTTACATTGATATAACAGGTACAGAACACTTATGATTATAGGTACCTTGACGATCAACAAGATTAAGTTATTAGCGAATTGAATATAAAGCGCAAATTGACTTCCAATTAGAACTACTACGATACTGTTAATATTTATATTGAAAATGAATATACTTCTTAGAATTAAAAACAAGACTTCTGTCTTTAACTAAAACTTTAATTGTATACTTTTTTAAGAGCAAAGTCATTTATTGTAATGTCTAGAGCATCGCACACATCTTGCTCAATAGACAAGATAGCCAGATTTATTGTTGCTTGTCGCAAACGCAATGCCAGCTGTGAGAGAAGTTTTACAAATTGAAATTGGTTAAAAATGATGATATATGTAATAGGTTCAAATATTTGAACAATTATGTAATGGTTCAAATATTTACAAGATATTATTATTATTTATTGTGAAATATGCCGCCCGGGGCGGAGCGCCCCTACTACGCTACGCCACTGACTAATAGGGATGTTAAAAAATAATCGATTTTTAATTATAGATTTTTTTGTAATAATAATCGATTTTAATTAATCAATTATATAAATTACACGTTAAACACGATTTTTTTTAAATACCGCTATCGATGCGTCGCCCTGCGACGAATAAAACAACTCAAAGTTCTAAATGAACAAGTCGATTAATAGACGGCGCCATCTGTATGTATGTTGTAAATTAGTTTCATATCTTTTCAATGGGTTTTTACTCTTTGAAGACTGTAAATAATTTTTCGTTTACAAAAAATGTCTTCTAACGGTAAAACACGGTCTTCTAGCGGTTTGGCAGAAATATTTTATAACGATGAAGGATTATATCATCATCATCATCATCATCATATCAGCCGTAGGAAGTCCACTGCTGGACAAAGGCCTCCCTCATTGATCTCCAGGAACTGCGGTTGGAAGCGGCCTGCATCCAACGCCGACCTGCGGTTCTTACCAAGTCGTCTGCCCATCTTGTGGGTGGACGTCCTACGCTGCGCTTGCCGGTCCGTGGCCTCCACTCGAGAACCTTTCGGCCCCATCGGCCATCTGTTCTGCGCGCTATATGGCCTGCCCATTGCCACTTCAACGTGTTAATCCGTCGGGCTATGTCGGTGACTTGAGTTCTCCTACGTATCTCCTCATTTCTGATTCGATCCCGTAGAGAAACCCCGAGCATAGCCCTCTCCATAGCTCGTTGAGCGACTCTGAGCTTATTCATAAGGCCAATAGTGAAGGACCACGTCTCGGTTCCATATGTCATCACTGGTAACACACACTGATTGTAGACTTTCGTCTTAAGGCACTGAGGTATGTTGGACGAAAAGACGTTGCGAAGTTTCCCAAACGCTGCCCATCCGAGTTGGATTCGACGATTGACCTCTTTCTCGAAGTTGGACCTACCTAATTGGACTGTTTGTCCTAGGTATACATACGCGTCGACAACTTCAAGAGCCGAGTTCTCAACCATAACTGGGGCAGGGACGACATGGACATTCGACATGATTTTCGTCTTGTCCATGTTCATTTTAAGTCCTACCCGTTGGGAGACTCGATTGAGGCCTTCGAGCATCGTGCTGAGCTCTTCCATCGACTTTGCCATGACCACAATATCGTCGGCAAACCGAAGGTGAGTGATGTATTCGCCGTTAATATTGATGCCCAGTCCTTTCCATTCCAGAAGCTTGAAGGCATCTTCCAATGCGGTCGTAAACAGTTTCGGAGAGATTACATCTCCCTGTCTTACGCCTCTTTTTAAGGGAATCGCCTTCGAGCTCTGTTCGTGTACTCGGACTGACATAGTGGCGTTTTTATACAAACACTTCAACACTTCGATGTACCGATAGTCTATACGGCATCGTTGGAGAGACTCAAGCACTGCCCATGTTTCGATCGAATCGAAGGCTTTCTCATAGTCCACAAACGCGAGACATAGCGGCAAGTTATACTCTTCGGTCTTCTGTATGACTTGCCGCAGCGTATGTATGTGGTCTATGGTACTGTAGCCTTTACGGAACCCGGCTTGTTCGGGAGGCTGGAAGTCATCAAACCTGCGTTCAAGACGGTTCGCGATGACCCTCGAAAACAGCTTATAAACATGGCTCAAAAGCGAGATGGGTCTGTAATTCTTAAGCAAGGTGTTGTCACCTTTCTTGAAGAACAGAACCACCACGCCCCCGTTCCATGCTTTTGGCGTCGTACCTTCAAGCAAGGCGGAATTAAAGAGCTTCTGAAGGACTTTAAGTACCGGTGATCCACCCGCTTTCAGAAGCTCTGAAGTGATTCCGTCCTCGCCCGGCGCCTTGTCGTTCTTAAGCTGCTTCAAGGCCATCCTGATCTCATACAGGCTGATGTTCGGAATATCTTCGGTATAATGTCGGGTCAGTTTGGCTCTTGGGTCGTTGGCCGCACTGCAAACAGGTTTAGTGACCGAATCGTAGAGCCGTCCATAGAACCTTTCGACTTCCCTTAACACTTCCGCTTTACTTGACGTTATGCTGCCATCTTCCCTCTTTAGCTTCGTCATGCGGCTCTGCCCAATAGAATTATCTCTCGCGAACACTTTGGAGCCTTTATTCCGCTCTATCGTATCTTTAATACGAGATGTATTAAAGGTACGAATATCGTGCCGCAAGGATTTCCAAATCATTCTATTGAGCTGCCTATGTGACTGAGCATCATCGGGAGACTGCAGTCGCAAAGAACGTCGTTCAGCCATGAGGTTAAGGGTGTCATCAGAGAGTTTCTGAGGTCTATTGGTACGGGGGGTCTTAAAGAACTGAGACCCCACCGTATGGACGGTTTCTACGAACCTGTTATTGATCTCGTCCACTGATGCATCTACTTCTAGACAGTCAAAGCGATTTGCAAGTTCGAGTTGAAAGCTCTCGAGGTTTTGGATATGTGCGCGAGTGGGTCGGAGCGTAGATTTCATCAAACGGGACCTTTCAAGTTTAACGTTTATATTCAATGTGGCTCTAACAATTCGGTGATCACTGCCGGTTTTCGCCCTGTGAATCACAGAGACATCATTGAATATCCGTTTCTCTCGTCAAGATGAAATCAATCTCATTTCTCGTGGAACCGTTGGGACTCATCCAGGTCCATTTCCTGTGAGGCGGCTTCTGGAAAAAAGAATTCATCATAAAGAGTCCTTCTTTCTCCAGAAAATCGGCCAGCCTCTGTCCCCTGGGGTTCCGTTGCCCATATCCAAATTGCCCCACTCTCAACTCATCATCGCTTCTCATGCCTAGCTTTGCATTGAAGTCCCCCATAACAACAATAAAGTGAGTTTTGTTCGTATGTATGGCTCTACTGATGTCCTCATACATAGACTCTACTTCTTCATCTGGGTGTGAAGAGGTCGGCGCATATACCTGAACGACCTTCAGCGAATATCGCGTTGATATTCTGAGTGTCAGGTACGCGACCCTGCTCGACACACTGTCGATGGTGATAATGTTGTTGATGAGTGACTTGTGAACGAGAAACCCAACACCACCTTGGGACTGTTGGTCGCCCTCCCGGTAGTATAGTAGGTTACCAGACTTAAGGGATATCGTGTCCTCGCCCTCTCTACGGACTTCTGATAACCCCAAAATGTCCCAGTGTAATCTACTAATTTCTTCTTCCAGCTCAACAATCTTTTCGTCTGTCCTCAAAGTGCGGATGTTGTGTGTTACCAGGGCCAGTGGTCGTCGTAGTGTTTGGTAGCCGATCGTCTCCCGGGGATTCTTAGCACCCCTGGCCCCGCCGTTACCGTGACTGCTACCGTAGCCAGGATTAGCGGGGCCGCCGGGGACTCGGGGCCTGGTTTTATGTTGCACTATATCCATAAGGGGGTTGTTGCCATACTCGCCACGCTTGGCAGGCGGGTTGGCGAGCGCAGTATAGGTATTGTAAACACGAAAAGACGCTGCTGCCCATCTTTCGGAGGTATCCCTTAGCAGATTTCTACTGCATCCACGGGCAAGAGCGGAGGGGCAACATTCTATTGCCGGCGCCCCACGGCAAGGATTATAATACCACAGCAATAAGCAAGTACTGTTCCAAAGAATTAAAAACCTGTAGTAATATTATAAATTAAAATAAACAGCATATTCGATTACATCCCACTGTCATAAGATAGCACAACACTGAAATCTGTCAAATTCGTTCAATATCATTAAAAATATCTGTCATGCGAGTCATGAACGTTATATAACCGCAACATTTTAAATTAAAATCGATTATTTATTACTTCTAAAACCGATTTTTGATAAATCGATTTATGTTTAAAAATGAAAAATCGATTTTTAAATAATCGGTTGTTTTCACTCAATGTCACATCCCTACTGACTAAACATGCGCTCGTTGCGAGATCACAATGGTTACACAATGGCTTGGACCGGCCAAGCCAAACGCCCTCTTTACACGCTTGTACTTGTGGACGCTTGCCGAGCCTTGGCAAGCGTGGTAAGGCACCACTATAGTACGATTTGACGTCTAAAATATTGAAAAATGAAAAATCAACCACATTTGCCGATTAATCATTATATTATTCACCTAATGAGTATAATTAGGGTGAGGTCGAACCTGGGTGAATTTTTGAAGCACTGTGACATCCACTCCTTTTTAATATAACACCCCGGAACGCAGACAAGTTGGCGTCCGTGTCCTGGTCGTACCGAATTTGATCCTTATAAAAATATTTTTTTGGATTATTTATTTTACTGAATCAATTTAAGTTACCTGTGTTGACAGGTAGGTAGGTAAATTGGCTAGTTGGTGATTATTACAAAATCTAATATGGCATGCAGAAAACTAAATGATAAGTTCTTTTATAAAGATATTTAATTAATCCTACTATTACTCGAGCGATGCCAGAAGTAGGTGGTGTATATAAAATTCAAACAAGACGACCTAATGGACGTCGTTTCAAAAATACAATTCCAATATCGTTGGCCACATGTAGTAACATGGAACTTCAGTGATTAATAATCACTGAAGTTTACATCGAAAAGAACTAGATGACGCCACAAGTAAAATTAGAACGCGCTATTGAAGCGTTTTGAAGAATTTCTTATATGGCGTTCATAATCAGTGATTATGGGTCGTTCGTTCTTCAAGCTATGTGCCCCGCCAACTACCTTCTCAGCTTTCATAAATACTTTATTATATATATATATATATACAAGTGAGCTGAGTTGCTCATTACATTGTACACGAGGCTGTGGTTTGTAGCCCGAGCCGTAAGCGAGGGCGTAAATCAGCCATGTGCGCTAGCTGCTCACGAGGTTTCGTACGCAATACGCACTTTTTCGACACACTTGCGAGGAAAAAACAAATATGTATTGCATAAATCGTATAATTATTAAAACAATTGGTGAATCTCCAATTTTCAAAAGGATATTTATTGGATTGTTTTTGATGGCGATTTCACAGTTTGTCTTACATTGGTACCTACTTGCCACTTCTTTAGTATCTTCATTGACATCTTGTGTAAATGTCTGCGACAAAGGTAAATCATACAAATTACTGGAAGGAGAAGGCACCAAATAACTCATGCTACGAGATGTTACAGTACGTTTTGATATCAACACAATGTTTGAGCTTAACCATGCTTCATAACATGGAATAGATGCACTAATTCATTATCACAATTAAGAGTTGAACTATACCTCAGCCTAAACTCGAATTTCACCCCCGCTTCTCCGCGCGCCGCTGCACGTCCTATCTCGCCGTGGATCATATGTTTGCCGGTTTTTTATCATTAAATCCCTTCATTATCTTGTTGTGTTCATTTCTCATTACTGAGTCTTTACAAAAACCCACTAAATATAAATTCTACCTAAGAATTAAGTGTTCGTTTGGAGCGACAAGCGTCACGGGTACCCCGTCTGAAAGCCGAGGCCAGACTGAATCGCGGAACGGGCGTCCGGAGCGAATGGTTTAATTAGTGCAAAACTTACATATTTTCATTTTATGGTAAAATCAAAAGGTATTATGAAAATTTAAATCACAGGTGCCGTTATTTATGTTGTGTAGAATTACTGTATAAAGTTTCAAGATCTAAATTAAAGTATTCATCGCATAAGAACAGTTTTAAGATAAATTTGGAGTCATCTTTGGATTTTTTTTATATTGAGAAAATTTTACGGAATCGTGTTTTCACAACACAGGCGCTCTAGCACGTATTACTATAACATATATGAATTACAAATTGAAATCACAAAATTGGTTGAACAAAACATTGTTTCAAAATAAGCGATTTGTCGTCTCCCCAGGTATAGTGCGCCCTTAACGCGCCGGCGAACCCTGAGCGCAACTTCAATTCGGCCGCATCAAAAACTTCAGCCTGAATATCGCTATCCCTGTTTAGTGACGAAGTTTAGCCACTCAGAGCGACAGTGATAGCAATAGAACGATTCTAAATTTGATTAGATTTTGACCATGTTCCGTAATACCAAAAATGATGACTGAAAATTTGTTGTATTTTTCTCATTGTATTGTTATTCTGTAACTAGATATAAATCTATGTTCCCATGACTAGGATACGTAAGATGTTGTTGTTTTGAATACGAATACAATTAGGTTGAAAACAGGTCTTTTATGACGTAAAAACATGCAGAATGCAAAACGCTTCTATTTAATTTTAGATAAGTATTTTGATCTAATATATGGTTGGGAACCTAGATAAATACTATTCAAATTAAAATAATACCTTATTAAGGTAGAAATATGCTCCAATTAGAAATGATCTTGGTAGTACGTGTTGTATGGGCGATTGTCCCTCCCCCCTCCCCTTAAATCCAGATTGACTTCTATTCACTGGCTTATCGAGCAGACATTCTATGATAACGATGAGTTTATGGCGGGCAGGTACTAAACGGTGCGGCCCCATTGTAGTTGGTTATTCTTGACATTCCTAACATGACACTCGTTTTATAATTAATTTATTGTAATTATTCATTGTAATATGTAATATTATTTTCAACACACTTGCTTTTAAAGTGCGCCATAGTACATCGTTATTAGGGCCACAAACCGAACTATAACACACGCGTGCGTAATAATATAACACACTAGTGCGTAATAGAATTATCCCTACAAAGTTAAGTTAAATAAATAAATATTGCTGGACATTTCACACAGCGCTATCTAGCCCCAAACTAAGCATAGCTTGTACTATGGGAACCAGATAACTGATAGAATACTTAAATACTTTTTTTTTTGTAAATACATACTTATAATACATAGAGAAACAACCAGACCCGGAACAAATATCTGTAGATCATGCAAACATTTGTTCCACATTCAGTTAGTACCTAACTGCAAATTATATGCGACTAAAGAGAGCATTTTCAATTTAACCGGGTAAAACAGTTTTAGTAACAACAAAGAGGTTTTATGCCGCTGAAAATCCTATTACATTATTGGAATAAATAAATGTATCCCTAATTAAGGCGAAAAAACATTTATTATTATTAAATTACTTATAATTCACAATAATTTGTTATAAAATATTTGCATTTTATCAGTAAAATTATAATTTTGAAGTAGGCTTATAGCTTTATGTAATCAATAACCTTACATTCAGCGCGTGCAAAAAAAACTTGCGCGCCATTTCCCATTTTTTTGTTTGTATCGCATTTGTTGCTGTGTGGTAAATGATTATAAAAATGTCAAGTTTTAGTACAGTAGATTAACAATTGATAGATTTAACCCAGAAATAGGTAGGTACCAAATGCAGCACAAAATGCAAATGAAAGCCTAATATCTGCAAAATCTAGAGCAAAGTACTTAGCTATATATATAAATATATTTTAAAAAGTAAGAAAAGGGTAAAGGAAAGGGGCCCTAAGAATTGCATTGCCTAGGGGCCCCGATATGGTTAATCCGGCCCTGGGTGCAGAACACACAAGATCGGTCGCTCTGGATATCTATGAGAGAGGCCTATGCTCAGCAGTGGACGTTCAAGGGCGTCCATTAGGTATCTAAATATCTGTAAAGTAGATGATTTACGTTAAAATCCATCTAAAAATGGTATCCTTATAAAACTTCGTGGCAGAATTTTATTTTTCAGATATTTTCGGTAAAGCCGGCGCAATTATGACGCCTGAGCGTTGGTTAATGAAATATACACTTCATGAATATTTTATTGCCGTAGGGATGGGGTAGAGGGACAGCGTTGTTTTATATAAATTTCAACAGATATATTATATTATATTTAATTAACTACAACTGGTTAAAGAGTACGTTTATCTTGGACATTGTTTATCATTTTTTATTGTTTATCAAATTACAGCACTGTGGGGTCACTGGTTTACCCTGTGAGTTTTGTCAAACTTTTGTTTTTATTAAGGCTAATATCGCAACCACTGCAAAGATTAAACAAAAAGTAAAAACGACGTTGAAATGTACTAACGAAGACCTTTCATTTGACGTCCCATTTGACCGAATAGTCTCATTTTCATTCGTTTTATCCCACTTGGACCCCAATATCTCAATAACCCCCCAACATGTTTAGCTCATTTATTCACACCAGAATAATGCTATCACTACCTACATATCTATTAAATTTCACATTGATCATATCAACGCTACGAAATTATCCTCGGACAAAGAAACATACATACATACAACCCCGATTTGCCCAAGTTGATTTAGAGATCTCGCTTCGCTTGATCAAAAACCTAAGTACAGCAATATCAGCCATTAGTCCTACCCGTGTTTTAATTTAACACATTCCGTGTTCACCACTCGGATCCGAGTGAGCGTCCCGTTCATTTTGTAGTAATTAGTAAAACAAAGGCATTTGAGGCGAGTCAACGTTGCTTTGCGCGACCAATATAGTCAACTTACGAAAACGAGTATTGTTTTCATTCTTACAGGTAAAAACTGGTTTTGATTAGTTTCTGTGGTGATTTTGATTAAGATTCTGCAATTTGATCAAAAAAGACGGGTTTGTCAAAATCTTGTGACATATTAGTACGCAAAAATGCAACTAGAGGGGAAGTTATCTGTAACTTTATATATGGAAGGTATTCATATTTTTTTTTGAAAATGTACACCAATCAGACTACGCAGTCCTCTCCGCATTCACGAGACGAACCCGTAGCCACCAAATTAGACCCTCCTAGGAGCAAGGGAACGCGAGTAATCGCTAAAACTTATACCTCATTTCATTTTCAATATTTTGCTCAAAAGTCTACATAGGTAAGCATATTGGAAAATTAAAGCACCTGAAATACGATTTAAAATTTAATTTTCTTTGTAAATTTTGTTGCACAAATCTCTTTTTAGACTAACGACGCGAGGTCTGTTTCACGGAATCACTAGTTTTCGGTATAACGGAGTAAAAAAGGTATTTTTGAGTAGCATGAAAACAGGATTGGTTTCCTCACTAAAGGAATGGAAGCAGGTCTATTATTTCGAGGCGCCATAAAGATACGACGTGAAAAATAGCCTCTTTGTATATATCAGGGGTGAAATGTGGATAGACATGGCAATATAAATAAATTTAAAAAAAAATATTTATACATAACTTATATTATAATCTGCCTCAGTAAAGCCCAAAAAGGGTGTCGAACAACTTCACAGAATGAATGGAAGGTTGCTACTAACTTACCCATGCCATATTGTTTTTTTTTAATGACAACTGATTCCAGCTGAGCGCCTAAAGTCAGTGGTAAAATGATTCGTTCTGACTGGTTTTGTCCGAAAACAATTTTATATGCACAGACATGACAAGACCGGTCAAGAGCGAGTAAAATGTCCAGCAATATTTATTTATAACACATTTGCTCGTAAAGGGTCTCTTATTTCACCAATTTCAATATCGTAATGTATGTTATTACGTACTTGTGCGTTACTGTAATGTAAAACGCACGAGTTTCTTTTTAATAACGTAAAACATACGGTTTATCAAGATGCTCCGTCTAAAACGAACGGTACTTTTTTAAATCTTAGCAAAGAGTTTTTATGTCAGAAAAGTGGTCAACATTTTATGAATAAAATTAACTTTGGGAGACAAAATATAAAAAAATAAACATTTAATTCTTTAATTTAATTAATTTTGACAATAAATAACAATCATTCATTTGTAACAAAACCAAAAAAAAATATTAATTTACTTTACTTTAATACTGGCTATTTTTCTGGTTTTGCCTTCAAAAAAAAAGCGCTGATGCGCGCGCATCGGTAATTTGTGAACAAGTAAAAATTATTCCCCGCGCTTTTTCTTTTCGCTGTATTGTGTTTATTTGAAAATGTCGTCAAGTAATAATGCATTTATTATTTCGACACCGCCAGTAGTCTCAGAGGCAGCGAAAAAGGCTACTCTAAGCCTCTTGTCCGAAAAATTGACAGATAGATACTTACAAGCGTATCAAAATAGAAAGTCCGAGTTTTATTTATTTCCTCGCAAATATGTTTTAAAACGTCGTATGACATACGCGCGCTTTGATAATTAGCAATATCGCATCGGCTGTAATTTTCAACTTACCGCACTTATATCATAATGTACCTACTATTATTGAAGTAAAACTTCTTTACACACGCTTGACTCTTAATTCAGTTTCTCAGTAAGCTGGTGAACGCGTTGCGAAAAGCTAGTGAAGATATAAAGAGAGAGAGTTACGTTTCGTATATTACTGTAGGGGCAAGAGAAAGAGAGAGGTGCGAGCACACATTTTCTTTATCTCTTTATCTCATAGCCAGTTGATTTGTCGCATATCTCCTATCCCAAATTAGCCTAAATTGTACAAACTGCAAAAACAAAACACTCCTTCATTCTTTATAAGAGTTAATTTTGCTTTAGATAAAAAATAAAGTATTTACGACGTTTCGTATTTTGAATCTACCAGCTTCGATTTACGAAAAAATTCAGCTATTCTACAACAGATGGCAAGCAGCAGCAGAAAATAACTTATTTACTTACTGTATGCGCCTAGATGGAGCTATAGAAGTTTTACTTCAGTCGTGTGGTCTAAAGCACACTCGTTTATATATATGTATATATATATAAAAACGAGTGGTCTAAAGCACACTCGTTTATATATATGTATATATATATAAAAACGAGTGTGCTTTAGACCACACGACTGAGCACAGAGCAGCAGCAGAAAATAACTTATTTACTTACTGTATGCGCCTAGATGGAGCTATAGAAGTTTTACTTCAGTCGTGTGGTCTAAAGCACACTCGTTTATATATATGTATATATATATATAAAAACGAGTGGTCTAAAGCACACTCGTTTATATATATGTATATATATATAAAAACGAGTGTGCTTTAGACCACACGACTGAAGTAAAACTTCTATAGCTCCATCTAGGCGCATACAGTAAGTAAATAAGTTATTTTCTGCTGCTGCTTGCCATCTGTTGTAGAATAGCTGAATTTTTTCGTAAATCGAAGCTGGTAGATTCAAAATACGAAACGTCGTAAATACTTTATTTTTTATCTAAAGCAAAATTAACTCTTATAAAGAATGAAGGAGTGTTTTGTTTTTGCAGTTTGTACAATTTAGGCTAATTTGGGATAGGAGATATGCGACAAATCAACTGGCTATGAGAGAAAGAGATAAAGAAAATGTGTGCTCGCACCTCTCTCTTTCTCTTGCCCCTACAGTAATATACGAAACGTAACTCTCTCTCTTTATATCTTCACTAGCTTTTCGCAACGCGTTCACCAGCTTACTGAGAAACTGAATTAAGAGTCAAGCGTGTGTAAAGAAGTTTTACTTCAATAATAGTAGGTACATTATGATATAAGTGCGGTAAGTTGAAAATTACAGCCGATGCGATATTGCTAATTATCAAAGCGCGCGTATGTCATACGACGTTTTAAAACATATTTGCGAGGAAATAAATAAAACTCGGACTTTCTATTTTGATACGCTTGTAAGTATCTATCTGTCAATTTTTCGGACAAGAGGCTTAGAGTAGCCTTTTTCGCTGCCTCTGAGACTACTGGCGGTGTCGAAATAATAAATGCATTATTACTTGACGACATTTTCAAATAAACACAATACAGCGAAAAGAAAAAGCGCGGGGAATAATTTTTACTTGTTCACAAATTACCGATGCGCGCGCATCAGCGCTTTTTTTTTGAAGGCAAAACCAGAAAAATAGCCAGTATTAAAGTAAAGTAAATTAATATTTTTTTTTGGTTTTGTTACAAATGAATGATTGTTATTTATTGTCAAAATTAATTAAATTAAAGAATTAAATGTTTATTTTTTTATATTTTGTCTCCCAAAGTTAATTTTATTCATAAAATGTTGACCACTTTTCTGACATAAAAACTCTTTGCTAAGATTTAAAAAAGTACCGTTCGTTTTAGACGGAGCATCTTGATAAACCGTATGTTTTACGTTATTAAAAAGAAACTCGTGCGTTTTACATTACAGTAACGCACAAGTACGTAATAACATACATTACGATATTGGTCTAAAGCACACTCGTTTTTATATATATATACATATATATAAACGAGTGTGCTTTAGACCACACGACTGAAGTAAAACTTCGGGTAAAAACACTCGATTTTATATATATATATATATATAAAAACGAGTGTGCTTTAGACCACACGACTGAAGTAAAACTTCTATAGCTCCATCTAGGTTAGTAGGTAGATAGTTTTGTGTATATATATATATATATATATATATGTTATATATATTTATTACTAGGTTCCGCCCGCGTGGTTTGTCAATAAAAAGTAGCCTATTATAATCTACGTACATTACCAAATTTCATTGAAATCGGTTCAGCCGATGACTGAGTAAAAACAAACAAGAAAATAAACAAACATCCAAACTTTCGCATCACATTCATATTATAAATGCGAAAGTTTGGATGTTTGTTTATTTATTTATTTGTTTGTTACTCAATCACGTCGTAACGGCTTAACCGATTTTGATGAAATTTAGTATGTACGTAGATTAACACATAGGCTACCTACTTTTTATCCTATAAATCAGTTCGCATGGGATAAAAATGCGGTGTCAAGTAAAGTTGCAACAGTGAGTTTAGCTTTATTTCTAGGCTACCTTCACATTTAGCAGTATAACGCGTTGTATGCCCGGGGACTTAGTTCGCAATTTTCTGTATCTTGACAACAGCGCCACCTACCGGATCCAATTATCATTCTAAAACATCAAAAATCAGTCAAGCCGTTTATGAGATTTAGCGAGACTAACGAACAGCAATTGAATTTTTTTATATACAACTAGCTGACCCGGCGAACATCGTACCGCTTTGACATGCTATGACGCGGGCTGTCAATGTATTACCCGTGCGCGATAAGTTGGGACCTGAGGGCGGTGACGTCATATTGGCGTGTTTGTACCGCCCGCAAAAAAGCGATTTATGCCTTCTAGAGGTTGCCTTCTTCGTCCTCAGTCTCACTATAATCACTTGACGAAGAGGTATCCGATAAATTTACAATTAATTGCGATTCATTCGTCTCTTGTAAGAGGTCATCGTCCCAATACTTTTGTCGAAGCCTGTCCACATGGTTGACTTCTTTTTTCCAGTCACTCTCACTTATGCTGGTAATTGCAATCAAGAACTATAACAACAAAAACTACAACAACAAAACAATGACACAAACTATAACAACAAAAACTACAACAACAAAACAATAACACAAACGAAAACTAAAAGAATTCCAGAGCGCGTCGCTACGTGACGTAGGCCAGTACGAGACTAAAAACCCTAGTAAAAAATAATGATGCGAACGGTACAATACGGGCGCCATCGGGGAAGTGCAGGGGAAGCGGTCGGGGAGTCGCATTCCTAGCAGGTCCCAAGTTATCGCGCACGAGTAATACCTACGTCGCCGGTACAATTGTCAATCGGCCATCATTATCATATGTATGAGAAAATGAATTTATTTGATAATATTTTTTGGCGTGAATTTGTCCGGTGTATTTATTCTGCTATTCGGGGGAGACAAATCCAACAAATCAAAGAGCCGTTCTTGAGTTATAAATGGTATAACTAACACGTCTTTTTACGTTATTTATGAGGAAACAGGCTTACGGCCCTGAGGGTAAGCGGTCACCGTCGCCTATTGACACCGGCAACACAAGCCGTATTGTCGATGAGTACTTGTTTTATTAATATATATGTATTTAGATACAAATAAAAAACAAATTTTCCAAATAGGTTGATAGGTATATAACGGAGTTCTGAGCTAACAAACTTTACATAACATAAAAATTAAACAAATTTATGACTTAAATGGCTTTTCAAATAAAAAAAGAATCATCCAAATCGGTTCACCCAGTCGAAGGTTTTGAGGTAACAAACATAAAAAAATACAGTCGAATTGAGAACCTCCTCCTTTTTTGAAGTTGGATAAAAAGAAGATGAACTGCTTACAAACCCAACTACAGACAGTTGGTCGTGTTAGGCATAAAATATTTTAAAATTTGTCGTTATCTTATCTATCACCAAAGAGGTTTTACCATAATCTAAGAATAATCATCGTAAGATCGCCATTGACAATTCTGCCAGTTACATACTCTATGGTCTACAGAAAAATCGTATAATTTTTCTAATTCAACAATTTCCTTCAACTCTCGACTGAAAACCAAGCATTTTCCGAACCAAAAAGCCATCATTTCATAATAAGCAGTGCTCCTTACGCCATTCTAGATTTAAAAACAAAATCACATACGACGTTTTCAAAAACGGAATAATAAAGAACGCCGCGGGCAATTTGTTTTAGCCAATCACAAGCTCCGTAGTTTTTTTGAAACAACCAATAGCGGAGCGTAGATAAAAGCCAGTTTCGCTCCAACATTTTGTCTAAAAATACTGTGGCCATTTTCACGTAGAGTTTCCTCGGAAAAGCGTACTGGGAGTTTTGGGTCGAATTGTGTTGTATAATCGGCCATCATGGAAGGCAAGGGCGATCCGCGGATTCATCCACAAGAAAAGCTTACTTCGCTTTGTTTTCCCCAGTGAGTGGGAGAGAGAGGGATGGTTGGAAAACTTGAGGTTAGAGAGGGATAGAAAGAGGCGGAGGATGCGTCGTTTTGGAGTTGGGGTTCGTTAAAAGTAATTTTCTCGCTTTTATTCAGCGTGCAGTGAGGGACGCGATACAACGTAACTGTTTTCGTTTCAAAATAAATATATTTTTTGGATTTATTTGTAGACTCTTATTTTTTTATATTAAATTTGTAGATGCAAGCTGACGGGTCTCCTGATGTTAAGTGGTCACCGTCGCCATCCATTGCGTGGTCTCCACTCTAGTCTTTTTGCCCCAACGGCCGTTAGTTCTTCGAGGTATGTGCCTTGCCCACTGCCTCAACTTTGGTTTCAACTTTTTGACTTATCTTGTCATAAACTAGGTATAACAAACGAATACCTTCTAATATCTGATGACTAGAAGATAATGCTATTACCACGAAGGTTTTTCAGTCTACTCTTTCGTGTATAAGGATTTAAAATAAAAAAAAGGATAGGTATATGTACATGTCTTGAATAATTCCAAAAACAATTAAAACTCTAAACGCAAAAGTTACAT
Source organism: Philereme vetulata (assembly GCA_918857605.2). Lineage (NCBI taxonomy): Eukaryota > Metazoa > Arthropoda > Insecta > Lepidoptera > Geometridae > Philereme > Philereme vetulata. The sequence goes on along the minus strand of OU975475.1, from coordinate 4,542,577 downwards.
TCTCTCTGCCCATTTTAGAACATTTCAGTAGCTCCGCTGCAGCGCTTAATAGCTTTATAATAAAACAATGTAAGCGCTTTCCTCGCTGCCAGCCGCCAATGATAGCTGTTCATCCGCGCGCGAGCGTTTCTGAACGAAACGGTGTGTTCTCAAACCGCTCATAATTTTCATTTTCGATTAAGTTAAAAGTTGACGAGTTCACAATTTCTTAATTTTATTCTTACAATACGTTTACGATGTTTATAGGTCGTTCTAAAATCTCAGATTAAGGTTGACCACTTAATTTTGTATTTTTAATTCCAAATATCTAACTTAATCTCAAGATAACGCACTGGAAAGCACAGCGTAGGACGGCCCGGCCAGTTGGAAATACGATTAGATAAAGGTTGCTGGGAACCGTTGGGTGCAGGACGCACAAGGTCGGTCACGCTGGAGATCTATGGAGAGCTTTTCCACGGTTTCTAGGAAAGGTGACACTTCTTCCACAGGGACACATAAACATGGTCCCTAACTTACTGTAGATATGACCTAGAAAAACCAATAAGAATAATATAAGACATATCACACTAATATCACACTAATTTGACGACCTCCGTGGCGCAGTGGGCGAATAGCCGGCTGAGGCGCAGGAGGTAGCAGGTTCGATTCCCGCCGTGGAACAAATGTTTGCATGATCTACAGATATTTGTTCTGGGTCCGGATGTTTTTCTATATATTTTAAGTATGTATTTACAAAAAAATAGTATATAAGTATTCTTTGAGTTATCTGGTTCCCATAATACAAGCTCTGCTTAGTTTGGGGCTAGATAGCGTTGTGTGAATTGTCCAGCAATATTTATTTATTATATATGTACTTATTCGAAAGTTTGGATGTTTGTTTGTTACTTAATCACGTCGTAACGGCTGAACCGATTTCGATGAAATTTTGTATATACGTGTATACGTAGACATTTTATCCCACAAATCAGTTCCCATGGGATAAAAATGGGGTATCAAGTCAAGTTGCAACAGCGAGTTTAGCTTTATTTCTAGGTTACCTACACATTTATTAGTGTAAAGCGTACGAAATCACGGGCAACAGCTAGTATTATAAATGTGATAGTAGGATGTTTGTTTAATTATTTGTTTGATTGTTTGTTACTCAATCACGTCGTAACGGCTGAACCGATTTCGATGAAATTTGGTATATACGTAGATTATAGCCTGGATTACCACATACCTAGGCTACATTTTATCCCATAAATCAGTCCCATGGGATAAAAATTGCAACAGCGAGTTAAGCTTTATTTCTAGGTTACTTACACTTTTAGTAGTGTAACGCGTACGAAGTTGGGGGCAACGGCTAGTAAAAAATAAACACATTAAAAAAGGATAATACCTATTACATTTGTTCAGAGAAATAATATTTACATATCTCTTTAAAATTTAATATTATAGGGATTTATCTAATCAGTTAATCTACCTACAACTCTCATTATTATTATTAAAATATTTTTTAAACGGTTTACAACCACCGTATCTGTGTATAAGTGAAAACTTCTTTAGGCGCATTGGGTATTTTGTGAGATAGAAAAAAACCATTGAACTCGCGACACTGTTACCGTTACCGACACTTCTGTATATAAGTATTGAAAACTTCTTTAGGCGCGTTGGGCATTTTTTGATATGGAAAAAACCATCGAACTCGCGACAGTGTCGCGAGTTCGATGTTTTTTCCCACCGTTTTACCGTTACCATTACCGACACCTCTGTATATAAGGTGTTTGATAATATACGCACAAAAATTAAAGGCGTTATATAGATGTGCTTAGTAAATAAATTTTTGAAATGTTTACCATAGAAATGTTAAATTTATTTTGAAATGTAAAAACAAACACTTTGTTAAACTTATATATGTTATGCTATTGCATAGGTAATGCTGGCCATCTAACCACATATACTGTATTGGTGACGTCTCGAGAGATCTCTTGATGTCCCTTTCTAACCCAAAACACTTAGCCATTTCCGAAAGAGATATCAACATCAGCCTTTATTTTTGGATGTCGATTGCAAGACTAGGCAGTAAGTTTTATATCAAATTTATCACCTAAACTTAGTCGATTTTCTTTAAAATTTGATAATTTAACTATAGTAGTTTTTTTCGAGATCTCATTTTTATGTTTTGAGAAATCGTCACTTGAATATCGTCAGTAATTGCCAAACACCCGGTATAAGTATCTCGTAATTGGATAAATTATCTGTGGTAAATGGCCCTAAGCATAAGTACCTACATGTTTTGATTTTTACATTGTATGTATTTTAATATAATTAAAACTGGTGGTAGAGCTTTTGTGAACGGGCTCGAGGAAGTGAGCACCGCCGCCTTACCTTTATCTGCCGCCAAATAGCAATACTTGTGCTGCTGTGTTCCGGTTAGATGGTAATGGTATGTTCCTGTAATTACAGGCACATAGGCATACCAGCTTAGTCTTATAGTATGGCAACGTATCCACATAGAGATCAAAACAACTAATAGCTTGTTTTGAATTCTATGTGGATATCCATGGGCTGCAGTAGCCACTTAACATCTGGTGGACTGTATGCTCGTTTGCCATTTAAATAGTATAAAAAAATGGTTTTGCTCTGTAAATATAAAAAAAGATAAAAGATATTTATTTGCTTATCATGTGCAGATGTAACATACATTTAACATTATCTATTAATTAGCATGCCGGATCTTATTGTAGTGGTAGTAACAACATGTCTTACCAAGAGTGGTATGCAAATAGTGAGATGGCGTGCCAGAACATATATAACATTTTTTTAACAGAATTAAATAGTCAAAGAAACAAATCATTACAAAACAAATACAATAAAAAAAAATAGAAATACATTATTTTGACACAGGAGAGTTCGAGCGGGACAGCGCAGCAGGAGCAGCGCGTGGAGGCCACGACATGTACCGCGGTTTCGTACAAACCGGTCGATGCTTAAGCCACTGCGCACGGGCATCGCCTGTGCATCCTACCAACGGTAATCGATCTTCGCATACTCGCGCGTCACTTCGAGCGGTTGATTCACGCGAGTTTGAGTTTACTAAGGACAGAACGAGTATTCCGAAGTCGAATGCGCAATGTGAACAAGTAGTAAGGGACGTGAATGTGGAATCCGGCTGGCAACTAGTGCAACGTAAAACACCAAGACAATATAGATTAATTAGTCAAAAAGGACGTGCGTCTATCTCGCCGGGTAGTAAGTTTAAAGCGGCGGAGGTTAAAGTACCTTTGTTAATTTCTAATGTCAGTGTTGAAACGAGCAAAAATTATATTATAAGTTATATAAAAGAAAAAACAAAAGAAACTGTGTCTTTAAAAAAGATTAATATGAGGTCTGCGAAGAAATACAACGCTTATAAGTTGTATGTATCTAAACATAAGGAAGATATCTTTTTGAATGACCAATTATGGCCCGATGGTATTTCCTTTAGACGTTTTGTACACTTTATGTACAAAACGAAACCTGGTGGTAAAGTTAAAGTCAATTAATCAGTTTCTTTATGGATAGATACAACCCTAAGTTTGTTTATTTACTAGTTTTAATTGTAAATCTGTAAAAAGATCAATGTATGATCTGCGGGATATTTGTAGGTTATCTGATATAGTTGCTCTCCAAGAGACTTGGCTGCTCCCCCACGACATCCCCCTGCTAGGAACTATTCACAATGACTTTGAATATACTGGTAAGTCAGCTGTAGACACAACCGAAGGTTTATTAAAAGGTAGGCCGTATGCCATGAGTTGCCATTCTCTGGAGAAAGGGTATTTTTGAGTCTGTCAGTGTGATACATTGCATGAGTACTCGTCTCACGGCTATCAAGGCAACTGTAAGGGAACGTTCTGTTATTGTGTTCTCTGTGTACATGCCAATTAACCTCTCTGATAACCTATCTATTTTTACGGAAATTTTAAGTGAAATTAGCGCTATTGAGGCGAGTAGCGATGTTGAAAGTATATTTATATTAGGCGACTTGAACGCTCACCCTCATGAGTTGTTCTACAAAGAATTGCAAAATTTCTGTGTGGACCAGTCATGGCGGTGTGCTGATGTGGAAAAGCTAGGGATAAATTCAAATAGCTATACTTTTACTAGTGATGCTCACGGCAGTAGAAGATGGTTAGACCACTGTGTTGTCTCTCTCTCGGCATTGCACACTGTACTCAATGTAGGAATAAAAGAGGGTGTCTATGTGTCGGACCATCTTCCTATATACCTAGAATGTAACCTGGAAGTAGTAAGACCGAAGTCAGGAGCTCAACATGTACCTCCTAACTCTGTGATATGGGGTGAAAGAAACATAAGTCAAATTGATAGGTACCATGACTTATGTAATAACAGACTAAGAGAAATTGATTTCTCTCATGAATTTGTGGAATGCGGGTATGGTCGTTGCAGTCGGGATGACCATAAACCTATTATAGATAAGCTTTACAGTACAATTGTGAACACTCTTTGTGAATCGGCTGTGAATACTAAGCAAGAGGTTAGTATCAGGCGTAGGAGAGTAGTGTGTGGTTGGAACAAGCATGTACGCACTGCTCACGGGGAGGCTAGGATTGCTTACAGTAACTGGGTATTTTATAATCGGCCCACCTCTGGTCCGATTTATGAATTAATGTATGAGACTCGCAGAAGTTTTAAAAGTCGACTAAGGTGGTGCCAGAATAACCAAGAACAGATCAAAATGGACATAATAGCTAAACACCGAGCCACCAAAGACTTTAGTAAATTCTGGAAGTCTACAGGTAAATTGAATATCAAGCCTAGCCTCCCTGTGAGTGTTGAGGGGAAAAGTGAACCAGGTGAGATCGCAAAATTGTTTATGGATCATTTTAAAGTACATTCACCCCTAGGACAGTCAGCTGAGATGGTCGGTACTGAGTTCGGCGGTCTGGAGGATGAGCCCCTTCTGCGTTTCTCAGCGAAACAAGTGAAAGCTGTTATAAAGGGTATGAGCAGGGGCAAATCTCCCGGACATGACCGACTCAGTATTGAACATTTAAGGTATGCTGGAGTCCACTTACCAAGAGTCCTGTCCATGTTCTTTGCGCTATGTCTCAGTCTATCGTACTTACCAGCAGGTTTAATGAACACGATAGTTATACCCATAGTTAAGAACAGGACAGGAGATATCTCGGACAAGGGAAACTATCGCCCGATCTCCCTGGCCACGATTTTTGCTAAGGTGTTGGACGGTTTGCTTAATAATTGCCTACAAAAATATACAAAACTACATGACGCCCAGTTCGGATTTCAGCCTGGACTTTCTACTGAAAGTGCTATTGTGGGGCTTAAGCATACTGTCCAATACTACACAGGCCGTAAAACGCCGGTGTATGCCTGTTTTTTGGACCTCTCCAAAGCATTTGATCTCGTGTCATATGATGTGCTTTGGAGGAAGCTAAGGGACAGGAATGTACCGGCGGAAATCCTGAAAATTTTTCAATACTGGTATGCAAACCAGATTAACCATGTTAGATGGTCTAACACATTTTCAGAGTCATATCGGTTGGAGTGTGGGGTGAGGCAGGGGGGGTTGAGCTCTCCCAAGCTGTTTAACATTTATGTTAATGATCTCATAGTTGAGCTCAGCAGCATGCGTGTCGGATGTCGTATAGACGGCATTAGTATTAATAATTTAAGTTATGCGGACGACATGGTGCTGCTGGGACCAACTGTGGGATCTATTAGTAAAATGCTGCGAGTCTGTGAGCGGTATGCCATATCACATGGACTTGTATACAATGTTAAAAAATGTGAATATATGGTCTTTAAGGCCGCCGGTAAGTGCCCAGAAAATATACCGAATATTACCTTAAATGGTATAAAAATACGTAGGGTTTTTGAATTTAAATACCTTGGGCATTTCCTCACCGACGACCTTAAAGACAATGTAGATATTGAGAGGGAGCGTAGGGCGCTGGCGGTCCGTGGTAATATGTTGGCCCGTAAGTTTGCCCGTTGTACAGATGAAGTTAAAATATCGCTTTTTAAGGCCTTCTGTCAGAGCTTCTACACGGGTAATCTGTGGGTAGCATATGCCAAAAGATCACTGGATGTCCTACGCATCCAATATAATAATATTTTTAGGATGCTGTTGAGGCTGCCGCGTTTTTGCAGTGCGTCGGAGATGTTTGCCCAACACAGGACTGATGGCTTTCATGCCATCATCCGTAAAAAGACAGCATCTCTGATGAGCAGATTACGGGATAGTCACAACAACATCCTAAAAACTGTTGCTGAGAGATGCACCTCTCCTATTTGGAAGCATTTCGTAAAAAAAATGATTTATTAATTAAGTAGTTGATTGTCTGATGTGTTCTTTCTATTATTATCTTTATTATTTTGTCATGTCTTGTCTTTTACTAACCAATTATGCATAAGTTGTACTAACAAAATGGACTGTAAACCGTCTTAAATAAAAACTTTTGATTTGATTGATTGATTATTTTCCACAAATTAATTAATGTCAAATGCCTACAACATTAATAAAATTATACATAAAATAAAATCAAAACAATATAAATTAATAGAATGATTTAAATTTGTCATTTTAATGTAAAATTAAAAAATAAATTTATTCCTTACTCTTGGTATGTACACACGGCTACACATCAAGCTATATCGTTCCAGAATAAGTTGACCTCGCGTTGTGTAGGCTTTTCGTAGAATGAGAGGTCAGCTTATACTGGACCTGTATAGCTTGATGTGTAGCCGTGTGTATGAGAATGTGATGCTTTCGCAATCAAGAGGAAGATTGCGGGTTCATAATCGCGTCGGGCTAAAAGTATGAGATGATTTTAAAAATCTTAAGATTCACCTAAAACCCGGCTAGCACAACGATTCCAAAAAGTAGTTAGCGACTTAACTTGTTTAAATTTAGCGTTATCTAGTTAGTTGTATGATTTGTCAACTATCTACAATATCTATACTAATATCATAAAGAGGAAAGATTTGTATTTTTGTGTGTATGTTGGAAAGTTACATTCATCCTGAGTAATATAGGCTACTTTTTACTCAACTGCGCAAAGGAGGGTAATGTTTTTATTGAAAAACTACGCGTGCGAAGCTGCGGATTGGTCAGCTAGTAAATAATATTTAGGCACTAAATACCGATTAGGCATCGGTGCACAAGTCGCCCTTAGTGTCGCATAACACATAACAATTAAATAAAATTGTTCACACGTCTGTAGGTCGATCATCTATGTTCATTCTGGACAGACGCAACTCGCACTCACACATTAACGTTTAAAAAAATACTAAACGTAACTCTCTTTCTATCTTCACTAAAATATATCTCCCTCAACTTCCGTTCGCACTTTTTGTAACGCATTCACCCGCTTACTTCCTAAGTCAATCGTGCGTAAAGAAGTTTTACTTCAATAACAATAAATTGATATATTTCAAATTTAGAATAACAAGGGTTAGCTTAGGAACCCGCCAACGAAACGGTTTAAATGACGTTAATTCAGGCGGGAAGCGTACCGATAAATGGAGCGGTAATTTGTTGCCGTCGCGTTCCGTATCTCGGAGAGACAATAAGTGTCTGGTGCATTCATAACTCCCTCTTGGATAAGTGGAGCAAAGAACATTCACGCATTCACCCTTTTGCGCTTTGGGGTAAGTTAGAGCTACATATATCTAATTATACTTTGACATCCAAAGGTTGTTTAGAAAAGATTTAAAAAAAATGCCAGGGGAAAGGCGGAAGTTGGTTTGAGAATAATTTATCACGTGGGGTCACCAATTTAACGTATCTACCTACAATGAATAAAATAAATAAATATTGCTGGACTTTTCACACAGCGCTATCTAGCCCCAAACTAAGCAGAGCATGTATTATGGGAACCAGATAACTGATATAATACTTATATACATTTTTTTTGTAAATACATACTTATAATATATAAAGAAACAACCAGACCCGAAACAATTATTTGTAGATCATGCAAACATTTGTTCCGCGGCGGGAATCAAACCCGCTACCACCTGCGTCTCAGCCGGCTATTCGCCCACTGCACCACGGAGGTAGTCGAATAATGGTCGTTACATCGACTTGATAGACTAGTGGTTCGCCCTAAGCTGAGATCTCGCGAGTCTCTTTTATTAACAAAAAATAATATTATTCGTAATCTTTGACTATCAAAATAGTGCCACGAAGTAAACTACCACAATACTTGACCTACAGTTTCATTCAAATTACAGGTAACGAGAGTTCATGTAATTTGGTTATTACTCTTTTTTGGGGTACAAAATGCAGTTGTTCTGGATTTCAGACTTTTGCCTATATTTGTGTCACTAAAGCTACACGAATAGCAAATTTCAGCATTGTGGGGTTACTGGTGTACCCTGTAAATTTTGTTAAAGTTTTGATTATATTATGGCTAATAACTCAAAAACTACAACGATTAAACTAAAAATAATAATAGGGTTGAAATGTACTAATAAAAACCTTTCATATAACCTCTTAATTGACCTAATAGTTACATTTTAATATTTATTTACTTCTCTTGAACCCCAATATCTCAAAACCCCCCACATTTTTAGCTCATTTAGTCACACCAAAATTGTGCCATCACTTCCTACCTATGTATCAAATTTCACAAAGATCGGATTAACGCTGCGAAAGTTATCTTCGGACAAACAAACACACATACATATGTGTGATCAATAAATAGATGAGTTTCGATGTGTATTAAAACACTGGTTCTGTAAATACAAATACATTATATTAATACAGAACCGCCCGGAACAAATATCTGTAGTTTTTTTTTATATATTATAGTCTAGCGTTTGACTAGATAGATCGTGCAAACATTTGTTCTGCGGCGGGAATCGAACCCGCAACCTCCTGCGTCTCAGCCGGCTATTCGCCCACTGCGCTTCGGAAGGCGACAGTATACTTTATTTCATCCTTAGTCCTTATCTAGCAAGATAATAATTATCTAGTAAGATTTACAATAAAATTATGAACATACCTTGCAAGTCTTTAAGTTAGTTTTGTAAATCTAAGTTATCATGGTATAGTATGGAATATGGGTGCGATGAGCAATGTCTAACAAATAGTAACAAGTTACCGCAAAATTAGATTGTTAGATTGTTAGTGCTGTAAAATGTTTTTCCACAAAATGTAACTTCGGTGTGGACGCACCTTTAATTTTACGGTACTGACCAAATACTTACAAAAACAAAAAATCATAGTAAACAATACTTCCCAACAAAAACAAACAGGAAATGAAAAGAAATGCAATCAATGATGGACCCATTTTTTTAATCAAACTAAAAATATGACTACAATAGATAATTACCCTAATTTCTACATTTCAAAATTACTTGATTTTGCACACCCCGTAAAAAGCTTTTTGCAACGCGCTTGAAAACCAATATTTTACGACGTCTACGAAACTACAAGAAATTGTAACAATTTCTCCGTCATTTTTCTTTACAACCTCAATTTAAAACAAAAGGTTCGAAATTCGAAACAAAAAAAAACAAATAAAGCGCGGGAAACATTTTGACGTTTTGTAATACGTGTTTATGGTTGCGTTCAGAAATCGGTTCGTAATTGTTCAAAAAGGTTTTATGTTTTCGTCATAATAGCTCATGCCCCGCTGTCGTATTTTGTTTGTTTAGCTACCAGTAGCAAATGATTAGGTTCGGTGGCCATTACTTAGTGTAAATAATCTTGTTTCGTATTGTTATGTTGTGTTGAGGATAACTAAATGATTCGTCACGGCTGGCACCGAATGGTTCTATTAGAAAGAAGGTTTTACCCAAAATATAGTTAGTTTTTACGTTTATTTCAACTTTACTTTTATAATTAATGAGGGAAACCTTTATTGTGAAACTCTGTGTATCCGAATGTGTGACACTGACAGCCATTTGAGTTTTGATTAACCGTTGAACAGGTGATTTTCAGTGAATGTGCAAGAATAATATTGAATAAGGCGAAACAAAGAAAGGTAAGTCGTGCAATTTTTTTATATGTTGTGGATTTTGAGTTTTTCTATGAAGATTTATATTATTTCTTTTTGATTTCTTGGGAAAGTGTGTAAAATAAAAAAAACAATCATGTGGGGAACATATGGTCATAGCCTGTTGAATCGAAATAATATGTGGGAGCTATAGGTACCTGTATCTTTTGCCTGTTCAAATCACTTATAATTAATAAATAACTAAAAAAAATAAGAAAGCTGATAAAAACCTTTTATTAAAATCATAACTACTATTATTTATTAATTTTTAAATGATTTTTTCTGACTGGAAGACGCAGCGTAGGCCGGCCCCCCCAAGGTGGACCGACGATCTAGTAAGAATCGCGGGGAGCCGTTGGGCGCAAACGGCTGCCAACCAACCGCTCGTTGTGGCGATCTAAGGGGGAGGCCTATGTTCAGCAGTGGACGCCTCCCGGCTAATGATGATGATGAAATGAATTTTTGTGACCGATTACTCAAATTTTAATAAATAATAAATTTGAGTAATCGGGCACAAAAATTATGAACACACAAACAAATCCCCATTTATATATAGCGACAAGTAAAAGGTAGTCGGTACCCAGACAATTTATTATTAATTATGTTTTCCCACATTTTTTTCAGGCACCTACTTCAGTGTTTTTTCGGGAATATGTTGATAAGGAATCATATAGGTCATTATTCAGAACCTAAATCCTTATTTATCACTTTATTTCTTGCAGCAGTTCTTCGGGGCCTGTTTATGGGTTAAATTGCAAATGAAACCCCCTCATTTTTCGAAAACCTTGCCAGCCTACACGGAGCCTACACGGCGTAGCGACAAACCCAAATAAAACATACATCAGGCGCTGCCCTCCGGGGCGATGCTACACGTTAACCGGAGAAATAGTGCAGATCGCTGGATGATTGCGCGATGTGTCAGTAACCGGCCGCCTTTACGAGCGGCCCGGATTAAAAAGTAAGGGCTGGGGAAGGAGTGAGAATAACGTCTCTAGCCGTCAATTATTTTTTGTGAATTAGTTTCAATTAGTTGACGACCTGAAACGCAGGAGGTAGCGGGTTCGATTCCCGCTGCGGAGCAAACGTTTGCATGATCTACAGATATTTGTTCCGGGTCTGATTGTTTCTCTATCTATACTTCTATACTCGTACTAATATTATAAAGAGATAACATCTGTATTTTTGTGTGTATGTTTGTAATGAATAAACTCAAAAATTACTGTGCCAATTTCAAAAACTCTTTCACCATCGGAAAGCCACATTCACCTTGAGTGACATAGGCTATATTTATTGCTAGACAAGATTAGGGATTCTTACTAAAACTTAAGTAACGTAACCCAAGGTGTAAAAAAGTGCCCTAAAACGTATTTTGTCGCATGCGCTGCGGAAACTATTGATGATAGAACAAAAGTATGTTCTACAATATTAAAGAACATATCAATATATATCTACAAAAAACTTGGTAATATTATAAAGAGGAAATATTTATTTGTTTGTTTGTATTGAATAGGCTCCGAAACTACTGGACCGATTTAAAAAATTCTTTCACTGTTGGGAAGCTACACTATTCCCGGGTGACATAGGCTACTTTTTACCCAACTGCGGAGAAGGAGGGTAATGTTTTTATTAAAAAACTACGCGTGCGAAGCTGCGGATTGGTCATCTAATATATTATAAGTATGTATTTACAAAAAAAAAGTATATAAGTATTCTATCAGTTATCTGGTTACCATAGTAGATACAAGCTCTGCTTAGTTTGGGGCTAGATAGCGCTGTGTGAAATGACCAGAAATATTTATTTATTTATTTAGTTACAACTAGATGGATAAAAACATTCTAAGAATTTTTAAAACCATCTCAAGAACTTTAAAATCAACCTTCCTCTTGATACGAGGATGCACTGCCAATTGTGCTACAGTCTCTTGTCTCTGTGTTGAAATAGTGAGATGATTATTTTCGTTTTTATGGGAGACTCGCGAGTTCTCAATTCGAGGTGAACCACTAGTAATAATGATAGAAATAAATCACGATTTTTTTCTATGTTATATAAATAATTGTTTAGATATTTCTTCTGTAAATAAATATTAGTCATTTCTTATATCCCATTTATTGTTACTCTTAGGTTCAGGGTATCATTCGGAGATAGGGTAGGCTTTTATTTCTTCGGTCGGATTTGATGAAAAACTTGGATCTACTCTGAATACGTAAAAGAATATAAGGCTGTTTCTAGAGTTTTGCAAACAAGAAAAATCATTATCTGAGCATTCGTTCTGTTAGGTATCTTAAATTATTATTGAAATAAATCTGAGGTAGGTATCATAATAGATTTTCATTACTCGATGGAGATCATTTCATAAAAAAAACGAGTGTGCTTTAGACCACACGACTGAAGTTAAACTTATTTTTCAAAATATCTATATAAACATTATAAAGAGGAAAGATTTTTTTGTTTGTAAAGAATAGGCTCCGAAACTACTGGACTGATTTAAAAAATACTTTCACTGTTGGGAAGCTACACTATCCCCGGGTGACATAGGCTATTTTTTACCCAACTGCGCAGAAGAACGGTAATGTTTTTATTGAAAAACTACGCGTGCGAAGCTGCGGATTGGTCAGCTAGTTTTTTTTTCCTAACCTATCTCGTTCCACTGCTGGGCAAAGGTCTCCCCCAAGTCCCTCCAAGCATCCCTATCTGTCGCTATTTCCCACCATCCTCTTTGGAAGGTGTCGAAATCGTCCCGCCAACGCTTTCTCGGCCGACCCCGACGTCGCCTTCCGTCTTCAGGCGTCCATGGTGTTGTAATATGGGCCCATTTCTCGGAGTGCATTCGGGCAACGTGGCCCGCCCATTTCCACTCAAGTCCAGCCGATCTCTTACCTACACCTGCAATGCCGGTAAGTGAGCGCAGCATGGTGTTACGCACTCGGTCGACACGTTTAAAGCCGAGAATGCTGCGCTCCATTGCCCTTAGACCAATCTTGAGCTTTGACTGCTGGGCTTCAGTCAGAGACCATGTCTGCGCACCGTAAGTTAGGATGGGCAGGATACACATGTCGATGAGTTGACGCTTAAGTGTCAGAGGTAGGTCACCCTTCATGTGCTCCTTCATGGACTAGTAGCTCTTCCAGGCATTCTCGATACGGCGATAGATTTCCTTAGCTTGCCTGTTTCGGAAGCTAGCTAACTGGCCCAAGTAAATGTACTCATCGACATACTGTATTACCTGTCCATCTACCTCGACCTTACGTTTCGTGCTGTTTGACATGATCTTCGTCTTCGACTGGTTCATTCGAAGCCCAACCTCAAGACTTGCCGCGCTCAGATCTTGGAGCATTTGTTGCAGTTCTAGAGGAGTAGGTGCAAAAAGTACTATGTCGTCCGCAAACCGCAAATTTGTCAGGCGTTTGCCTCCGATGACAATTCCCTTTGTGGTCCATGAGTCTGCTAGGGTTTTGATGATCTCTTCCAAGGTGCTAGTAAAAATTTTGGGAGAGCGCGGGTCTCTTTGCTTCACTCCCTTTTTAATATGAAACAGTGGGCCGATGGAGTTGAGTTTTATGTTGGCGGTACTATTCTGTTACATAATTTTAATTAAGTCTTTATAAGTTTTGTCTATCTGTTGATTTTCTAATGCTTTAATTAAACTATCAAAAGCCTGTGTGTAGTCCACAAAGGCTAAATAAAGGGGTTTATGAAATTCGGTGTATTTTTCTATTATTTGATTTAGGGTATGTAAGTGATCCGTGGTTGAGAAACCAGGACGAAAACCTGCCTGCTCGGGTGGTTGATGTTGGTCGAGTTTGAAATTAATGCGATTTTGTATTATTTTGATGAAGGCTTTGTACAGGTGTGATACTAGGCTAATGGGTCTGTAACTTCCAATGTTAGATTTGTCCCCCTTCTTGTAAAGAAGGACAATATTTGAGTGGCACATCTGTTCAGGGAGCTGTCCTGTTTCAAGTATGGAATTAAACATATTCGTCACGTGAGGGAGTAGAGTCGGAGCACCAATCTTCAATGCCTCTGTCGTAATACCATCCTCCCCGGGGCTTCTGTCATACTTCATACTTTTGAAGACGTCATGGACTTCTTTGCCGGTGATGAAGGGTATAGTGTCAGGGCGGTGGTATTCTATGACGTTGATGTCACTATTCGAATCGTCAGTATAAAGATTCTTATAAAAGCTGGCGCATATCTCCATGATCTTTCCGCGACTGTTATGTTTTACACCGTTCTCATCTTGGAGGCTATTAATCCAAGGTTTGGTTTTCGAAAATCTCTGTTTGGCTACTCTGAGGGAGGTATGTTTTTCTATTGCAGTTTTAAATAGATGTAAGTTAAATGATCTTATATCCTTTCCTATACTACGCTTAATCTTTCTGTCGAATGCTCTAGATTCATTGGTGCAAATTTCAAGCTGTTCTCTTTTCATTATAAAATATTTGGTTTGGATTGATAATTTTGCTTTATTTTTCTTTGCGCTTTTAATTTTCTTGCTGCTAAGTACTATTCCTTTTACTATGGCTTTATACTGATCTTCAACTATTTCTACTTCGTTTAAACCTAGACTAGAAAATTGATTGGAGAGCTCAATATTAAACTGTTGTGCATTTTTTAATAAGGTTAGTTTAGAATGCGTTTTTATTTTATTCTGGAATACTTTCATTCTATGTATTTTAAAATAAAATTTTAATTTTACTCGTAGCGGTCGACGGTCAGAGCAGTACTTGATTTGATTTATGACACTGACATCCTTTACTATACTTTTCTCGGAACATAGATCATAATCTATTTCGTTTCGGTACGTGCCACCGGGAGACGCCTATGAAGTTTCTTGACGAAAAGGCTATTAGCGATGCACATACTCTGTCCAAAAGCAAATTGGATCAATCTAGTACCTCGCTCGTTGCGCTCACCGAAGCCAAGTTGGCCGAGTATGGCATTGCTTATCTGTCGTCTGTTTGGTCCCAATTTTTGCGTTGAAATCTCCAAGGACGATGTTCCAAGTTCCTCGATTTTCATCGCAAGCTTTATTGAGATGGTCATAAAAATGTTCTACTTCTTCGTTGGAATATGCGAATGTTGGTGTATATATTTGTACGATCGTTAGGGTAGTATTTGATGTTAATTGAAGTTTAAGCACGGCAATGCGTTCCGAGATGCCTATAAATTGAATAATGTTATTTTTCCACTTTTTAGAAACTAGGAATCTCACACCGTGCTGTCCACTGGTTTCTCCTAAGTGTAAAAATTCTTTATCTTCACGCTCTTCTGTGTGCTCTCCATCTCTTCTAACTTCTGCTAGACCAATAACGTTCCATTTTATGTATTTTAGTGCGTTTTCTAATTCGATTAGGCGCTCATCTCACATAAGAGTTCTTACATTGTAGGTCAAAACGTTAAGCTGATCGGTGTCCTTTATAGCGTAAGCCGGGGTGGTTTGACGGTAGGATCTCGCCCGGAGATTCTTAGCTCCCCTGACCCCAGGGCTGGCATGGCACCCGTCAACGCCAGCATAGCCACTGGAGTCGCCGGGCACTTGGGGCCTTGGTTGGTTGTGACTGTTCATACTTGGGGGGGTTTAATCCATAATCCACCACGCTGGTCCAGTTCGGGTTGGTGGATGTGTCGCCAGAGCCTTGTTCGTTAATCAGCAGGGTACACCACGAGCAGGTAAGGTTGGCTTGGGTGCCGAAAGATGTTGTTTGGCGCCCTTTGTACCCCTAGTTAATTTATAAAATTTAGAAAAAATTTAGGCCAGCCAGTTAATTTATAAAATTGTTCAATTACAAAATTGCCCACACGTCTGTAGGTCGATTAGTATTATGTTCATTCTGGACAGACGCAACTCGCACTCGCACATTAACGTTTAAAAATATACGAAACGTAAATCTCTCTCTTTCTATCTTCACTAACTTATATATCTCCCTCGCAACTGACGTTCGCACTTTTCGTAACGCATTCACCAGCTTACTTCCCAAGTCAAGCGTCCGTAAAGAAGTTTTACCTCAAAAGAAAAGTGATGATAGCCTACAAATCGGGAACTATGATGCCACAGACATACATACAGACAGAATAGGCGTCATATAACAGGGCTTTGTCGCGCATGTCTTCAGGAAGAAGAGACGACGGTGGACGTGTTGCTTCACTGTACGGCCACGAGCGATATCAGGCTGAGGACAGGTCTGCAGGCGCTCATCGAATCCTTATCCGCTAACACCACAACATCCACGGGGATCTTGGAAAGCTGCTTCCATCAATCCAAAGTCTTGCTCCGTTACTTACTTCTAGGAGCTAGGATGGCTGGAGTCAAGTTAGAAGGGGGGGGGGGGGGGGGAAATGCACAATACACCTCAATGCGGGACGTCAGTGCAGATCTTATCCCCCTCCACTCTAGAATTAGAGTACTCCAGTTTTTGTATTTGTGGTAAAAACTGCTCCGATGGTGTTAAAAATACGACCTTGTAGTATTTGTACATTTTAATCGGAATAATCGGAAGATAAAAGTTGTTTGGCTCGAAGTTTGGCAAAAAGCAAGGTCCTTACAGCACCAATCACAAAAATAAACTGAAATTTAAAGGGTGTCCCCATACATACTTAGTTGACGCGAGTTACGATAGTCCTCTGAGCTGTATGTGCGCTCATACAATATAAAGTACTAGCTTAATCGGCACCAACTTTAAATAAGGTAAATATATAAAATTGTGCTATTGAATAAAATAAATACGACCCAACCTAATAACGGCCCACCTGATGTTAAGTGGTAACCATCGCCTTTAACAAAGCATTGACGAGTCATGCATCTTACGAACGTGCTCTACTATCCACTGCCCTGCGTTTATCAACTTGAGACATACCTGTAAAGCCTCATGTGCCTGTAATTTCATTGGCCCTTCAAACCGAAATACAGCAATGCTACTTAGTGACAGAAATAGGTATGATGGTAGTACTTCCACGGGAGATATTTCAACTGTACACTACACTCTCGAATACCTTAATTTTGTCTATACTCACTATAGACAAATTAATGTGTACATCTGTTTGTAATTCTTCTGATTTTGATGTGTTTTAGGGTTCTGTACCTACCCAAACGGTAAAACGTCACCCTGTTACTGAGGCTCCGCTGTATGTCTGTCTGTCCGTCTGTCACCGGACTGTATCTCATGAACCGTGATAGTTTGACAGTTCAAATTTTCACCGATGATGTATTTCTGTTGCCGCTATAACAACAAATACTAAAAACTGATTAAAGGGGCTCCCATACAACAAACATGATTTTTTTGCTCGTTTTAGCACAATACTGATAATTGAAAATTGATACGACAATTGAAAACGCTTGAAATATTCATAGAATAATGAGTTATATATTCACTTTAAAAATAAATAATTAAATTAAAATAAAAGAAATATTTAAGGGGAGCTCCCATACAAAAAACGTGATTTTTTTGCCGTTTTTATATGTAATGGCACGGAACCCTTCGTGCGCCAATCCGACTCGCACTTGGCAGGTTTTTTATGGGTTCTCTTGAATGGTTCTTAGCTATAGTTGGACGCGGTAGTTGGCGCTGTTGTTAATATCAAGAAAACTGGAGGACAAAGTCGCGGGCATAAAACTAGTAAGTAGATATATAATATAAACATTAAATAAAATAAATAAATATTTCTGGACATTTCACAAAGTGCTATCTAGCCCCAAACTAAGCAGAGCTTGTACTATGGGAACCAGATAACTAATAGAATACTTATATACTTTTTTTTGTAAATACATACTTATATAGAGAAACAACCAGACATTGGTTCCTACTTATTGACCTAACTCAAAGTCATAAACTGTACGTTTCCCGATCCATAAGAAATTATTTTATGACGCCATTACTACGCAGTAAACCGGTTTCCATATCTGGTACATTGAGTACCATCTTTACATTAATAATTGCAAAATAACCACATTTTAAACAAATAAATGCTCTTTATTTGCACCTCTAATCGTAAACAAAAAGATCACAAAGGTTCCTAATTTTCAATACTGGTCTGAATGTCGCAATAAAAACTTACACTTGGGAAAACTTCGGAATTCGAACCTCACTATCAAAAATTTAACACTGGCAACCCAACGATCGACGTTAGCAATAAAAAGAAAAAAAAAGGATTGTCTTTTGATTCCAATTTTGAATTCAATCTGCGCGGACTCGTCATGATTTTATTTTTACGAGTGCCTTGGGACAGGAGGGTCGTCTGACGAAAATTTTAATAATAAATGAAGTAGCAGTTATTACTATATTATGTGAATAAGCGAGGGATAATGTTGTATTATGCGTTGTATTTTCTTTATTATTGGGGGTGTGTGTTAATTTTGTATAATATGCTAATTTGGTTTATGGTTTGTTTGATAAGGGTTGTAAGGCAATGTATTGATTGAAAATAACAAGTACCTATACATACTTAAGTATATTTATTTGAAGATACTAGATTCATTAATGCCCACCACAGTAGCAACTTAAATAAAGCATAGGTTAATTAAGGTAGATGACTTAGAATATAAAAGAATAGAACAATCTCTATTGCACACCAAACTGAATTAAACATACAAAGAAAAAAAAAGGAGTGTGCTCTAAACCACACGACTGAAGTAAAACTTCCTTTTCAAAATATTAATTCTATTACAAAATTGTCCACACGTCTGTAGGTCGATCAGTCTATGTTCATTGTGGACATACGCGACTCACACTCGCGCATTAACGTTCAAAAATACGTAACCCTCTCTCTTTCTATCTTTACTAACTTACATCTCCCTCTCAACTTCCGTTCGCACTTTTCGTAACGCATTCACCAGCTTACTCCCCAAGCTGGCGTAAAGAAGGTTTACTTCACAATACACACAAATAAAGGCATGTACAATGGGCGGTCTTATCGCTAAAAGCGATCTCTTCCAGACAACCTTTGTATGGACAGGACAAAACAAAATCAAAAAGACGGCGGCGATGTAACTATGTTCATAAACTTACATAAACTACCTATGTATATTACTCGTGCGCGATAACTTGGGACCTGCTAGGAATGCGATTCCCCGACCGCTTCCCCTGCACTTCTCCGATGGCGCTCGTATTGTACCGTTCGCATCACTATTTTTTACTAGGGTTTTTAGTCTCGTACTGGCCTACGTCACGTAACGACGCGCTCTGGGATTCTTTTAGTTTTAGACGAAGATGAGATAATGTAAATAATAGATAAAATAAATGTATAAACTTAAACATTGTATTTTTATTTTATTCAAATAGTGTAAAAAAGATTAGATAAAAAGCAGCGTCCTCCCTGAGTAACATAATAAATTAGGTTAAAAAAACAAAGACGAAGCCGCGGGCGGCTGCTTGTTATGTTCGCTTGTGGGCGGTACAAACACGCCAATATGACGTCACCGCGCTCAGGTAATACTTACTAATAAACTAAATATATATATTAATATATACACTACAGTAGGTACAAGAGATATATATAACGAACATAACATAACGGTACTTACTTGCCTAAATATGTTATACAATAAGCAGCCTAATCGCCAGATAACGATCTGTATACCTACAGACAATCCTTGAATGGAATGGACTGTGCGAATTTTGGCGTAAAAATGGTGTTCCATATTCAAACTTATTTTTTTGAAGTAAAACTTCTTTACACACGCTTGACTTGGAGAGTAAGCTGGTGAATGCGTAACGAAAAGTGCGAACGGAAGTTGAGAGAGAGATATAAGTTAGTGAAGATAGAAAGAGAGAGAGTTACGTTTCGTATACTACTGTAGGAGAAAGAGAGAGAGGTGCGCGCGCACATTTTCTTTCTGTCTTCCTCTCATAGCCAGTGCATGAAATATAGATATATCTCAGTCAGTAGTTCGTTTGATTATTTTTCGTAATTTCATTTCGTACTTGAACAGTTTTATAAATTAATATTTTGAAAAAGAAGTTTTACTTCAGTCGTGTGGTCTAAACATCTAAGGCACACTCGTTTTTTAAAATTAATATTAAATGAAGAACATTATTTTAGTAGTTTGAGATATTACAAGCTGTGATTTTTAAAAATGGTTTTGATATTATCATTTTACCTATAATGAAGTGTAGTTTTGTAGTTTATTCATACTTAGTGTCTCACCAAAGTTTACAGCCTAATATTTTTCTAATCATTAAAGCATAAAATACCTCGATAATAAAAATTTTACAGCCCCCCCCCCCCCCTAAACTATACAATAATTTACGACCTCAAAAGTCACCGACATTGTCAAAATTCTCAAAAATCGGTCGCAAAACAAAGTAAATTTCTGTGCCCACAAAATTGCGGTAGTATCATAATTACGTACCAGTCGCAATAAAACCATAAAATACTACCGTAAAGTCACCTAAGTAAAAAGAAAAAATAATTTCTCTATGGTGGAATGGCTGGTAGAATGGAGGCGGCGGCCCTTACCGTCACGGATTGTAAAAGCATCCGACCGCTTTGTCAAACATGACAAAACATTTCAGAACGAACTTTTTTTCTAAAACGGAACGCCCTTGAAAAGGCGGCGAGGAAAAGGTTTTTAATAATGTTGGAACAACTGTACAAGTCAATCGATTGTTGTGTCGTTTTTTGTGCGCTATTTAGTGCAATAATTCTATCTTTGTGGTTGTTGAAAAGGAAATAAAAATAATATTATGTTTTAATTGATAGAGCAAAGCGAGATCTCTAAATCAACTTGGGCAAATCGGCGTTGTATGTATGTATGTATGTTTATTTGTCCGAGGATAACTTTAGAAGCGTTGGTCTGATCATCGTGAAATTTGACATATGGGTAAAAAAAAATGAGACAAGTGAAAGGTCTTCATTAGTACATTTAGACTCCGTTATTATTTTTAGTTATGTCTTTATAGTTTTTGAGTTATAAAAATAAAAACTGATCTTTGACAAAATGCACAGGGTACACCAGTGCCCCCACAGTGCTGAAATTTGGTATGCGTGTAGCTTATGTGACACAAATATAGGCAAAAGTCTGAAATCCAGAATAACTGCCAGTTTTACCCCAGAAAAGATTAATCATTTATTACATTTAGTCCTAGCACTAATATATATGGTGTGAGTCATTATCATTACTGGTAGGTGTTATAGAAAGAAATAGAATACATACCTAAAATTACTATTGATTGATTTAAACACTTATCAAATAGTAAAAAGGCGAACGCAATATCTTACAGATAACATTTGAGTAATAATAATCTTGTTTTAAATAATAAATAATGCTGGAAATTTTACACAGCGCTATCTAGCCCCAAACTAAGCAAAGCTTGTAGTATGAGAAATAGGTAAATAATAAAATAAAATAAATAAATATTGCTGGACATTTCACACAGCGCTATCTAGCCCCAAAATAAGCAGAGCTTGTACTATGGGAACCAGATAACTGATAGAATAATTATAACTTTACTATTTTTTTGTAAATACATACTTATAATATACTAGCTGACCAATCCCCAGCTTCGCACGCGTAGTTTTTCAATAAAAACATTATCCTTCTTTGCGCAGTTGGGTAAAAAGTAGCCTATGTTACTCAAGGTGAATGTAGCTTTCCAATGGTGAAAGCGTTTTTGAAATCGGACCAGTATTTTTTGAGTTTATTCATTACAAACATACACACAAAAATACAAATCTTTCCTCTAGAAAAACAACCAGACCTGGAACAAATATCTTTAGATCTTGCAAATATTTGTTCCGCGGCGGGAATCGAACTACCTCCTGCGTCTCAGCCGGCTGTTCGCCCACTGCGCCACGGAGGTCGTCAAAAATAGATCGAGTGCGCAATCTTATTAATAAAATTCTATAAGACTTACCTAACTAATTTAGGATAACAGCATAATGAGCAGAAGGAGATCTCTAAAAGGATCCAATTGGGATGGGCTGCATTAGGCAAGCTGGACGACATCCTTAAGTCGCCTAAAACACCACAGCGTCGAAGACCCGCTTATTTAGCCAATGTGTTCTGCCCACCATGACCTACAATGCCGAGACATGGACGCTCACGCAGGAGGCTGTGAGTTGCACAGAGAGCCGTGGAGCGTACCATGCTCGGCATCAAAGTCTTAGATCCAGTTCTATACTTCGAGATCCGTGGACGAACGAAAGTCCATGACGTTTTGATTCGAGTTATGGAGCTCAAATGTTCTTGAGCTAGACGTGGTGATGACAGATGGAGCAGGGCAGCGACTAAATGGTGTCCGAGGAGCGGGTATATCGCAGCTATTTTGACTAAGTGACGTAAACGACATTTTGACGTAACTGACATTTGTAATGTTACTTTTATCTACTTTTGAAGACGAACCGATCTGTCTAATTGGCGTATCTTCTACCTATGTCTAGATGTATGTTTGACGTATTTACATATATTAAAATTATAAATCATTCGAAGTGTCCTAAGTACACTTACTACTTTTAGTAATATTTTCTAAAATGTCAGTTACGTTACGTCACTTAGTCAGAACAGCGACGATATGACATCGTAAAGGTCGTGGGCCGTCAGTGGGTGAGACTAGCGCAGGATCGTGGTGGATGACACAAACTTGGGGAGGCCTATACCCAACAGTGGGTGAAGTCAGGCTGTGGATTATGATGATGATGACGTAGGTACTTAACTATTTGTCAGCATCAGAGAGCTGAGTAATCTTATTTAGTTATTAAATTTGTCATTGTTACTGTTTGTATTACAGCTGTTTCATAATTGCATTTTGTTTAATATTAGTATTTTAATATTATATAATGTTTATATATATACATTTATATTCATATTACCTACCCTGGTATCTATTTATTTGGTTTTGCTTATCTAAGTACACAGTTACGTTCTCGTAAAATCCAGTCCTTCCCAATGTTGTCTGGAAGAGATCGCTTTTAGCAATAAGACCGCCAATTGTGCTATCGCGTGTCTAGTTTTTAGTGTTTTAAATATGATTTGTTAATTTAAGTGTGGTATACAATACAGGTTTTTCTATTATTCTGCTGTTCAGTTATCTAGTGAATATCAAATGATTGTTTTAATAGGAATCAAGCCCCCTTAAGATTTAACCCACCATTAAAAATAAACAACAAAAGAACAAGACAGTTTTAAATTGATACAATGGGTGTAATTTAAATATTCTAAATTAGGTATCAATTTAAATTCCTTATTTGTCAATGTAACCAAGTGTGAATAAAAGCTTCGATACGACGCATCGACGCCACTTTTCACCCGAAAATCCCCCTAAATCCGTTTAAAACCGGCTAAATCCGGATTAATAGTGTGTCAAATAGCCGGCAGGGGGCGCCGGCAGCACCTGCGCCCTTTGTTATCGCACTTGTCTAGATGATATATATTGTAATTTTGTTTATTATATGTGAAGATTTCGAACTGGATTTAGTTATCTTCATTAATATGAAAATAAAAACGGCCAAGTGCAAGTCAGACTCGCGCACGAAGGGTTCCGTATCCTTATCTATAAAAACGGCAAAAAATCACGTTTGTTGTATGGGAGCCCCCTTTTAAATATTTGTTCTATTTTAATTAAATTATTTAGTTTAAAAGTGAATATATAACTAAATATTCTGTGAATATTTCAAGCGTTATCAATATACCTGTTGCCGTTATCAATAACGAGCTAAAACGAGCAAAAAAATCACGTTTGTTGTATGGGAGCCCCTTTAAATATTTATTGTATTCTGATTTTAGTATTTGTTGTTATAGCGGCAACAGAAATTTCAACTGTCTAACTATCACGGTTCATGAGACCTGGTGACAGACGGACAGACAGACAGACAGCGGAGCCTCAGTAATATAGTAATATACAGATTATTACGAAGATATCTTTTAAGTGAATTTTTGTACTTTCATATGAGACAAATATATTCTTGGAGCCTATATACTCGTAACTAGTGGTTTGCTCCGAACTGAGGTCTCGCGAGTCTTCCTTATAAACAAAAGTATCTATAATATTCGTAATCTTTGACTATCAAAATAGTGCCCCTAAATTAAATAACCAACTAACTAGTAATAGTTTCATTCAAATGACAAGTAGCGGGAGTTCATGTTAACTGGTTACCCTTTTTATGGGTAGAAATTGCAGTTATTCTGGATTTCAGAATTTTGCCTATATTTATGCCACTTTAGCTACACGCATACCAAATTACAGTACCTACTGTGAGGTCACTGGTGTAAGTACCCTGTGAATTTTGTCAAAGTTCAGTTTTTATTATAACTCAAATAAGGACTTTACTAAAAATAAAAACGGAGTCGAAATGTACTATAGTGTGACCATTAGTGCTGTGCACTCCCTGAGGTATGCGCGCGGCGAGACGGGGGGGAGAATCGGGCTGCTGCGCTCTGTCAGTACGCCGTCAACGCTCGTGGCGGCAGGTAGTGTTATTTGTTTCGGACTGTCTATGTCATGTGCGTCTGACATAGACAGTCCGATACAAATAACACTACCTGCCGCCACGAGCGTTGACGGCGTACTAACAGAGCGCAGCAGCCGATTCTCCCCCCCGTCTCGCCGCGCGCATACCTCAGGGAGTGCACAGCACTAATGGTCACACTATAATGAAAACCTTTCATATGACATTCTATTTGACGTAATCATCTCATTTTCATTTCTTGACCCTTCTTGAACCCCAATATCTCAACAATCCCGCAACATTTTTAGCTCATT
Source organism: Philereme vetulata (assembly GCA_918857605.2). Taxonomy (NCBI): domain Eukaryota; kingdom Metazoa; phylum Arthropoda; class Insecta; order Lepidoptera; family Geometridae; genus Philereme; species Philereme vetulata. The sequence continues at coordinate 4,517,870 of OU975475.1, read as the reverse complement.
TAATTGTGCCATATCTACCTATCTATGTATCAAATTTCATGATGATCGGATCAGCTTCGAAAGTTATCCTCGGACAAACATACAACGCATAAAAACAGATTGTTATCTCTTTTAAGTAAAACTTTGCAATTTTTTAAGAGACAAATAAATACTTGAAACCTATATAAATACGGGATTCATCACGTACCATTTTATCGGTGCTACTACCGACAACAAGAAACCGTACGTCATAAATCCCGTATCCATATTAAATGCGAAAGGAACTCTGTTTGTTTGTTACCTTTTCACAACTAAACGGCTGAACGGATCGTAATTTGACAAGGAGATAGATTATATCCTCGAGAAGGAGATATACTATCTTTTGTCTCAAAACATAACCTAGAAGGGGGTGAAATAGGGGTTGAAAGTTTGGATGGGCAATCCATAATTCTTTAAGTTAGGGATCTGAAAATTCATATTTAGGCTTTTGGCAAGAAATAAAGAAATACGTGTTTCCACTTTTTTGTAAAGTCACCCCTAATGCCATTAGGAATGATTTTGCAAAGTAAGGGTTAAACTCAGTTAGTAGTCTTTAGATGCACTAGAAAGATAGACATAGAGAGAGCGTTACGTTTTGTATATTTTTAATCGTTATTGTGCGAGTGCGAGTTGCGTCTGTCCAGAATGAACATAGACTGATCGACCTACAGTCGTGTGGACAATTTTGTAATTGAACAATTTTAGTAATTAATATTTTGAAAAATAATGTTTACTATAGTCGTGGAGGTATTATTACTATTACTACTATAAATAAATTAACCAGTATAATCTCGGAGTCTTCAAGTCCAGAGTGGACAGGTTCTTTCTAGGCAAGCGTGCTCTATCTTCGGTCACACCATCACCAGGTGAGGTAGTAGTCAAGCGTTTGACTATCATCAATAAAAAATTAAATTTCTTCGAAATTGGTAATGTTATGTTATGACACACAGACAGAGAGAGAAGGTTATTTTTTAAATTATAATTTAAAGTAGCTATGGAATTTCAGTACTTACTCGTAAATTAAATAAATACTGAAATCAATCATACCAACAAAATAAAAACGAGAGTGCTTCAGACCACACGACTGAAGTAAAACTTCTTTTTTACAATATTAATTTATAAAGTCGTTCAAGAACAAAATGAAATTATGAAAAATAATCAAACTGACTACTGACTGAGATACCTATATATATTTCATGCACTGGTTACGAGAGAGAGAAAGAAAATGTGCGCGCGCACCTCTCTCTCTTACTCCTACAGTTAATATACGAAACATAACTTTCTCTCTTTCTATCTTCACTAATTTATATCTCCCTCTCAACTTCCGTTCGCACTTTTCGTAACGCATTCACCAGCTTCCTCCCCGAGTCAAGCGTGCGTAAAGAAGTTTTACTTCAATAAAATTTCTTCGAAATCGGTTATGTAATATTTATGACAAACACACACACACACACACACAGAGAGAGAGAGAGACTTTTGAATTTATAATATAAAATAGCTATGGATTTTCGGTACTTACTCGTAAATTAAATATATACTGAAATCAATCATACCAACAAAATAAAAACACAAAAAACTTCCCCTCCAAAACAGTTGTCAGATCCAACCTCGTGAACGCACTAAAGGCAGCGCATTGTATTATCATTCATCCGCAATCACGTTCAAACAAACAAGAATATCACATTACGCCTCCCCCAGTGCGTCTACTAATGCAATTATAGGTGGCGCTGTCTGTCTGTTGTAATTTTCAGCACAGTAGGTAAGGTTCGTGTAAGGCCAACTGTATTTAATTTTAGACGACCTCCGTGCGAATAGCCGGCCGAGACGCAGGCGGTAGCGGGTTCGATTCCCGTCGCGAAACAAATGTTTGCTCGACATTTGTCCCCTGTCTGGATGTTTTTATATGTACCTACTAGCTGTTGCCCGCGACTTCGTACGCGTTACACTACTAAACGTGTAGGTAATCTAGAAATAAAGCTAAACTCGCTGTTGCAACTTGACTTGACACCCCATTTTTGTCCCATTGGAACCGATTTATAGTACACAAGGTAAACTATGTGGTAATCCACTTTATAATCTACGTACATACCAAATTACATCGAAATCGGTTCAACCGTCACGACGTGATTGAGTAACAAACTAATAAACAAACATACAAACTTTCCCATTTATAATACTAGTTGTTGCCAGCGGCTTCGCCTGCGTTGTTCTGGAGTGCAAAATACATATATAAACTTTGACACTCAACTTTTATCCCATGGGAACTGATTTATGGGATAAATGGTAGCCTATGTGGTGATCCAGCTTATAATTTAGGTACTTAAACACGGTGTCCTTTAAATCACTAGTTTCCCAGAACAAACGTTGTTCAGACCATGGTCTACTAACAGTTTATAGCATCGAACAATAACTAGACCTTCTCAAATAAGTCTAACTTTGTTCAAAAACTAGCTGTGACATAGAGTTCATTGGCACGCCAGCCGTAGCGTACCTATTATTATTATTTTTGTGGCGATACGGCATCATGTTATAGGGAGTAACGTTAAAATAGACGTTTTAAGTTCGTATCTTTTTATCTTTTTCAACGACCGATTTAATTTTTTTTAATTTGAGGTTATAAACCCTTTGTAGACCATGGTCTAAACAACGTTTGTTCTGGGAAAACAGCGATTTAAAGGACACCGTGTATAACAAATTTCGTTTATAATCTTAGTGTGATTAGTGTGATGACTTGGTAATACCAAGCAAACCAGCGTGCGTGAACTAGTACGTATAATAATAAAAAACTTCACGCTAATTGCCGGTTTATTGGTCGCTACTTTATATGTGACATATTAGGAGCGTTTACGAAGCATGCTTTGAACTTAAGTGGTGATTTTTTTAAAAAGAATTTAATGGTTATTTTTAATTTGGAGCGGTCTTTATAAATAGATGTCATGTGTGGTTAGGAAGGAAGATCAGTGAATTATTTTAAACTAGTGGTTCGCCCTGAACTGAGATCTCTCGGGTCTCCCAAAAACAAAAATATTAATCCGTAATCTTAGACTATCAAAATAGTGCTACGAAATAAATAATCACCTTACTTGATCTGCAGTTTCATTCATATTACAGGTAACGGGAGTTCATGTTATATGGTTAATCTTGTTTGGGGTACAAAAAGCAGTTATTCTGGATTTCAGACTTTTGCCTATATTTGTGATACTTACGCTACACGCATACCCAATTACAGCACTGTGGGGTCACTGGTGTACCCTGTGAATTTTGTCAATGTTTAGTTTTTATTATGGCTAATAACTCAAAAACTACAAAAACTTTACCAAAAATAAAAATTGGGCCGATATTTACTAATAAAGACCTTTCATTTGACGTCTCACTTGACTTAATAGTCTCATTTTCATTTTTTTTTACCCCTCTTGAACCCCAATATCTCAACAACCCCCCCAACATTTTTACCGCATTTAGTCACACCAAAATTGTGCCGTCACTACCTACAAAAGTATCTAATTTCACGATGATCGGATCAACGCTTCGAAAGTTATCCTCGAACAACACACGTACTCACATACATACAACGCCGATTTGCCCAAGTCGTCTTAGATAATTAATGAGCATTAACCAGATAACTGACATAACTTTTTTTTTGTAAATACATACCTATAATATATAGAAAAATACTCAAACCTTTTACTTAAACGAGGGGAAATTAAAGATTCTTCGACAGACTTCAGCAGGGACAAAGATAAGTAGGTTAGATATTACCCGTGCGCGATAAGTTGGGACCTGAGCGCGGTGACGTCATATTGGCGTGTTTGTACCGCCCGCAAAAAAGCGAACATAACAAGCAGCCGATCGCGGCTTCGTCTTTGTTTTATTTAACCTAATTTATTATGTTACTCAGGGAGGACGCTGCTTTTTATCTAATCTTTTTTAAACTATTTGAATAAAATTAAAATACAATGTTTAAGTTTATACATTTATTTTATCTATTATTTACATTATCTCATCTTCGTCACTACTTAGTGGATTTATGCCTTCTAGAGGTTGTTCTTCGTCCTCAGTCTCACTATAATCACTTGACGAAGAGGTATCCGATAAATTTACAATTAATTGCGATTCATTCGTCTCTTATAAGAGGTCATCGTCCCAATACTTTTGTCGAAGCCTGTCCACATGGTTGACTTCTTTTTTCCAGACAACAAAACAATAACACAAACTAAAACTAAAAGAATTCCAGAGCGCATCGTTACGTGACGTAGGCCAGTACGAGACTAAAAACCCTGGTAAAAAATAGTGATGCGAACGGTACAATACGGGTGCCATCGGGGAAGTGCAGGGGAAGCGGTCGGGGAGTCGCATTCCTAGCAGGTCCCAAGTTATCGCGCACGAGTAATTCGTCAATTCATTCGGTTCCTTGTCCGCTCTTGGTAACACCTCTCTTCATAATGCACATTTTATTATAGTTTGTATAAATCACGGCAATATTTGGCTTGTTTTGGATATACGTTTTCAGTTCACGAAAGCTTTCACATTAGTTTTTGAATTTTAATGGAACGCGCACAGCATTTTTCAATGTAAGGCAGATATCTGTTTTTACAAGCTTTTTAGTACCTAGCAATGTATGTATGTTTTTCCGGGTGGAATCTTACAACTGAATTTTAAACCCGTTCCCCTCAACCGATTGAGCTGAAATTTGGAATACATATGTAGCTTCGGTGACAATGCAATAATATGGTATGGAGGTGGTCTCATGATGGAGACGTATGCTAGACAACGGAACTTCTGAATGGATTATAATAGGCTACTAGCGTTTGGGCTCATTTGAATCTGCTTGCGGTTCCGATTATGAATTTTATAAAAATTTGTTTTGAAAAAGTAATTTTACAACAACAAACTTATTCTTCTTCAAAACCAGGTCAATGTTTATTCTGTGTTTGAATTTGCGAGTTGTCGAGAGGTATTGTGTAGGCAGGAAAGGATTTAGCTGAAGTCTTAACATCCGGAACAAATATCTGTAGACCATACAAAAATTTGTCCCGCAGGGAGATCGAACCCACAACCTCCTGCGTCTCGGCCAGCTATACGCGCACTGTGCCACGGAGATCGCTTTAAATAAATAAATAATAAATAAAAAAATATTGCTGGACATTTCACACAGCGCTATCTAGCCCCAAACTAAGCAGAGCTTGTACTATGGGAACCAGATAACTGATAGTATACATAAATACTTATTATTTTTGTAAATAATTACTTATCATATATAGAAAAACACCCAGACACGGAACAAATATCTGTAGATCATGCAAACATTTTGTTCCGTGGCGGGAATTGAACCCGCTACCTCCAGCTCGAACGCTTCATTTGTCCAGTTAGTTTTTCATACTTTTTTGTAGGACTTTTCCACTTTAAACATCGAAATTATTTAATTCTCTGAAAACACACGACGTTCCAAATTTGGCAACTAAACTTCCCCGCTTAGCTACAACGAAGCTCCCTCCCCTCCCCCCATTACCCCGGATTATTGTATTCATAATTGAACATTATTCTGAGGTGTACAGTTCCGAGCGCAATATTTGGGTGTGCAATGCGCTATGCTGTGCTGTGCTGTGCTTAGCTAAGCTAACTTAGTGGAGTTCTTTGTGAAGGAGCTCGCCCGGGAAAGTATTAACATCATAATTAGGTACCTATTTCTGTCTGACAAAATCCGCAATGAGGAAATCCGCAGAAGAACTAAAGTTGCCGACATAGCTCTCAAAATTAGCAAGTTGAAGTGGCAATGGGCAGGCCACATCGCTCGTAGAACCGATAACCGTTGGGGAAGAAAGGTTCTCGAGTGGAGACCACGGACTGGAAGACGCAGCGTAGGCCGGCCCCCCACAAGGTGGACCGACGATCTAGTAAGAATCGCGGAGAGCCGTTGGGCGCAAACGGCTACCAACCGCTCGCTGTGGCGATCTAAGGGGGAGGCCTATGTTCAGCAGTGGACGTCTCCGGCTGATGATGATGATGATGATTTCTGTCGACAAGCAGCAAGCAGCATTGCCAACAAACTCGACTGTCCTCTAATCTAATGCGAAAGCTCACGCAGAGGACTAAATCGCAATTAGTAATTAAGCACTAACTCTCCTAGATTTAAAAATAACAAAATAGATCCATTGTTGTCTTATTGAATATAAATACTAATAATAAATAAAAATAGGTGGGCTAAGCTCGGATGGATCCCTGTGGATGGAAAGCGATACCGTGGAAGCCCTAAGAAGCGGTGGCGCGATGATTTGGACGCTTTTTATAGGGACTGGCAGGATTTAGTACAAGATCGAGAAAAGTGGAGAGATGAGGGGGAGGCCTTTGCTTAGCAATGGGACAGCATAGGCTAGATAAAATAAAATATTGCTGGACATTTCACACAGCGCTATCTAGCCCCAAACTAAGCAGAGCTTGTACTATGGCAACCAGATAACTTATAGAATACTTATATATTTTTGTTTTGTAAATACATACTTATAATATATATGGAAAAACATCCAGATACTGAACAAATATCTGTAGATCATGCAAACATTTGTTTCGCGGAGGGAATTGGACCCGCTACCTCCTGCGTCTCAGCCGGCTATACGCCCACTGCACCACGGAGGTCGTCAAATAATAATAATAATTGCTATTTCGGTATAAAGAGTGCTGATGAAACTACAGGTCAATGAAATTTTACACCTGTACAGCCTCGAGCTGATGGACGCAGGGCATTATAGGGCACGTTTCTAAGGTGCCTGACCTGCGAGACAATACTTTATTACTTATAGCTAAAGGCGATGGTTTCACTTAACATCAGGTGGGCCAAATTAGTATGCTTGTTCCATCTCCAGCTCGCAAAATGTGCTTGTGCACATTTTTGAAGTAAAACTTTTTTACGCACGCTTGACTTGGGGAGTAAGCTGGTGAATGCATTACGAAAAGTGCGAACGGAAGTTGAGAGGGTGATATAAGTTAGTGAAGACAGAAAGAGAGAGAGTTACTTTTTGTATATTACTGTAGGGGCAAGAGAGAGAGAGGTGCGAGCACACATTTTCTTTCTCTTTTTATCTCATAGCCAGTTGATTTGTCGCATATCTCCTGTCCCAATTTAGCCTAAATTATACAAACTGCAAAAACAAAACACTCCTTCGTGCTGTATAATAGAGTTATTTTGCTAAAGATAAAAAAAGTATATACGACGGATTTACGAAAAAGTTCAGCTATTCCACAACCTTTCCAAACTTCTTTCCAAACGTATATCTGCATATTTCTTTATGCTGTTTACGGGCACAGCGATCGAAAGAGGCTAGCTACCCTCAACACAGTTTTCCTAGGGTGGGAGCTAGCGAGCCCGTTTACAAATTATACTGTTATGTTATGATTAAGATGTACTTGTACCTAATTAAGAAACTTTCCAAAACGAAATTGTAATTTGTGACTTTATACTATGTACCAATACTTGCTACAACGAATAAACTTTTTAAACTTTATATTACCCGTGCGCGATAAGTTGGGACCTGAGCGCGGTGACGTCATATTGGCGTGTTTGTACCGCCCGCAAAAAAGCGAACATAACAAGCAGCCAAAAAATACAATGTTTAAGTTTATACATTTATTTTATCTATTATTTACATTATCTCATATTCGTCACTACTTAGTGGATTTATGCCTTCTAGAGGTTGTTCTTCGTCCTCAGTCTCACTATAATCACTTGACGAAGAGGTATCCGATAAATTTTCAATTAATTGCGATTCATTCGTCTCTTGTAAGAGGTCATCGTCCCAATACTTTTGTCGAAGCCTGTCTAAAAAAACTGTCTGAAAAAACTCTAACACTTTTAGCACGAGGTTTCGAGGTGAAAAGTTTTATCTGGACAAATATCAAATTTTTTGCAAATACGTCCCTCGTAGGGGCTCTACGGCGTAGCATCTGCATTTTTACGATAAAACCGAATTGCATTTGATACTTTGAATTTTTTGAATATTCGTTTATTTACACTTACATATAACTTTACAGAATGAATCTAAAACTACTTAAAGGATAAAAATACAAATTTTAATATACATTCATTTTTAAACTTACATATTTTAGGTTCAAAAGTTATACAAAAAAACGAGTGTCCTTTAGACCACACGACTGAAGTAAAACTTCTTTTTCAAAATATATTAAATTATAAAAATTGATCAATTACAAAATTGTCCACACGTCTGTCGGTCGACCAGTCTATGTTCATTCTGGACAGACGCAACTCGCACTCGCGCATTAACGTTTAAAAATATACGAAACGTAACTCTCTCTTTCTATCTTCACTAACTTATATCGCCCTTTCAACTTCCGTTCGCACTTTTCGTAACGCATTCACCAGCTTACTCCCCAAGTCAAGCATGCGTAAAGAAGTTTTACTTCAAAACTGAAATCTTACGCTAAACGAATGGAACCTCACCCAAATGAGCTTGCCAATGACCTAATAAAAGAACCACAATCTAATAGATTAATTTACGCGGCAGACGCGACATATATTACATATAACTTTGGGCGGGACAGTCCCGCTTTCAGGCTGTCTGTCCCTTTGTCCCCAACCAGAGCAAAAATGTCCCGCTTTTACAATGGGACCAAGTGTCCCTTCAGTTCTGAAAGCCATTTTAATTACAAAGACTAACATCGACATAGAATCCATTCCTACTTATAAACTAGACCCTACATTTTAAAACTAATTTGCTCCACCGTCATATACAAAACAGATGCGTCTTCAACCGCAATGTAATGTCAAAATTTCATATTAATATACCTAATATATAGTTTTTCTTTTTCTCTTATAATTAATACCTAGTAAAATAAGTTTCATCATCATCATATCAGCCGTAGGACGTCCACTGCTGGACAAAGGCCTCCCTCATTGATCTCCAGGAACTGCGGTTGGAAGCGGCCTGCATCCAACGCCGACCTGCGGTTCTTACCAAGTCGTCTTTCCATCTTGTAGGTGGGCGTCCTACGCTGCGCTTGCCGGTCCGTGGCCTAAGTTTAATTGTTGTTAATGTTTAATTCAGCAAGCGTCCCGCGTTGTAAAAAAAAAATGTTCACGTTAGACATATACCACTTGTGCCTAGTTAAAAGCAACACTGCTCTTCTTAATAAAAGTGTACGCGGTATGGCTCCAAAAATATGTAACAAAGTACCAAATAGAATAAAACAATTAATTATAACTGAGTTCAAGCATGAATTGCTTAAATATCTGAGAATTAGATGTTATTATACTGTAGGCAAATGAATTTTTTATGGACAAAGATATACAAACCTAATAATAGCATAATTTAATTAATTTTAATCACACTTTCACTTACTTGTGATGTAATCAATAATCAGATGAGGTAGTGGTCAAGCGCTTGGCTATATAACAAATGAAAAAAAAAATTTTAGAGATTTGACTGATTTTTTTTTTTTTGACATGACATTTTTTTATACATACTTTATTTAATTTGATTTCCTGATCTTCATTATTGTTATTATTTTTAAAATTTGACCTTAATTAAATTGTAGAAATGTTACTAATAGACTAAGTATTACCCGTGCGCGATAAGTTGGGATCTGAGCGCGGTGACGTCATATTGGCGTGTTTGCACCGCCCGCAAATAAGAGAACATAACAAGCAGCCGCCCGCGGCTTCGTCTTTGTTTTTTTTAACCTAATTTATTATGTTACTCAGAGAGGACGCTGCTTTTTATCTAATCTTTTTTACACTTTTTGAATAAAATAAAATACAATGTTTAAGTTTATACATTTATTTTATCTATTATTTACATTATCTCATATTCGTCACTACTTAGTGGATTTATGCCTTCTAGAGGTTGTTCTTCGTCCTCAGTCTCACTATAATCATTTGACGAAGAGGTATCCGATAAATTTACAATTAATTGCGATTCATTCGTCTCTTGTAAGAGGTCATCGTCCCAATACTTTTGTCGAAGCCTGTCCACATGGTTGACTTCTTTTTTCCAGACAACAAAACAATAACACAAACTAAAACTAAAAGAATTCCAGAGCGCGTCGTTACGTGACGTAGGCCAGTACGAGACTAAAAACCCTAGTAAAAAATAGTGATGCGAACGGTACAATACGGGCGCCATCGGGGAAGTGCAGGGGAAGCGGTCGGGGAGTCGCATTCCTAGCAGGTCCCAAGTTATCGCGCACGAGTAATAGATATATTAACTTGCATACCATTTATTAATTAAGGTAAAACATGTCTGGAATCTATGTTGTATTATTTGTCACCTGTTTTTATACATATTTACCCATGTGTTTGCGAATGAATAAATGAATTAAAGATGAATGAATGAATGAAAACACTTTATTGTACACAGTATAAACAAAAAAAAATACAAACAAAATAGAAAATATAAAGCAAATAGTACAATGGGCGGTCTTATCGTTTAGAAGCGATCTCTTCCAGACAAATTTTGGATGGAGGACAGTCCCTCAAGACCTCATATAGCACCTAAATGGAATATGGAAGTGCCACTGGGCTTATTCCATACATGCCCAGCGCGAACTTTTCACCAAACTCTAGCTCAATGCCCTGATGGGCAGATTGCAAAAAAATAAGTAAAAAAAATACTAAACAGAAGAATAATAACTAGGGATCGGCGTAGGTAGTGCTATTTTGGGCCAATGTACCTGAATGATAAGTTAATATGGATATGCCCCGGAATTTATTCCCCGATTCCCGGGAATATTTTTCTGAATGTCAATGTAAATGCGTGTTGTGTATGTACTCGCTGAAAATGTGTGCGTATAGAGAAACCGAGTCCTCACCTCACCCGCGATAAGCTACAAAAACGTGAGGGAAAAGGATGACTTTAGTGACCAATCGGTACCATGTATTTGCATAAAACTGAATAGATACTATGTAAAATACAAACTCCTGAAAAACCTATTAAATAAATAAAAATATATTTCCCGGGATTTAGAAGGCATATCCATGTTAAGTTAACGGTCACTACTTCCCGTGAATGGCACTACCTACGGCGATCACTACTAATAACAGAAGGCCAATTCACATAACTTGAAATAGTATAATGCAAGTTCGATCTAGTCTATATATATATATACCTAGTCAGGTCATAAATTCTGTCACATGTTTAATATAAAATAATTGAAACCAGTTTATTCATTATGTAACCATTTATATACCAAAATGAACTTAACAAAACATAGATTCTTATGACACTAAAGTTTATTCAAAATGACCTCCGTGATTTTGAATACAGGCCTTCAATCTGCGCGGCCAGTCGTCTATCGCAGCACGAACGAGGTCCATGTCAATATCGGCGGCTGCCTTAATCAAGGATGTCTTGAGTGACTCCAAATTGGGATGAGGCTTTGAGCACGCCTTTTCCTCCAAGTGTTGCCATATCTTGTAATCTAACGGATTCAAATCTGGACTGGAGGAGCGCCAGTCTTCGTGCCGGATGAAGTCGATTTCACGCGCTGCCAGCCAGTCTTGTGTGCTCTTCGCTCTATGAGCTGGCGCCGAATCTTGTTGGAATACCCAGTGCCTGTTATTGAACATGGTATGAGAAACAGGTTCCACAAGGTTCGTCAGGACTGTATTTTGATAAACAACTGCATTCGTTTTTACACCTTTCTCACAAAAATGTACCTCTGTTAAGCCCCAATAAGAAACTCCCAACCATACCATGAGCGAGGATGGAAAATGACCTCGTTGGACACGCGGAATACGGTTGCTCGCTTCTTCACTACTGTGTGCGTACACCTTATCATTTTGTTTGTTGTAGCTCTCTTCTACGGTAAAAAAATTTTCATCCGTAAAAAGAATTTCCCGATATTTTTTTCCCGCGTGCCGCTTCAACAAAGCGCGGCATCTCTTCAGTCTCAGGTCCATTAGACGAGCATTCAAACGATGTCCTGTTTTTCTTCGATATGCCCGAAGCCCTAAGTCTTCATTTAACACCCTTTTCACCGTGGTTCTGCTTAACCCCATCTGAAGGGCCAACAGTTTCTGCTTACGTTTGGGATTTCTTTGAATTCGCGCCTTCACAGCTTTTATCACTGCTGGAGTCCTAACAGACCGAGGGCGACCACTTCTTGACCTGTCATCTACACCAGAGTTGTCATTGTATCGTTTGATGGTGCGATAAACGAATCTTTTGGTTATATTAAAATTTTTCAGTATGTCAAAAAATTGAATTGGCGCGTAACCGCAACGATGCAACGCAATAACTGCAACACGGTCTTCTTTAAGCGTCCACTCCATATTTAAAAATGAGTAAAATTCTAAAAAGTATACATTTTTGTTTCATGAACAATTCGAAATTCGAATTCAACCAATTTTTTTTTGGCCAGCATTCTACAAGAAAAGTTTTTACTGTGTGACAATACTTATGACCTGACTAGGTATTATATGTCCTAAACGGTATTCACGTAACTGACAATACAACGGTATGAGTTGACTGACATGCGATTATACACTTTATTTATATCAAGCCAAAATTGTAATATTAATGGAGCAGAAAGACAAAATATACCTACTCCAATCTCATATGGGAAAACAGTCCTTGTTTAAAAAAAACCGGCCTACTGCGAGTAGGACTCGCACACGAAGGGTTCCGTACGTAGGTTCTACTCTTTAATATAATAATATTTTAGAGAGGAAATATTTGTTTGTTTGTATTGAATAGGCTCCGAAACTACTGGACCGATTTAAATAAATCTTTCACGGTTGGGAAGCTACACTATTCCCGGGTGACATAGGCTACTTTTTACTCAACTGCGCAGAAGAAGGGTAATGTTTATATTGAAAATCACGCGTGTGAAGCTGCGGTGGTCAGCTAGTTATCTATAAAAACGGTAAAATGATCACGTTTATTGTATGGGAGCCCCCCTTACATTTTTATTTTATTCTGTTTTTATTATTTGTTGTTATATATGCAACAGAAATACATCATCTGTGAAAATTTCAACTGTCTAACTATCACGGTTCGGTTCAGCCTGGTGACAGACGAACAGACAGACAGCGAAGTCTTAGTAATAAGGTCACATTTGACCCTTTGGGTACGGAACCCTAAAAATATTACGTGAATTGTACCCAGGTTTCTACGTTTGAAACGTAGACAACACAATCTGTGCTCTGTACTGTACTGAGATGAGTCGCTCAGTTCGCGTAAATTTAATCTGTGGATGAGCCAACCTCAGACACACGGAATAACTATCTCGAGATATCGATATCCATACTCATATTCAATTCAAAAGTAACGCTGTCCTTATGTCTCTCTATATGTTTGTTACTTTTAAAAACTGAACGGCGAGAGGATTACGATAAAATCTGATATACAGATATAATTATGGTTGAAATACCTCCCAAACGCACAAAGCGGTTCTCTTCCACCTTTAGCGCACCGCCAAGGAGTGGAACACCTTGCCTGAGTCTGTGTTTCCTGAAAACTACAACCTAGGCGTCTTCAAGTCGCGAGTGAATAGGTTTCTTCTAGGCAAGCTTGTATATACCATCGTAGACTACATCATCGCGCGCCATCAGGCGAGATCGTGGACAAACGCTAGTCTAGAAAATATAAAAAAAACGAGTGTGCTTTAGACCACACGACTGAAGTAACACTTCTTTTTCAAACTTATAATTTATAACATTGCTCAAGAACGAAATGAAATTACAAAAAATAATCAAGCCATTACCGTTCACGTAACGCTAGCAAACTCGCAAACGAACTACTGACTGAGAATATCAGGATGTTTGGTAATATACTGACGGTATTCAAGTGATCGTTTATTAAAACAACTACTAGTTATACTACTAGTTATATTTATCAAATTTGAAAGAAAACCGACTAAGTTTAGGTGATTAATTCGATATAAAACTTACTGCTTACTCTTACAATCGACAGCCAAAATTAAAGGCCGATTTGATATCTCTTTCGGAAATGGCTGCGGGTTTCGGGTTAGAAAGAGACAACAAGAGATATCTCGAGACGTCACCAATACAGTATTTGTGGTTAGATGGCAAGCATTATGCAATAGCACAACATAAGTTTAATAAAGTAGTGTTTGTTTTTTCATGTCAAAATAAAGATCATTGGGCGGTTTTGACCCACTTTTTTTTTCGCGCACAGTGTTCAAATCACTTTTAAAGTAAAGTATTCAATTCCACTTTTCTAAATATGTAAATTTTTTTTATGTATCTGCTGGAGGAAAAATGTTATGTAACAGTATGTATGTGAGTCTAACTATAATTCTATTAGACTAAAAACTAAAGATTTTACTGTCAGCATTGTGAAAATGTATGTACAAGCATAAGAAAAATGTTTGTATCGCATAACAGATTGTATGTCTCTCTCGCTCGCACTTTCGACAGGTAGAAAATAACAGTAAGGTATCGAAGTGCGCGTGCGACGCGCCGCCTGCGCCCCACCTGCTCTGACCGCCCCGCAGTCGTACGTCATCCTTCGTTTCGATCTGTGCGTTTAAACTCGTGTTTCCGATTTTTGCATTTTATTGATTACTTGAGCGTGTTTTATGGACCCCTGATTTTGCTTGACGATTGGTTTACATTAACATGGAAAGACAAAATAGTTGCGTGTCGTGTAATCGATCTGTTTTACGTCGACGAAAACACATATTGACAGTTCTCTTTTTGGAAAGACAAAGGGATCTTGTAGATTTATTATTGCAAGAAATAATACCACGTGAGGTAAGTACACTACACTGTCATCGTATGTGTATGACTCGTCGCGTGCTCTTGATTGTACAAATGTTGCTTTGCTCAATGTAATGGCTCATTTTACTTCTTGATAAATGGAGGAATATATATATTTTTTTTCAATTGTTTCAGATTACTTTTAATGGCTCACGGGCCATGTGCCATGCTTGTTGGTCAAGGTTAGATCGTCGTTTACGGAATCAACCCGTACAAAATGAACAAGTACAAAATATACCAGTACAAGATCAGCCAGTTGAAGAGCAACCAGTGCAAGATCAAGTACAATTGCAGCCTAGTTTTGTTACGCCTAGAGGATATAAGCGAGCATCGAATACAGCGAGACATTGTATTTTTACAAACTGTAGAAATGTAGTGGCCCATAATGTTCCACTATATGCTAAGTTCCAACTCTTACACAATCACAATTTTTATATACCAGAATTAGCTCGGGTTTGCAATGCTCATTTTATGAGGAATGATTGGGTAGACTTGCTCAACACTACATCCCACGAAAACTTTGACAGTACTCATGTTGTTGGTATGATGAATTTATATAAATGGGGTATCGAACAAAGAAGCAACCTTGATTTCGAAAATATTGAAGAAATAGAGGACAATGAATTTCACTTTTGGACGGGACTAACAAAATATCAATTTAATGTTATTTTGAACCAAACGCCTTCACTGGGTGATCGATCAGTTCATCCTGCCACAGTTCTTGGAATTTTTTTAACAAAAATAAGAACCGGTGAACCAGATGAGCGATTAGCCACTAAATTCAATATGTCGAGGAGAACCCTAGAAAGGAAGTTGGCGATAGCAAGAGAATGCTTAAGTAATGATTTTGTTCCACAGCATTTGGGCTTAAATCATATTACTAGGGAAGATGTGGTGGCCAAGAATCTTGCAATTCCAAGCCATTTTTTTGGTGGTAACTATAATGAACCGGCGGCCATTCTCGTATGTGATGGAACATATATTTATCTACAAAAGAGTTCGAATTTCCTTTTCCAGCGCAAAACTTACAGTCTTCATAAGTTTCGGAACTTAGTAAAACCCTTCCTTATAGTATGTACCGACGGCTACATAGTAGATGTTACGGGGCCTTACACTGCGACTACTTCGGACGCAAGCATTATGCGTGACCTGATGCAAGAAGATTCTCCGATTCATGGGTTCTTGAGAGTTAATGATGTTTTTATATTGGATCGTGGATTTCGGGATTCGATTGATAAAATTGAGGAATGCGGGTATAATCCTCACATGCCGCCTACAAGAGTAAGAGGAGAACAACTGACGACACTAGATGCTAATAAATCTAGATTAATAACAATGATCCGGTGGGTAGTGGAAACCATTAACGGCAGATTCAAGAAAGATTTTAAAATCTTCCGCCATGTATATTTTAACGTTGCCATGAGAAACATGATGGTCGACTTCAAAATAACTGCGGCCATAATTAATGCTACTCGCCATCCATATGAGGACCATATGTATGCGGAACAATTCATAAGAATTATAAATGAACGAATGAATGAACCCAATGAGATGGCAGAATATGTGATTAACCATAATTTAAACAGGCAGAGAGTAGCGTTTGTGCGACTCGATGGCAATGATCCGGATTTTGATGACTTTCCTCGGCTTACATTTGACGAATTAATATTGTTTACGTTGGGATCATACCACTTGAGAATCGCAAGATCGTATTGCCACGAGCACATGCGTGAGGATGGTGTATACACTATCGAACTATACCGGCACCAATAAATGATTGAAAATAAGATATTGATAAGAGGCAGAATACAGTCACGACACGTCCGTGCAAAGCAGTACTACACCTATATTTTGGTAGATCCTACCCATATTGGAAGAAATAGCATCCAACAGTATTACTGCTCGTGTATACACGGCCGTCGCACTGTCGGAAGCTGTGCACATGTTGTAAGCGTCGTATACTTTCTGTCATGGGCCAGGCATCAAGACGTGATAGACGCGCCTGCAGCCTTTTTAGATGAATTAACTATAGATTTTGATAATGCAGAATAAAAATATTATTACCGCAAAATGGATTTTATTTTCGTATTCCTGGAAATTGTTCAAAACAACTGTTTTACAAAGTATTTTTACAGTCAGGCCAATAGTTTTTACTTAGTTCATTATAAAAATGCTATAATAATTATTTTAAAAATGCTATAATATTAATTAAAAAAATTTTTTTTGCGGTTCTCCCATATCCTGCAATAATGCGACCCATACCATTAAGTAACATATACATTTAACTACATACCTAGCCCTGTTTCGTTTTTGTGCGCCGTGGGTCATATGTCCGAACAAAATGCCCAATGACCTTTCACATTTCTATAGTAAACATTTCACAAATTTATTTATTATGCTCATCAAAATAACCCCTTTCATTTTTGTGCGTATATTAACAAACATCCTATATTATGATGACCTCCGTGGCGCAGTGGGCGGATAGCCGGCTGAGACGCAGGAGGTAGCGGGTTCGATTCCCACCGCGGAACAAATGTTTGCATGATCTACATATATTTGTTCCAGGTCTGGTTGTTTCTCTATGTATTATAAGTATGTATTTACAAAAAAAAAGTATATAAGTATTCTATCAGTTATCTGGTTCCCATAGTACAAGCTATGCTTAGTTTGGGGCTAGATAGCGCTGTGTGAAATGTTTAGAAATATTTATTTATTTATTTATAATCTTATGTATCATCTTATCTTATCTTATCTTAATGATATTTCATGCACTGGCTATGAGAGGAAGAGAAAAGAAAATGTGCGCGTACTGCTCTCTCTTGCTCCTACAGTGTGATACAGACAATAGACTGTGTCTTAGATAAACGTAACTGGCTATGAAAGAAAGAGAGAAAGATAATGTGTGCTCGCACCTCTCTCTTGCCCCTACAGTAACATACGAAACGTAACTCTCTCTCTCTTTCTATCTTCACTAACTTATCTCCCTCTCAACTTCCGTCCGCCTCGCCCGATCACACTTTACGTAACGCTCTCGTAAAGAAGTTTCACTTAAAAAAAACTAGATTACGATCTGGACTGAGACATAGAATAGAAAATACCTTACTTTATTGCACACCTCAGACCTGCGTTCTTCAGATTCTCTCCAACTTAAAACTCCTGTCCATACGACAGAGTTTTATGGTCGATCCTTCACTGTAACTGCCGTACGATTGTAGAACGCTTTGCCCTTCTCTCTATGATAATCCAAGTCTATTAGTAACTTTAAAACAAAGGTACACACCCATTATCTGTCCCTGTGTTGAAGTTGTAACTGATTGTTAATTCATCATAACCATTTTTATAGTTGCTTATTTTAATTTTAAAGAAATTTGTGTTATTATTATTATTTTAGGTTTATAGTATGTAGATATGTTTTTTAATTTCATGTAGATGCACCGCCGTCATGTGATACATTATAATCCTCACCACACAAAGGTTGTCTGGAAGAGATCGCTTTTAGCGATAAGACCACCCATTGCACTAATTCTATTTGTAAGAATTATGTTCTGTATTTTACTTTGGTGTACGATAAAAAGTTATGTTAGAACAAAACGTAAACGTCGTTGGCGGTCTCATCGCTAAATAGCTATCTCTACCAGACAACCTTTGGATAGAATGGACTGTGTAGATATTAAGTACCTGAGACATAGATAACTTTTTATTAACGTACCACGCGCGCAAAGCCGCTGGAAGAAGCTTCTGTTTCAGTGCTTATATCATCAAAACTTTGTATAGGTAGCTGGCGCATTCTGAATGATAATTTTGACAAATGAGGTGTCATTTTCGTGATATGTCTTAACGGTAAGCAATAGGTGTCAAAATAGCCAGCAACGTGTCGCGGCGCGGGGAGCTCTCCATTGAGCGCTTGGTGGTGCAAGGAAAGGTTAACGGTAAAAGAGCGCGTGGCAGATCGCCTATGAGATGGACGGATCAAAGGCTGCCATAGATGTTCCTTTGAACGAATGTGCCAGAAGAGAGCCGGGGCGAGAGGAGTGGCGAAGGGTAGTTAAGAGGAAACACAAGGGCCGTTTTTCCAAACAAACGTAGTCCCCTGTTTCCTCCCTGGATAATGCCAGTACCTACAGCATTTTTTTTTCTCAAAAATCTATGGCCATTATTGGCATGTCCCTATGTTTTCTTTTTTTTATAAATTAATTAATAAAAGAGATATGGACATTCAAAAACGTATAACATTTGTCAGATTTTTCGCTGTGTTCAAACATCCAGAAAACAAATATGACTAGATTGTATAAAAAAGGAAAACATAGGAACACGGTCAAAGCCTATATTTAACTTATAATGAAGAAAGTAGTTAAATCAGTCAAGTTTTGGAGAAGGAATCAGGGGACAACGAATCGTTGATTTTGTGTAATTTTATTAGATATTTTCGGTCCAAGCTGCAGTTGTCTCTATCGCGCATACTGCGCCATACTGCGCGACAGCAATAGATTTTGCAAACATTCTCGGTATACTACGTAACGCTGATAAAAAGTTACATGAAAATCCCGTATTTTTATTAATAGGATTCGATTGAACCACGAGAGTGATATATGCCTCTATTGAGGAGGCCCTACCAACATAGACACAATTTATTTTAAATTTTTGTTAGGGACCTACATTATCTCAACATATATCCCCACTTCTTTATCCCTCCACACCGGCGCGCACTCGTAAACGCTGTATGATCACATAGAATTATTGCATTAAAATATAATCTCCCCCCAGTCTCTACCCTTAGGGGGTAAATGGGGGTGAAGGAAGGGTAAAGTGGGATGAAAATGAGGTTAGAGGGAGGTATCACAGCAACTTTGCAGTGGATAAGCACCTATTCTCAGTTGGGTAGATAAGTTATCCAAGTTAGATGCTTAGTTAGGTACATAAATAGGTAGATAATATACTTACTTTGTTATTTAGGTACTATTTCAAAACAGAGTGGTTAATGTGGTGGAATAACTGACTTTTTTAAACCGCCGACCCAAAACGAAGGGTTTTTTTTTATAAGTTTGAGCCCTATGTCTACCTGTGCTGTGGCATTACCTAGTCAGGTCATAAGTATTGTCACACAGTAAACACTTTTCTTTTAGAATGCTGGCCACAAAAAAGTTTATAGAATTTGAATTTCGAATTGTTCATGAAACTAAATATGTATACTTTTTAGAATTTTACTCATTTTTAAATATGGAGTGGACGCTTAAAGAAGACTGTCTTGCAGTTATTGCGTTGCATAGTTGCGGTTACGCGCCAATTAAAATTTTTGACATACTGAAAAATTTGAATATAACCAAAAGATTCGTTTATCGCACCATCAAACGATACAATGACGACTCTAGTGTAGATGACAGGTCAAGAAGTGGTCGCCCTCGGTCTGTTAGGACTCCAGCAGTGATAAAAGCTGTGAAGGCGCGAATTCAAAGAAATCCCAAACGTAAGCAGAAACTGTTGGCCCTTCAGATGGGGTTAAGCAGAACCACGGTGAAAAGGGTGTTAAATGAAGATTTAGGGCTTCGGGCATATCGAAGAAAAACAGGACATCGTTTGAATGCTCGTCTAATGGACCTGAGACTGAAGAGATGCCGCGCTTTGTTGAAGCGGTACGCGGGAAAAAAATATCGGGAAATTCTTTTTTCGGATGAAAAAAATTTTACCGTAGAAGAGAGCTACAACAAACAAAATGATAAGGTGTACGCACACAGTTGTGAAGAAGCGAGCAACCGTATTCAGCGTGTCCAACGAGGTCATTTTCCATCCTCGCTCATGGTATGGTTGGGAGTTTCTTATTGGGGCTTAACAGAGGTACATTTTTGTGAGAAAGCTGTAAAAACGAATGCAGTTGTGTATCAAAATACACTCCTGACGAACCTTGTGGAACCTGTTTCTCATACCATGTTCAATAACAGGCACTGGGTATTCCAACAAGATTCGGCGCCAGCTCATAGAGCGAAGAGCACACAGGACTGGCTGGCGGCGCGTGAAATCGACTTCATCCGGCACGAAGACTGGCCCTCTTCCAGTCCAGATTCGAATCCGTTAGATTACAAGATATGGCAACACTTGGAGGAAAAGGCGTGCTCAATGCCTCATTCCAATTTGGAGTCACTCAAGACATCCTTGATTAAGGCAGCCGCCGATATTGACATGGACCTCGTTCGTGCTGCGATAGACAACTGGCCGCGCAGATTGAAGGCCTGTATTCAAAATCACGGAGGTCATTTTGAATAAACTTTAGTGTCATAAGAATCTATGTTTTGTTAAGTTCATTTTGGTATATAAATGGTTACATAATGAATAAACTTGTTTCAATTATTTTATATTAAACATGTGACAGAATTTATGACCTGACTAGGTATAATACCCAAGAGCAACGATTCTTGGAGTGGGTTCCGTAGAAAAGTCACCAGGGTTCCGCGAAATTATTTTTATTTTTGGCTTTTTAATAATACCACATTTAAGAAAAAATATTTTATTTCATAAGTTCCACGGCTGAAGTAGAACTTCTTTTTCAAAATAATAATTTATAAAATTGTGCAAGAACGAAATGAAATGAAGAAAAATAATCAAGAGCTCACCGTTCGCGTAACGCTAGCAAACTCGCAAACGAACAACTGACTGAGTAGGTATATATTTCATGCACTGGCCATGAGAGGAAGAGAGAAAGAAAATGTGCGCGCGCACTGTTCTCTCTTTAATAATACCACATTTAAGAAAAAATATTTTAGTTCATAAACACCCACGGCTGAAGTAGAACTTCTTTTAAAAATAATAATTTATAAAATTGTGCAAGAACGAAATGAAATGAAGAAAAATAATCAAGATATCACCGTTCGCGTAACGCTAGCAAACTCGCAAACGAACAACTGACTGAGTAGGTATATATTTCATGCACTGGCCATGAGAGGAAGAGAGAAAGAAAATGTGCGCGCGCACTGTTCTCTCTTGCTCCTACAGTGTGATACAGAACGTGTGATATACGAAACGTAACTGGCTATGAGAGAAAGAGAGAAAGAAAATGTGTGCTCGCACCTCTCTTTCTTACCCCTACAGTAATATACGAAACGTAACTTATATCTCCCTCTCAACTTCCATTTGCCTGGCCCGATCACACTTTTCGTAACGCTCTCGTAACGCATTCGCCAGCTTACTTTACAAGTCAAGCGTGCGTAAAGAAGTTTTACTTCAATAGCGCAAAATATGTGATGAGAAGAACGCATTACTAACTTGTTAGTAAGCAGGTAGGTAGTTAGCGAGAATTCAGCCCAAACAGGCACAGCGTTCGTGGCTAGAGCAGCGTTTCCCATTTGCCGGGTCGCGACCCGGTAACCGGGCCATCAATATAAAATACCGGGTCGCAACATTCTCGCCTCGTTTTAAAAATAATAAGTACTATCGATCGACGCATCGTAAATATTCGTGCAGTGAGTTGAGTGAAGACTAGTTTAACTTATAAATAAATATAGAAACCGACTTGAAGTGGAACCAGAGGATAAAACTTTCGTCATTTTCCGAGAACTTGGACTCTTTAGTGAAAAATAAGCAGCACCTCAATACTTCGCACTAAAATTTAGTGACTAAATAGGCGATACCAAAATATTTAGTACTAGCTGACAAATCCGGAGCTTCGCACGCGTAGTTTTTCAATAAAAACATTACTCTCCTTCTGCGCAGTTGGGTAAACAGTAGCCTATGTCATCCGAGGATAGTGTAGCTTCCCAACAGTGAAAGATTTTTTTAAATCGGTCCAGTAGTTTCGGAGTCTATTCAATACAAACAAACAAATCTTTTCTCTTTTTAATATTAGTATAGATTCGTAAAACATTTTTTTACTATTAATAAATTAATGTATATTATTTTCCATAACGGAACCAGCTTGGGTTTAAAAGTATTAAGTGGGTCACGACGAGCATTGTGTAAATTACCGGGCCATGGCAGAACGATGTTTAGGAAACACTGAGCAAGAGCATTCATAGAACTTCAAAGTTCATCCACATTAGTGCATGGCAGTAAAAATCTAATATATAAAATTCTCGTGTCACAGTTTTCGTTGCCATACTCCTCCGAAACGGCTTGACCGATTTTGATGAAATTTTTTGTGCTTATCCGGTATCTATGAGAATCGGCCAACATCTATTTTTCATCCCCCTAAATGTTAGGGGTAGTCCACCCCTAAATTTTTTTTTTTATTTTTTAGACAAAATTTTTAATTTCTATTTTTTTATGATACAACATACAAAAATACATACAATCCTCAATTTTCACCCTTCTACGATCAACCCTTATTTTTTATATGGCAAAACAACGTTTGCCGGGTCAGCTAGTATTTTATAAATTACAAGACGAATTAAAACATTTACCTTTGACTTTATTTAAACGCCGAATTAATAAATATAACCATCATACAAAATGTTTTTACACTATTGCGGAACATTGAAGTTATACCTAAGTACTAGACATGACATTATTTTATTTTATTGACATTTTTATACTGTGTAAGAATAGTTAATTTTAATTTTTAATTGTATTATATGTAATATTTGCACACCAGAACATTACTGGTAGAAATGTTAAGAGCTTAAATTGTATCATTAAGACCAGTGTAAAATTGTACCAACTAACTTTCTGCGAATAAATTATCTTTATATATATTAAAACTCACATTTAGTCTGTATCTCTGAATCAGGAGATCCATATAATAAAAGGTATTTAGTGGGTGACCCGTTATCGTAAAACTTTAGGAACCCCTGCCCAAGAGGATCGACCGATTAGAATGCGGTTTTTTTTAATCCGCAGTAAATAAAAAATGTACCTAAAGTCACTTTTCTATTAAAATTATACGTATTTTATAATCTTGAAATTATCTCCTAAGATTATAAATAATCAGAGGTCAATCATGCTATATTGCCGTCTTTATTTACTAATTTGCATAACCTTTATCAATCTAGGCTCGCCAATACAGATTTATTGAAAGCTTCGAAGCAATAATCTTGTAATTATTGTTAAAATAAATATTTTGTATCGATTTTACCGCCATCTATCGTTGAGTAGCCCATTAATAGTCTGCTGGCAGCTAAATAAGCGGGTTCAGTGACATCTATAGCAGTTTTAATTTACTTTTAAAAACTAACTATTCACCGATAGATGGCAGAACATGTTAGTATTATGTTTCAAGTTCCAATAGATGTCGCTTCATTCTGATTTGGTGTCAAAAATGTATACAACAGCAAGGCAAAGCTTCGTTTATGTCAATGTCAGCCGTCACACTCACATCTGTGTCAATAATTTGTTTTGATTTGGTCAGCCAGCTTGCTTTTCAAATAATTTAAAATTATCTCTAAATCTTTTGTGTTCCCGGAAATGGTTGTTGTTACATAATTACTATGATTTAGCATTAGTTTGTACGCGCGCTGGCCACGATGGAGCAAGTCTACGCTCTCGGAGTGACTTGCATTGAGTTTGTGCAGGACTGGTACGTTATTGATTTTTTAATGATTTTGTCGCATAGCAGTGTATTAGATCGATTGTTAAGGCTCTTGGGTAGGCCCTAGAGTCTCAGGGCTTTAGTTTGTGCCCTTCAGGTAGTCTCAAGTCCCTCTGATGCTTATTAACCAAGTTCTAGCTTGAATTTTATGTCTAAATATTGCACGAATGAACACGTCAGTGCAACAAATTGATATATTGCATATGTATTTCATTATTGATTAGTTAAACCTGTATGTAATACAATTACTTCAATACAATATATTTATTTTAGACTAACAAGGCTAGCTTGACCAACCTAAAAAATTTTATCTACGGAAGAATAGAGATAAATTACATATTTGCAAATTTGTACGTAGAATTGTTTCTACGCCAGCCGAATAACGCTGTCGAAGACGTCGAACCGTGATAAAATAATTATTTTCATTTCGTTTTGTAAATAAATAAGAAAAGTAATTGTCATGACAGGTTCCATGATTACGATGCCTACTGGGAGCTGGTGAACCATCTATCCAACCCGCACCACATCACTGAGATCCTGTTCCCGCTGATCTCTATCGTGGACTCAGTGTTTGCGGCCCAGGTGTTGCTGTGCTTTGCATTTGGCGGCTGGCTTAATACTGTGATGAAATGGTGAGATTAAAGAGTATGCTATTACAAAAATTAATTCAGTTCTTGATATTACTTATAAGCAATGTTCCCTGGCGTCCAGATAAAGCTGGACACAGGCCTTATGGTTGCTTGTCCGCCCAAATCAGACAATGTTCGGCCTGGCCAGCTTTTGTTAAGCTTTAAATTCCGCGCTCGATGGTCATTGGCGGGTACGTCGAGCGCGCCGCTCCAAATATTGTTGTTTCATTAAAATTTAAGAAGATTTTATGGTAATTGATAAAACAGCCTTAATTTACTTAAAAAAAACGAGCGTGCTTTAGACCACACGACTGAAGTAAAACTTCTTTTTCAAAATATTAATTTATTGTTCAATTACAAAATTGTCCACACGTCTGTAGGTCGATCAGACTATGTTCATTCTGGACAGACGTAACTCGCACTCGCACAATAACGTTTAAAAATATACGAAACGTAACTCTCTCTTTCTATCTTCACTAACTTATATCTCCCTCTCAACTTCCGTTCGCACTTTTCGTAACGCATTCTCCAGCTTACTCCCCAAGTCAAACGTGCGTAAAGAAGTTTTACTTCAAAAAGTATGTAAGTATACTATCAGTTATCTGGTTCCCACAGTACAAGCTCTGCTTAGTTTAGGGCTACATAGCGCTGTATGAAATGTCCAGCAATATTTATTTATAATACTATAACTTCCACAGGTGGTTCTACGAGGACCGTCCGTACTGGTGGGTCCGCGAGAGCTCCTACTACGCAGGGCTCCGCCCCCGCCTGTACCAGACGCGGCAGACGTGCGAGACCGGGCCGGGCTCCCCTAGCGGCCACACGGCGGCGGCGGCGATGGCGATCACATTAGCTGTCATGTGCTTCGCGCATGTCGCTTATGACAGGTAACACTGTACTTTTCAAACCTGAATTATTTTGTTATGACATGTGTTTCTGATTGCACATAAGGATTGTACCCATACTACGTGACCTATTTTTTAAAAATTTTAAGTATTTGAGGTTGTCTAATTGAAATTATATATATATCTACTAGTGGACCCGCCGAACTTCGTACCGCCTTGACATGCATATAACGCGTGCTGTCAATATACGTCACCCTGGTAGAATGGTCAATTGTTGTCCCCGGCCATCATTATGTATGAGAAAATGAATGACTTCCACAAATAATTCAATACCAAAATAAGCCAAATCGCTCCACCCGTTCTCGAGTTTTAGCGAGACTAACGAACAGCAATTAATTTTTATATATATAGACAATATCTAGGGATAACTCCGACCGAAGCATCTGTTTCAAATGATATTAATTTTCTTACATCCTCTTTGACGATATTTGCAGCACGCATTCTGTCAATTCTATGTCAAACGTCATAAGGTTACATTATAAAAGCGCTAAGGTTAGATTATAAATAATTTTATATGGTGGTTATGTATTCTTAAATTTTCTAATTTTGCGCGCAATTTTCTTAATATTTTCTTTTATAAGAACCTTCTCCTGACAATAAGAAATACAACAAAAAAAGAATTAGCGAAATCGGTCCAGCCGTTCAAGCGTGATGGCGTGACCAAGGGAAATAGGGATTCATTTTTATATATAGAGAATAACGACGCAACACACAGACTATACAGTTCAAAATTTAAATTTAGAATAATAGGTAATGATGTTGTAATAAAGGAGTAACTAAGTAAATAACCGAGTAATTAAGTAAAAAGAAGAAAAAAAACGAGGAAAAACGGAAAATATATGAAAAGAAAATACATTAGTGTGTTAAGTCATTCATTAGGTATATTTGGGATCCGATACACTCAAAATTATTAAAACACAGATAAATTTGTTAAAGAAAATGTCAGCTTGATAAAGTCTCTGATCTTCATAAGGGAAAAGAGTTGAACATACATCATCATTATCATACCAGCCTGTCTGCACCCACTGTAGGGTATAAGCCTCCTCTTTATTCCGCCATTCTTTCCGGTCCCTTGCGAGTCTCATCCATTAACACAAAAAACAGGTATAAATGCCAATAAATGATTTATATTGCAGAAAGTGGACGGCTCGGGGGTGGCTGAAGAGCCTCGCGTACCCCGTGTTCGCGTGGGCGCTCGGCTCGGTGATGATCGCGCGGATGTACGTCGCTGCGCACTTCCCGCACCAGGTGCTGCTGGGAGCCATTGTCGGTAAACACCAATCTTCTTCTTCCTGCCATTTCCTGCATTACGCGAGGTCGGCACAACATGTATTCCTCCTCCACATCTCTCTATCAGCCGCCATCTCCGTTGTCACTTCCTTCCTACCCGTATCATTCTTCACACAGTCCACCCATCTCTTCTTCGTGCCACTTGACCGGATAGTCCCATTTTGTTTTTTTTTACTCCTCTTGAACCTCAATATCTCAAGAACCCTCCGACATTTTTAATACATTTACAGTCATACCAAAATTGTGCCATCACTACCTACCTATATACCAAATTTCACGATCATCGGATAAACGCTTCGAAAGTTATCCTCGAACAAACAAACATACATACGAGTACATACAACGGCGATTTGCCCAAGTTAATTTGGAGATATCGCTTCGCTCGATCAATAATAATTAAATCATGATAGCCCTTTCCAAGTTCCACCACGACATGGTTGCTGCACTCAGAGTTGGCTTCCGAAGAGGGAACTCCTCAACGGTCAACAGCACAGACACGACGTTTTGTATACGCATAGAGTTGGTACATATATAAAGTCTTGTATTTAAAAGTGTTTTTTTTTTAATTCAACCAACATTATTGAAGTAAAACTTCTTTACACTTGACTTTGAGAGTGAAGATATAAATATAAGAAAGAGAAAGTACGTTTCGTATATTACTGTAGGAGCAAGAGAGAGAGGTACGCGCGCACGTTTTCTTTCTCTCTTCCTCTCATAGCCAGTGCATGAAATATATATATATTTCTCAGTCAGTAGTTCGTTTGATTATTTTTCGTAATTTCATTTCGTTCTTAAACAATTTTATAAATTACTAGCTGACCCGGCAAACGTTGTTTTGCCATATAAATAATTGCTATTAAAAAATAAGGGTTGATCGTAGAAGGGTGAAAATTGAGGATTGTATGTATTTTTGTATGTTGTATCATAAAAAAATAGAAATTAAAAATTTTGTCTAAAAAATAAAAAAAAAAATTTAGGGGTGGACTACCCCTAACATTTAGGGGGATGAAAAATAGATGTTGGCCGATTCTCATAGATACCGGATAAGCACAAAAAATTTCATCAAAATCGGTCAAGCCGTTTCGGAGGAGTATGGCAACGAAAACTGTGACACGAGAATTTTATATATTAGAGATATTTTGAAAAAGACACTCGTTTTTTTCTTTATAGAAATAGTTTTTGTTCCTAATAAGTAGGTGCTTACCGTCATACGCGCAATTTTTTTATTATATATTGGATGAATGGCTGACGTATGGCATAATAAGATTATTTTCACAGCACCCGCTCGACAATGTCAAAATATATGTCATGTAAACCTCATCGAAAGCAGCTGATTAAATCTCTACAGCTAAGCCGGGAGTAAAGTTGTAATGAATGAATGCCCTCGCGGACATAATGTGATTTGAATTTGGAACCTCATCTATATTAAAATTTGAACCAAAGAGACCCGCACAATAAGAACTTATTCGTAAATCGAACTAACCTCTGCACTAACCTAGATTTAGTTTTTATTGTCTCGCGCAGAAAGTGTGTAAAGTAGAGTATTCTCCTCGTGGACAAATCTGTTTGTATCTTGGGCGTGATTATATCCCTCTCTGCACTCAGGATTGTAGTAACTCTACAATCCATCGTTACGTTCGGGATTCAATATGGCGCCCGTGACGCAAGACACTGCTTTATCCCATCGTTTAATAATGTATTACCCGTGCGCGATAAGTTGGGACCTGAGCGCGGTGACGTCATATTGGCGTGTTTGTACCGCCCGCAAAAAAGCGAACATAACAAGCAGCCGCCCGCGGCTTCGTCTTTGTTTTTTTTAACCTAATTTATTATGTTACTCAGGGAGGACGCTGCATTTTATCTAATCTTTTTTACACTATTTGAATAAAATAAAAATACAATGTTTAAGTTTATACATTTATTTTATCTATTATTTACATTATCTCATCTTCATCACTAATTAGTGGATTTATGCCTTCTAGAGGTTGTTCTTCGTCCTCAGTCTCACTATAATCACTTGACGAAGAGGTATCCGATAAATTTACAATTAATTGCGATTCATTCGTCTCTTGTAAGAGGTCATCGTCCCAATACTTTTGTCGAAGCCTGTCCACATGGTTGACTTCTTTTTTCCAGTCACTCTCACTTATGCTGGTAATTGCATCTCGTTAATTTTTCTATTTCCCTTTCTGACTGTTTGATATTTTTATCGGCTACTCTTTGCTTGACCAAATTCCAAATGTATTCTATTGGATTGAGGTCACACATGTGAGACTAAAAACCCTAGGAAAAAATAGTGATACGAACGGTACAATACGGGTGCTATCGGGGAACCGGTCGGGGAGTCGCATTCCTAGCAGGTCCCAAGTTATCGCGCACGAGTAATACTATTGTATGTCTCCTACGCTTGTTTCCAGGTGTATTTCTCGGTCCGGCTCTCTGTCTGTACGTGTCGGATCCGTTCATCTGGCGGTACGGATTCCACTCTGCCTACCCCTCCGCGAAGGCGGTGCAGTGGCACGTTCTGTCCGCGCTTACGACGGTCGCCATAGCCGCCCTCACGTATGTAGCGGTCGCTGTCAAACACGACCCCATGACCACTGTGCAACTGGTAAGTAATAAAAGAACATATAGAAATATGTAATTTTTTTAACAACAAAAAAATATAACCGACTTCAGATAGCAGAAAGAACCAAACCGCTGAACCGATTTCTATGGTACAAATTTCAAAATATATTTTTTTTAAATAAAAAAATAACTTTCCAAATCGGTTGATAATTGACGGAATTCTGAGGTAACAAAGATCCTCCTTTTTTGAGGTTGGTTTATAAAAAGTCCTCATCAAAACTTTTGCTGAACGGAACAACAAATGTATATATTTTTTTTTTGATTTTGTTGATTTTTTCAAAAAGCGCTCAATCAATTTCGATACTATTTATATGGGACCACCTCTGAAGTATATCATAGCAAACAAAGAAGGATCAAAATCAATTCATAATTGGCGGAGTAATTGCGCTACAAACATACAAATGAACATACAGTCGAATGAATGAATGAATGAAAATTCTTTATTACACCTTACAAGCTAGCCACAACAGATATAAAAAATTAAACAACTAAATGTAAGCATAATGGGCGGTCTTATCGCTTAACAAAGCGAATTATCAACAAGCGAACAAGTCGAATTGAGAACCGAAAACAAGGTTTTTGAAATTTGTTAAAAATTAGCTCAAATGACGACCTCCGTGGCGCAGTTAGCGAATAGCCGGCTGAGACGCAAGAGGTTGCGGTTCGATTCCCGCCGCGGAACAAATGTTTGCATGAACTACAGATACTTGTTTCGGGTTTTTTTTTCTCTATACAACCTGTTTTGTTATGTACGACATTAATTTAAAACACACATCCGGAATCGTATTATCTGATTTTAGAGGTGGGTTTAATACCGGTAGCTTGAATATTTATCCAGTAATCGATACATTTCCAATAAACAATTTTTAAGGTAAATCGGCGGCGCCTTTGTGACGATGCCGCTTAGTCAGTATAACAGGTACCTACTTACATGATGAATGAATATGATTTGCTTACCTATTTTATACAGGCTGTTTGAAACTTTTTCTATGGTACTTAATGAATTTGAAAAAAAAACAATTTTACAACAATACTAGCCATTAGCCCTACCAGTGTTTTCATTTAATGTCATACATCTTCGATGTGTGTTTTAAATTAAAGTCGACATAACAAACAGGTTGTAAAATAAGCCTTTGTGCTGACAGAACCGCGGAATTGTACTAACAGGTTTTTTTTTTAATTTGCAGGCGTTCCGCTGGTGTGAGAACCCGGACAGCATCCATGTCACCACTACGCCAATGTTCGCCCTCGTGCAAAGTACGGCGTACCTGCTAGGCTGGGCCATATCTGTCACTCCAGTCGTTGCAGAGTTAGTATCTAACGTTTATTTATAAACTAGTGGTTCTCTAGTGAGATCTCGCGAGTCTCACAAAAAACAAAAAAAAAATATTAATCGTAATCTTTGACTATAAAAATAGTGCCACGAAATACACAACCAAAACAACAACCTGTTGACCTACAATTTCATTCAAATTACAAGTAACGGGAGTTCAAGTTATTTGGTTAGTATTTTTAGGGGTAGAAATTGCAGTTATTCTGGATATCAGAATTTTCCCTATATTTGTGTCACTAAATCTACACGCATACCAAATTTCAGCACTGTGGGGCCACTGGTGTACCCTGTGAATTTCGTCAAAGTTCAGTTTTTATTATGGCTAATAACGTAAAAACTACAAAGATTAAATTTAAAATATTAACGGGATCAAAACGTACTGACGAAGACCTTTCTTTAAACGGCCCACTTGACCTGGTAGTCTCATTTATTTTTTACCCTTCTTGAACCCCAATATCTCAACAACCCCCCCCCCCCTCCCCGCCCCCGCCCCTCCCACCCACAGTTTTAGCTCATTTAGTTACACCAGGATTGTGCCATCACTAACTACCTATGTATCTAATTTTATGATGATCAACGATTCGAAAGTTATCCTCGCACAAATAAACATACAACGCTGATTCGTCCAAGTTGATTTGGAAAGGTAGTATGCAGCGAAACAGTGTTTATATTATACTGCTAAGTAAGTTTTTTTTTATAGAATAATAAGAATGGGATTAAAATATTATTAATTTGTTTCAGATACCGACATAACACTAAAAATCGCTCCATCATAATATCCGCGTGCACCACCGCTTTGATCATGTATTCGTTTAAGCAGATTGACGACAATCTATGTCGCTCTAATACATTAAGATTCTATGTATCTCAGTTCGTGATGGCCTGCGTTAAACCAATGCTCTTATTAAGAGTGGTACCTGCTATGTCAATGTGGCCTTTTACTAGGGAAATTAAGGGAAAAATAGAGTAAAATTTAGTTAAAAAAAAACATTTTACGTTATTAAAATACGGGAGTTATCACGTACCGTTTTTCGCGGAGGATAACTGGGTAAAATAACGTTATCAAAATACGGGTTTTAGTTAAAAAAAGAAGCATTTTTGTTATTCAAATACGGGAGTTATCACGTACCGTTTTTCGCGGGGCACAACTTATACTACATGGAGATTGAACAAGCTTATGGCCCACCTGATGTTAAGTGGTAGCCATCGCCTATAACAGAAGTGTCCTACGATGCACTGCCCTGCGTCCAACTTGAGGCAACCATACCCTTCAAACCGAAACAGCAATGCTTGGCGGCAAATATAGGTATGGTGGTAGTACTGTAGTAATGGGAGTTACCGCGTACCGTTTTCCGCGTGGGATAACTGATTAAAAACTATTTTAACTTAGAATTTTTTTTCATTTGCTTTAATTTTTTTCTTATAAATACGGGAGTTATAACGTACCGTTTTTAGCCGAGGAAAACACTTAAAACACTACTTGGTAAATGATTGATCTCAATCGTTATTGAAAATAGGGGAGATAATCATGTAAGTACTTATTTTATCCCAGTGATATTACGTACCGTTTTACCGGTGTTACGATCCGCAGTGCGAGACGAGACGCAGCGCGGATCGGATCGCACTCTGAGGTTTCTGCAAACCGTGATATCTCCGTATTTTCATAAAACATTCAAAATCTATGTCGCAGCTTAAAACGTAGAGATAATGTAATCTTATGAAGATAAAAAACGTTATATTTTTTTCCATTTCAGTCATTTTAAATGAATGTGTGCTGTTTGATTTTAAATAAGTTTATTTTATTTTATTTGATTTAATTAATTATGTACAAATAATTCTGTGATAATATATATCTCAAGTTCACCAACGCATAACGTGCGGTTACATTATCAATCCATCAATAATTATTTTTGAAAAATAATTGGTTAGGATCAGTGAATGCATAGATAGAGAGACAACACTATTGTAAGCTACATTTAAATTAACAAATAATATACAAACAAATAACTAACACGCAGAATTAAAATAACGATTTTATCGTAATCCAAATTAACTGGTGTTTCGCCCCGAACTATAATCTCGCGAGTTTCCCAAAAAAACTAATAAAATATCATACGTCATCTTGGACTAATAAAATATTGCGACGAAATGGCAACTAACTTGACCTACAGCTTCATTCAAATTACAAGTAACGGGAGTTATGTCATTTGGTTACTCTTTTTAGGAGTAGAAATTGCAGTTATTCTGGATTTTAGACTTTACCCTATATTTGTGCCACTAAAGCTACACGTATACCAAATTTCAGCATAGTTAATCATAATTTCATCAATGTCACTGGTGTACCCGGTGAATTTTGTCAAAGTTCAGTTTTTATTAGGGCTAATAACCTTATAACTACAAAGTCTAAACAACAAATAAAAATGGGGTCGAAATGTACTCACAAAGACCTTTACCTTTATTAGACATGCCACTTGACCGTATAGTCCCATTTTGTTTATT
Source organism: Philereme vetulata (assembly GCA_918857605.2). Taxonomy (NCBI): domain Eukaryota; kingdom Metazoa; phylum Arthropoda; class Insecta; order Lepidoptera; family Geometridae; genus Philereme; species Philereme vetulata. The sequence continues at coordinate 4,484,326 of OU975475.1, read as the reverse complement.
TTTTACCCCTCTTGAACCCCTATATCTCAACAACTCCCCACATTCTTTACCTAATTTAGTCACACCAAAATTGTGCCGTCACTACCTACCTATATACCAAATTTCACGATGATCGGATAAAACGCTTCGAAAGTTACCCTCGGACAAACAAACATACATACATACATACAACGCCGATTTGTCCAAGTTGACTTAGAGGTCTCGCTTCGCTCGATCAATTAGTAAAAGAAGTAGTGCGCTTGGATGTACACGGCCGCTCGGCGCAGGTTAAATTCTCTAAGACAATTCAAGCCTTACTTGCTTAGGATAAATATCTGTCGTTGTGTTTTGGTGAAATTATTCTCTATAATACTGTAGTTTGATTAATTCACCTAGGTGCAATAAGTGAACCATTCGTAAATTTTAATCACTCGTTTTACTATTTCATATAATTAAAATGAAAAAAATGTTAAGTGAACTTTATTCACCCAGAACACTAAAATTATTCTAAGCGATTATATTACTCGTGAAGAGGAGGCCACCTGAATACGCAGGGTATTTGGCGCTACAACTTTCCATCCCCGGTCGAATATCTAGAGGTGAGACCCGAGACAGGATGTTGTTTCAAAAGACATGAGAGAGTGCCAGATTTCTGATGACAACGGCAGAGATTCAATTACTCTTAAAACTAAATTAAAACTTAGCGATAAGGCTGCCCATCCAGTGGCGTAGCGTGGGTGTCAGCCGCCCGGGGCGGAAAATTATTTTGCCACCCTCTTATATAGGTATTTCAATTTAAAAGACTATAATAACAACTAAAAATGAGCAACTTAATCGTTCCTTATCACTTCTTCTATTGTTATGTACATATGTATGTATTTTTATTTGATAATGGTATAGTTTAGTATATGATATAAAGTATTTAAGTAGTATGCACCTATGCTAATTTTTCTTTAGTTCCCTTTCCTGTGCACTACCTACACATCTTTATCTACAATACACAAAGGTTATCTGGAAGAGAATGCTCTTTAGCATTAAGTTCGCCTTTGTACTAGTTTTATAAGTGCAATAAAGTATTTTCAATCAATCAATCAATCAATAACTTCTATCTCTAACTTCTATCTAAAACTTTATCGTCTAATTTTTTTAGACGCAAATTATTTTATTGCACTAGCAATGTCTATAGCATCACACGCTTGCTCAATAAACAGGATAGCAGATTCGTTAGCCTTATAGTACTCATTGTTGATCTTAAATAGTTTTTGATCAATTTCAATCACAACTAAACTTCTTTCACAGCTGGCGTTGCTTATGTGACAAAAATATGTAATGGTTTTAATATTTATTTACTATTATTATTTATTGTTAAATTTTGCCGCCCCCTAAAGGTGCCGCCGGGGGCGGGCCGCCCGGGGCGAGTCGCCCCTGCCGCCCCTACTACGCTACGCTACTGTGCCCATCGTACCTATGATTCAAAAGTGTATTTTATTTCTTTATTTCTGATGGTTCGCGATAAAGATATTAAGCGCAATTCTGTACTACAAATTACAGCGCTAAAATGATAGCTGTCACTCTCTGTTCGTACGAAACTAAAAAGGATGGCAATATTGTAGTGCCGTCAAATCTAAATTTAGTTTAGATTGTGTCAACAGAATGGCCCCCATTATCTTATCTAATCTAAAATAGTTGCTTATATAACGATAATGTCGAATGCTTTCCCTCTAAATGAAAACAAATAATATTTGTTGCATGATATACATGTACAGAGATGTGTTTTTTTATAGAGTTTCAATGTATTCTAGCGACTAGGGTGTGCAATGTTAACAAGATTGATTACATTATATCAACAATAGAATTATGTCAGCAATAGAATTATATCAACAAATTATTAACATAATTATGTCTACAGATTATTGACATAATTATGTCAACATTAGAATTGTGTCAACAAATCGTTACCATAATTATGTCGACAATAGAATTGTGTCAACAAATCATTACCATAATTATGTCAACAATAGAATTGTGTCAACAAATTATTACCATAATTATGTCAACAATAGAATTGTGTCAACAAATTATTACCATCATTATGTCGACAATAGAATTGTGTCAACAAATTATTACCATAATTATGTCAACAATAGAATTGTGTCAACAAATTATTACCATAATTATGTCAACAATAGAATTGTGTCAACAAATTATTACCATCATTATGTCGACAATAGAATTGTGTCAACAAATTATTACCATAATTTTGTCAACAATAGAATTGTGTCAACAAATTATTACCAAAATTATGTCAACAATAGAATTGTGTCAACAAATTATTAACATAATTATGTCAACAATAGAATTGTGTCAACAAATTATTACCAAAATTATGTCAACAATAGAATTGTGTCAACAAATTATTACCATAATTATGTCAACAATAGAATTGTGTCAACAAATTATTACCAAAATTATATCAACAATAGAATTGTGTTAACAAATTATTAACATAATTATGTCAACATTAGAATTGTGTCAACAAATTATTACCATAATTATGTCAACAATAGAATTATGTCAACAAATTATTACCATCATTATGTCGACAATAGAATTGTGTCAACAAATTATTACCATAATTATGTCAACAATAGAATAGTGTCAACAAATTATTACCAAAATTATGTCAACAATAGAATTGTGTCAACAAATTATTAACATAATTATGTCAACAATAGAATTGTGTCAACAAATTATTACCAAAATTATGTCAACAATAGAATTGTGTCAACAAATTATTACCATAATTATGTCAACAATAGAATTGTGTCAACAAATTATTACCAAAATTATGTCAACAATAGAATTGTGTCAACAAATTATTACCTAAATTATGTCAACAATAGAATTATATCAACAAATTATTAACATAATTATGTCTACAGATTATTGACATAATTATGTCAACATTAGAATTGTGTCAACAAATTATTACCATAATTATGTCAACAATAGAATTGTGTCAACAAATTGTTACCATAATTATGTCGACAATAGAATTGTGTCAACAGATTATTACCATAAGTATGTCAACAATAAAATTGTGTCAATAGATTATTACCATAATTATGTCAACAAATTATTATCATAATTATGTCAACAAATTATTACCAAAAATATGTAAACAATAAAATTAAATATAAAATTTACTGTCACTGTCCAATCAGTTGGACCTATATTGTAAATCTATCTAACTATACACTGAATGGCAGTAGGTCGTTAGGTTTTTTTATACATTCACACAGTAGAATTTGTTGAATAAAGTTTACTACAAGTGTATCTACGTAATGCACCCAGACGATTAAAATTTACGAATAGTATACAAACTTAATGCACCGAGGTAAATTAACCCACGTGAATTAAGTAAACTTAAGACCTATAATAGGTACTTAATGCACCGAGGTGAATGAACCCACGTGAATTAAGTAAACTTAAGACCTTGCACCGAGGTGAATTAACCCAGATGAATCAAGGAAACTTAAGACCTATACAAGGTTAAAGGCTAAGTCGACCTAGATCCTTAAGGAGGTTGTAGTTTCCATCATTACTGACTGATTTCACCATGAAACACCCTACCCTAAACCTAACCGTTTTCCAGATATTGGAATTTTAAATTTTTTTATATAATTTTCCGATTTCTTGTCTATTGTGCTACTTTTTTTTGTAATTTGTGCATTTAGTTTTATGGTTTTTGCGGTTCTTGTGTAGTAGATAAGTTGCTTTATTATTTTTAACACCAAAATTTCAGATAAACAAACAAACTGGGTCGTTGTAGACGATTCATAGTTGAAAAAAGAAATAAGTTTGTACAAAATATTTATTTTTTTTAAGGAATAATTTAAAAAAAATCTATTGAAGTTACCTTGCAGTTGTACTTAAAAATATCTACGTTTCATCAGCTATCCAACAAGATATAACAGTTTTGGGTATTATCAGATATCCTAGAAAAAACTTAGATGAAAGGCTTACAGGTAGGTAAATAATAACAGTGCTTTATGCGTAAAATTTATCACTGGGCTCTAGAAAGCAAAATAAAACAATGCAAATAGGTACATAATGACATTTATTACTCTTTTAACATATTCTACGCCTACAACTCATGTTCTACATGTCCGCCTCTGTTTCGCACACATATCCTCATTCTTTTTCTAAGTCCACTTTTCACTACACCAGTAGTTAAACTCCTTCTCATTTGATTTGCCGCATCGATTATTCTTTCTCTCAAAATATCAACAGATGTAATTGGATTAGGCTCATTGTAAACTAAACGCTTCATGTGTCCCCACACATAAAAATCCATTGGGGTTAGGTCGGGACATCTAGCTGGCCACGGTATGGGTCCACCTCTTCCAATCCACTTATTGGGATAATTAGTATCTAGCCAATTTCCAACACTTCTCCTGAAATGTGCTGGGCAACCGTCATGCTGAAACCATATGTCTCGAATTAGATTGAGTGGTAAATCATCCAGTAAGTCCAATAAATCTTCTCTTAAAAAAATTTCGTAGTGTTCTTCATTTAAATTGTCAGGGAAAAAGTAAGGCCCAATCAAATGGTTGGATATTATGCCCATCCATACATTCAAACTGAATCGTCTTTGTGACCCCTTTATCCGCTTCTTATTGGGATTTCCCTGTTCTTTCGGAGCCCAATAATGAGCGTTGTGGTAATTGGTTATGCCATCTTTATCAAACTTGGACTCATCTGTCAACAAGATATTTTTCAGAAATGACGGGTCTTCTAAATCTGCAGAAATAGAACCTCCTCAAAGGATCTCCTTCTTCGATAACTTGTACTGGCGTGTAGTGATATGGGTATAGGTCCGCAGTATTGACAGTAAACCACACTTTCCACTGCGAGAGTCCAAGTTCTCGGGCAACAATATTGGTAGAAGTGGTTGGATCCAATCTAAAACGTTGAACTACCTCGTTGTCTTGCTCTTCGTCATCATCAATGTCACGGGGTCTACCCAGGTCTGTTCGTCGTCTTGAAACAGAGCTAGTCTCTCTAAGTCGTCGATAAACTCCGTCAAATACACTAACATCTGGCACTCGACGTCCGGGATAATGTGCTATGATAATGTGATATCGCGAGCTCGTGCAGATACACAATTACAGTATCCGTAACAAATCAAAATATCAGCATATTCCGCGTTCGTAAAGAACGTCATCTTCAACAGTTAAATATCAGAAGCACAAATCATAGTCCATTTAGCAAGCACAGTCACGAATCGAAAGCAAAACAACCCAGAAATCCAAGCCAAGTCGAGTAAGAAACAGAAAGCACAGATATCGCATCTATCACGGACGAATCACGTAAGCAGACTAATAAACTACACTCAAAAACACCAAAATAGCTTGTTGAACACCCAACAATATTTCTGCAGTTTAGGGTACTATTTTGCTCGCTCACACCTGCATAAATAGTATTATATCCTGCTCGCGCGTACCGCATTCCTTTGAAGGACAATAATCACCGTTATTTTTTACTACTGTTACGAGCTGAGGGTTCGGGATAAAATAATTAAAATGAATCTAACCAAAATAACACTTTTATTCGCACTTATAGCCAAATGAAGACTGACTCTGCGGACGTCTCTACGCACTATTTATACAGAGCATTAATTCCAGAACATTCCACTAGTATCTAGAAAAGTATAGGTATTTCGATTGTCTACTATTTCTTAATCTGTGCAACGGTATGTAAAAACGTGGTAAGTAGGTCATTCAATACCAAGTATTACCTATTCTGTGACACAGTAGGTATAACTTCGAGAAATACCGACTATTACTTATTCTGTAACAGCATCGGCGTAACACTACTATCTGTGAGGCTTTTTTCTAAGTTTTTTCTAGGAATTCTGATAACACCCTAGACTGCTATACCTTGTTGGATAGCTGATGAAACGTAGATATTTTAAGTACAACTGCAACATAACCACTATAGATGTTTTTTTTAAATATTCCTCAAAGAAAAAAATACTTTGTACAAAGTTATTTCTTTCTTCAACTATGAATCATCTACTACGACCCAGTTTGTTTATTTACCTGAAGTGTTGGTGTTAAAAATAATAAAGCAACTTATCTGCTACACAAAAATTGCAAAAACCATAAAACTAGATGCACAAATTACAAAAAAAAGTAGCACAATACACAAGAAATCGGCAAATTTTATAAAAAAATAAAAAACCCCAATGTCTTGAAAACGGTTAAGTTTGGGGTAGGGTGTTTCACAGTCAAATCAGTCAATAATGATGGTAACTACAACCCCTTTAAGGATCTAGGTCGACTTAGCCTTAAACCCTGTATACTCGTAGGTACTTAATGCACCGAGGTGAATTACCCAGGTAAATTAAGCAAACTTGACCTATAATAGGTACTTAATGCACTTAGGTGAAATAACCCAGATGAATTAAGTAATCTTAAGACCTATCACAGGTACTTAATGCACCGAGGTGGATTAACCCAGGTGAATTAAGTTAACTTAAGACCTATAATAGGTACTCAATGCACCGAGGTGAATTAACCCAGGTGAATTAAGTTAACTTAAGACCTATAATAGGTACTCAATGCACCGAGGTGAATTAACCCAGGTGAATTAAGTTAACTTAAGACCTATCACAGGTACTTAATGCACCGAGGTGAATTAACCCAGGTAAATTAAGTTAACTTAAGACCTATAATATGTACTCAATGCACCGAGGTGGATTAACCCAGGTGAATTAAGTAAACTTAAGACCTTTAATATGTACTTAATGCACTTAGGTAAATTAACCCAGGTGAATTAAGTAAACTATGTATATATGTACTTAATAGCAATTTTCTAATTGCATTTAGAAGTTACTACAATGGCTGTTAATATTATGTATTTAATACATAATTTCTATTATCTATTTTTTCTTAAACTCAACCAAATAATAAGATTTTCTTTAAGAAAATAAAATCTTTTTCTCCTAAATCAATAATGTCTTTTTATTTCTTAGTTTTAGAGTAATCATCATTATATCTGCCATCAACTGTTGAACATAGACCTGAGAAGCAGGAGGTAGCGGGTTCGATTCCCACCGCGGAGGAAATATTTGCACAATATACAGATTTGTTCCGGGTCTGGATGTTTCTATATATTACTAGCTGAGCCGCCGAACTTCGTACCGCCTTGACATGCGTATGACGCGGGCTGCCAATGTACGTCGCCGGTAGAATTGCCAATCGGCCATCATTAGCTGTATCTATGTATGGGAAAATGAATTTTCTTCATAATTTTGTTTTGCGTGAATTTTTCCAATATTTTAATAGTTATTCTGCTATTCGTAGTGGAGACAAATCGAATAAATCAAAGGTCATAAAAATAGGTCCAGCCGTTCCTGAGTTATAAATGGTGTAAGTAACCCGACTTTGTTTTATTGATCGAGCGAAGCGAGATCTCTAAATCAACTTGGGCAAATTGGCGTTGTAAGTATGTATGTTTGTTTGTCCGAGGGTAACTTTCGAAGTGATAATCCTATCATCGGGAAATTTAATATATAGGTAGTTAGAGATAGCACAATTTTGGTTTGAATAAATGAGCTAAAAATGTGGGGGGGGGGGGGGGGGTATTGAGATATTAGGGTTCAAGAGAGGTAAAAAAACCAAAATGGGACTATACGGTCAAGTGGCATGTCTAATAAAAGGTCTTTGTGTGTTCATTGCGACCCACTTTTATTTTTAGATTAAACTGTAGTTTTTAATTTATCAGCCATAATAAGAGTAGGTGCACCAGTGACCCCACTGTGCTGAAATTTGGTATGCGTGTAGCTTTAGTAACACAAATATAGGCAAAGGTCTGACATCCAGAATAACTGCCATTTGTACCACAAAACATGAACTCCCGTTACCTGTAATAAGAATGAAACTGTAGGTAAGTTAGTTGGTTATTATATATTTTGTGGCGCTATTTTGATAGTCGAAGATTACAAATAATATTTTTTTGTCTGAGACTCGTGAGATTTCAGTTCGGAGCGAACCACTTGTATGTTGATGGATAAGTATAAGTTTTTTAAAAATCGTTTTGACTTTGTATTATGTGTGCTATTTGGCATATAAATGATTGTCTATGTCTAAGTCTACGCTACGTCTACGCTCTGGAAATGTGGTGCTGGAGAAGGCTTCTTGGAATATCATGGATCGAGTTTCGTACTAATGTCTCTGTACTCCAGGAGCTCGGCATAAAACAGCGTCTGTCAGCTTTAGTACAAACTCGCATTCTGAAGTTGTTCGGCCACGTCTCGAGGCGGGACACGGAGTCTATTGAGCGTCTTGTCGTACAAGAACGAGTGGAGGGCATCTGACCGCGCGGAAGGTCGCCCATGCGGTGGACCGATCAATTAAAAGCTGCAGTGGTCGGCCAACTGCATCAATGCGCGAGAATGTCTGTCAGCAGAGACAAATGGCGAGATATCGTGAGGCGTGTAACATCTGCCCCCAACAATAATGATACAACATGTTGACCGCGACCGCTCTGTCAAGAGCGTTACGATTGAGAAGAATGTCTAAGTATGCGTGGCCCCTGCCATCATGAGATGGTGATTTAGTTCGGTGCCCTGTGATGATCACCATCATCCGCAAGTCCTCACGTTTCATTTTTAGCAGTTGGTAAAGTTAAATGCAGCTGAAATAAAAATAGAAAATAAATAATAGTTTAAAAAAAACTAAAAAACACGCTTTTGAAGATAACCGAAATGAAAAGTAGAAAATTATTTTCAACAAATTTAAATTTAGATAAGTGTGATTAACAAAATAAATTTATTTTATTGTAAATAAAAAACCGGCCAAGTACGAGTCGGACTCGCTCACGAAGGGTTCCGTACTATTATCTATTAAAACGGTAAAAAAAATCATGTCTGTTGTATGGAAGCCCCACTTAAATATTTATTTTGTTCAATAGCATAGTTTTATTTATTTACCTTATTTGAGGTTGGTGCTGATTATGCTAGTCCTCTAAATTGTATGAACGCCCATACAACTCAGAGGACTAACTCAGATAACTCGGAACTCAGATACCTAACTATCTTAATTGGCGTCAACTATGTACATGTATGGGGACATCCTTAAATTTTTAACTTATTTATTTTTTGGAATTTTACTTTATTTGTGCTGTAAGACCTTGCTTTTTGCCAAATTTCGTGATTCTAGGTCAACGGGAACTACCATATATAGGTTTTTCGACCCAAAATCTATAGGGAACTTCCGGTTGACCTAGAATTGTTAATTTTGGTTAAAAGCAAGGTTTTTGCCCATATCTTTTTATCGTGTTGACTCAGGACCTTGATTTTTATACATCTAATAGGGACTATAGACCTCAATATATGGTATTCTTCTTGCTAAGTCCACCCGTTCCTGAGAAAATCGGTGGTGACACACGGACAGACAGACGGACAAGAGTGTGACCTTATAACCTTTTTTTACCTTTTGAGGTACGGAACCCTAAACACAGGCCTTTGCCTCAGTGGGAAATATCGGCCTTAAAAAACAACTAGCATCCGCCAGCGCAATATAAAGTACTTAGCCTATGTTTGAATAGGTCATAATCTATCAACACACGACGTGATTGAGACGCAAAAAAACATCCAAAGTTTCACATTAATAAATAAATAAATATAGCTGGACATATCACACAGCGTTATCTAGCCCCAAACTAAGGAGAGCTTGTACTATGGGAACCAGATAACTGATAGAATACTTTTATACTTTTTTTTGTAAACACATACTTATAATATATAGAAAAACATCCAGACCCGGAACAAATATCTGTAGATCATGTAAACATTTGTTCCGCGGCGGGAATCTAACCCGCTACATCCTGCGTCTCAGCGGGCTATTTGCCCACTGCACCACGGAGGTCGTCAGAACATATAATATGTAAATAAAGTCACGGATAAAAATTATAAGTAGCAATATTAATAAAGTTAATATCATTATCACAAATGATAAGCTCAAGAGCTTTTGATTTGAATAATGATGAAAATGACGATAATACTTTATTAATATTAAAATCGAGTATCATTTTGGTTAGGTATTATTTTGACAACACTCGTCGGCAAAACGTGAAAATGATCGGGACTTTCACAGCTTCGGACTTGCTCAAATACGTGAGTATACAATACACAGTCACACACAACCGATATCCTTTTAAGGCGAATATAGTAACTGATTGGTCTTATTTGGAGGCTTTCTCAGGGACGAATCAGTTTTATGTGCTCAAAAAAATATATGTCATGCATTGACCTTTTAACTGCAAAGTGAACATACAAAAACGTTCTACCTGTTTATTTACTATGAGAAAAAATATAACAAAATGTTGCTGTTCAATTTGATTCAACCTCTAAACGACGTAACATTTAGTAATTTTTCTTTCACCTAAATGTGGGCAAAGACTATATCTTCAAGTTGAACAAATGATGCTGTGCTGCGACGGTCTTTCACGTGGCAATTAATAATTTTCAATTTTTCGGAATAATTAGCGGGCGTACCCTTAGAAGGTGGTTGCGCGGGCGACGGGCGGCAGTGTACCGCTGACTGTCGTACGAGAGGGTTGTGCTCGTCTGCCTCGCGCTCACCTATTTTCTGGTCGGTTAGATGTGTGTGGCGGAAGGTGCGGGGCCGAAACAATAGCTACGCCCATTCGTTCAAGGTCATCGGCTACGGTTAGCGCTTTAAATAAAAATAGAATTTTCCAAATCAGTTGTTATATGACGGAGTGTTTAGGTAACAAACATAAAAATAAAAAAACACGGTCTAAAAAAGTGCGAGTCGGACTCGCACACGAAGAGTTTCGTACCATTATCTATGGAAACGGCAAAAAATGTTATAGCGGCAACAGAAATACATCATCTGTGAAAATTTCAACTGTCTTACTATCAGGGTGGTGACAGACGGATAGATAGACAGACAGCGGAGTCTTAGTAATAGGGTCCCGTTTGACCCTTTGGGTACGCAATAGGGAATGCAATCCCGACTCGAGATTGCAAATTCGAGATCCCGCGGGATTAGAAATATCAATCCCGGAATTTTCGGGATCCCGTCTAGTTTAAAAAAAATGTTAAATTCGGATGACTGAAAAAGCTAATAACTGCTTGTTTGTGATAGTGAGGTTAACTAAAATAACATATTACTCGAAAGAAAATAAAAATCTTTATTCTTTAATCTTACCAACTAAATAATTATCGTCACCTGTCGCTAATATTCGGAAAGTGTCGGAATAGTTTTCTAACGCTGTTTGGCGTTCCTGCCGCTCACGGCCGTCAGTCAGCGCGCCGCTTGCGCCCCGAGTGGACGTGTGTAGCGTTGCTGACCACTGCCGCCCAATCCCGTCAATCTCGAACGGGAACTCGTCATATGATGCGTCGGGGTTGATCCCGAAAAATTACACGAGATCTCGCGAGATCGGGATCCCGCGGGATCGGGATTGCATTCCCTAGTACGGAACCCTAAAAAACAACCGAATTCAGAATCTCCTTTTTTTGAAGTCGATTATAAAAACTCTGAATTCAGGTAAGTGTAAAAATACTTAGCCAGTTAGACACACAAAAAGTCGACACCCTGTCTGAGTTCTGAGAAGTTCTAATTTTTTCAACACACTTGCTCGTAAGAGGAGACCTATTACATCGTTCTTAGGGCAATAAACCGAACTGTAACACACGCGTGCATAATATACATACTAGTGCATAATAGAATTATCTATACAAAGTTAAGTTAGTAGTTAGTACCTAACTGCAAATTGTATGTGAGTAAACAGAGCATTTTTCAATTTAACCGGGTATTACAGTTTTTTTTGTAACAACAAAGAGGTTTTATGCCGCTGGCAATCCATTTACATATTTGGAATAAATAAATGTATCCCTAATTAAGACGAGAAAACATTTATTATTATCAAATTATATATAATTCACAATTTGTTATAAAATATTTGCATTTTATCACTAAAATTATAATTTTGAAGTAGGCTGTATTGGCTTTATGTAATCAATCACCTTACATTTGGAGCATGCAAAAAAAAACTTGCGCGCCATTTCCCATTTTCTTTGTTTGTATCGCATTTGTTGCTGTGTGGTAAATAATTGTAAAAATGTCAAGTTTTAGTACAGAAAATGAACAATTGATAGATTTAACCCCGCCAGAAATACTAAATGCAGCACAGAATGCAAATTAAAGCCTAATACCTACCCTGTGAAATCGCCATCAAAAATAATCCAATATCGTTTTGAAAATTGTACATTCACTGATTGTTTTATTATATAAACAATTTATGCAATACATGTTTGTTTTTTCCTCGCAAGTGTGTTGAAAAAGTGCGTATGAAACTCGTGAGCAACTTGCTCACTAGACACTCGGCTGATTTACGCCCTCGCCTACGGCTCAGGCTGCAACCCGCAGCCTCGTGTATAATGAGCAACTTAGCTCACTTGTATCATACGAGTAAATACTATTACAGACTGCATCATTGCTGAAGGAAACAAGACTGCATGAGATGAAGTCCGCAGAGTCTAACTACGGCTGGTTGAAGTCTAAACATCTGCAGCATGACTGTGAGGTTTATTTGGAAGAGTTGAAACCTATGATCCTAAAGGTAGTACCTAGTTTATTTTACCCGCTTTTTTGTGTTGGGTGTTAAAAACTGACATAGCCAAGGACCGCCCCTAACTAGGTATACTATTTCCAATTCTTTTTTCTCGATGACAGCTCCTGTGAAAACTTGAACGAGCGTCTTTTTTACATTATGTATGCGTTATTTTATAAAAATATGACGCTTACGCACGTACAAGGTTATACCAGAGTCGAAGAAGCTGATAGGGATGGAGCTATCTATAAACGTAACACGATAACAGACCCGATATTTTTTTACAAAATATAAGAAACTAAACTACTGCCGGATACTTTGGTACAAATTTATTTATAACTAATATTATATTTCATTACAAGATGTTAGAAAGAAAGAAAGGAAGAAAACATTTTATTCAACAACCACACAGTATTAAAGGAAAATAAAACACAACAACAATAAAATCTAACCTAATCACAAACAAACTAACAAACTTAAAAGCTCTGTGAGATGAGTAGGTACTCAGCTCAGCATGATGCTACGGTATGTTAATATACCGCAGCTCTAGTCTTCCGCTGAGTCCAGTTTATATTACCTCACGTACCTCTTGATCAAGGGTAGACATAATAAGACAAACACAAATATTGTTCAAATCAAACCATATTAAATACCTACTAATTTAAACCAATAAAACTATCACTACTAACTACACGTACTTAATTGATAATGCCAACTTCTTTAAAATTTTCGAAGCTGTTGTAAAATAAGTAGGTATAGATAGGTACTCGACAATGAAACGAAATAATTATAACGACAGGTAATCTTTATTTATTTATTTTAATCAAAATCTGATGAAACGTCACTGTCACTCGATGAGCGACAGATGATAAATATATGCGATCGATATCATTACTTATTCGGTCACAACACTACAACTGTCAAATTAGAACTGTCATCGAGAAAATAAAGAAATGAAAATACTTATAGCAATATATTATAAGAGCCACGTCTGAATCGGTCTATATGCCACTCTATGTATGATGCCACAGACTAATAAGATTGTTCCGCAATTAACGCGGCACCGGTACTGTTCCGCCTGACTCGACGACACTGCATACCATCAAGCTCTACCTCTCCCGAATAGATAAGAGTAGGTACTTCAGGAGATGATGTACTCCGATTCTTTATTCTTTATTGTACACAAATAGATTTACAGACAGAAACAGTTTACAAAATGGACATGTACAAAGGCGAGCTTAACTCTTTGACTACCTCCGTGGTGCAGTGGGCGAATAGCCGGCTGAGACGCAGGAGGTAGCGGGTTCAATTCCCGCCGCGAAACAAATGTTTGCATGATCTGCAGATATTTGTTCCGGGTCTGGTTGTTTCTCTATATATTATATGTATGTATTTAAAAAAATGTATATAAGTATTCTATCAGTTATCTGGTTCCCGTAATACAAGCTCTGCTTAGTTTGGGGCTAGATAGCGCTGTGTGAAATGTCCAGCAATATTTATTTATTTATTTACAAAATTTAATACGAGTTTTCTTCCAGCAAACCTTTAAAGATGGAGATAGTTGATTATAGTGGTAGGTATCTAAGTGCACAGAAAAAGGCATTGGAGTAAAAATCATATAAATACCTATAGTTATACATAATATATACCAAAATAAATACAATACTTAAACATATTTAAAATTTAAATTAAAAATATACTTATACAATGTCCTACTTTCAATGCAAAAATACAATAACCTCTTGGCTAAAATCCTTAACGTACGGAAAAACAGAATATCTCTTTTAGGCCTTAACAACTAATCTACTTATAAATATATATTATTGGACATTTCACACAACACTACCACCCGAACAACACCCGAACCCCCGAACTAAACAGAGCTTGTACTATGGAAACCAGATAACTGATAGAATACTTACATACCTTTTTTTTGTAAATACATACTTAAAATATATAGATAAACATCCAGACCCGGAACAAATATTTGTAGATCATGCAAACATTTGTTCCGCGGCGGGAATCGAACCCACTATCTCCTGCGTCTCAGCCGGATATACGCCCACTGCGCCACGTACTTATACATACTACTAGCTGACCAATCCGCAGCTTCGTACGCGTAGTTTTTTAATAAAAACATTACCCTCCTTCTGCGCAGTTGGGTAAAAAGTAGCCTGTGTCACCCGGAGATAGTGTAGCTTCCCAGCAGTGAAAGAATTTTTAAATCGATCCAGTAGTTCCAGGAGCCTATTCGATACAAACAATCAAACAAACAAATATTTACTCTTTATAATATGACGAAGTTTTTTGTAGATATTGATATGTTCTTTAATATTGTAGAACTTACTTTTGTTCTATCATCAATAGTTTCCGCAGCGCATGCGACGAAAGACGTTTTAGGGCACGTTTTTACGCCTTGGGTTACGTTACTTAAGTTTTAGTAAGGATCCCTAATTTGTTCTAGCCACAAATATAGCCTATGCCACTCAGGGTGAATGTAGCTTTCCAATGGTGGAAGAATTTTTGAAATCGGCACAGTAGTTGTTGAGTTTTGGTTGAGTTTATTCATTACAAACAGACACACAAAAATACAAATCTTTCCTCTTTATAATGTTAGTATAGATATACATATTACACATCCTTAATATAATTAAAAGTTTGTTTATGTATTTGTGATCATTTATATTTAATTCATATTTTTATGTATACTTGTGTTCTATTATTTATCTATATAAATCATCTCTATTTATATCTATGTATTACTCGTGCGCGATAACTTGGGACCTGCTAGGAATGCGACTCCCCGACCGCTTCCCCTGCACTTCCCCGATGGCGCCCGTATTGTACCGTACGCATCACTATTTTTTACTAGGGTTTTTAGTCTCGTACTGGCCTACGTCACGTAACGACGCGCTCTGGAATTCTTTTAGTTTTCGTTTGTGTTACTGTTTTGTTGTTGTAGTTTTTGTTGTTATAGTTTGTGTCATTGTTTTGTTGTTGTAGTTTTTGTTGTTATAGTTCTTGTTAAGTGTTTTTTTTATCATTATGAAGGGTAAACCTTTGCATAGCGGAGCAAGAAACCTCGTGCTAAAAGTGTTAGAGTTTTTTGAAAACGAAAAACGGAACAAACAGTTTTGTTTACCTGTCCACTAAGTAGTGACGAAGATGAGATAATGTAAATAATAGATAAAATAAATGTATAAACTTAAACATTGTATTTTTATTTTATTCAAATAGTGTAAAAAACATTAGATAAAAAGCAGCGTCCTCCCTGAGTAACATAAAAAAAAAAAAAAAAAACAAAGACGAAGCCGCGGGCGGCTGCTTGTTTTGTTCGCTTTTTTGCGGGCGGTACAAACACGCCAATATGACGTCACCGCGCTCAGGTCCCAACTTATCGCGCACGGGTAATATAGTCCTATTTGATAATTATTACTAAATACCTAGGTTTAATGTTTATATAGATCACCGTAAGAAAGAGGGGACTCCTCTAATATAGGTTATTCTAACCTAACAGATCCCAAGTAATCCCAACCCATCCCAACATATCGCACAGTTCTTGTAAAATAAAAAAGATTTTTTGATTTGATTTGATATTAAAAATATATATTATACGTATAAAATATACCTACAATATAGTTAAACATTATACATTAAACAAAAAATACGTAAGACATCATACAAAATATACATATGTACATAGACATAATAACCTAAAGTTTACAAGGACAGGTAAATGCTCTTTGACTCTAAGCTTAAAAGTGCTTAGTGATGGACTTGCGCGGATAGAATGAGGTAGAGAATTCCACACATTAGTAACACAAATATAGGCAAAACTCTGCAATCCAGAATAACAGCAATTTGTACCCCAAAAAAAATTAACCAATTAACATGAACTCCCGTTACCTGTACTTTGAATGAAACTGTAGGTCAAGTTGCGGATTCGTATTTCGTGGCACTATTTTATTGGCCGGCTTGCACAACGATCCCTAAGCGTATTTAGCGACTAAACATGTTTAAATTGTACGTATTTGTATGATTGGACAACTCCTTAAGTCATATTTAGCCACTAAATACGTTTAGGCATCGTTGCGAGTCGCCCTAAGAATATTTTTTTTTGTTTTGGGAGACTCGCGAGATTTCAGTTCGGGGCGAACCCCTAGTTATAAGTAGGTACCTAAAAAAGTTGTAGACTTATTTCGTTTATCCAATCTTTCCCCAGATGTCACCAGAATCCTGCGCAGCTATAGCTGTCAAACTTGACATCCTAACTGAACACTCCACGTCAGTCGAACACGTGATAACTAACCTCAAATCGCTGCTGCAAGAGCAGGACAGCATGATCATCATGGCGGGAACTGTTAAGCGTGGGAAAGAGACGAAGAATCGGAAGGTGAAAGTTCATCCTGAGTTGGATGGGAGAAAGCCGACTGTATCTTTTGTAGTGAATTTTAATAAAGTTTGAATTGTCTCATGGCCTCATGGACTCATGGCCTCATGACCAAGCTCAAGGTCGCTCAACGAGCTATGGAGAGGGCTATGCTCGGGGTTTCTTTGCGTGACAAAATCCGCAATGAGGAAATCCGCAGAAGAACTAAAGTTGCCGACATAGCTCTCAAAATTAGCAAGTTGAAGTGGCAATGGGCAGGCCACATCGCTGGTAGAACCGATAACCGTTGGGGAAGAAAGGTTCTCGAGTGGAGACCACGGACTGGAAGACGCAGCGTAGGCCGGCCCCCCACAAGGTGGACCGACGATCTAGTAAGAATCGCGGGGAGCCGTTGGGCGCAAACGGCTACCAACCGCTCTTTGTGGCGATCTAAGGGGGAGGCCTATGTTCCGCAGTGGACGTCTGCCGGCTGATGATGATGATGATGAATTGTCTCATCTAACCTACTTTAGCGTCAAATAATTGATCGAGCGAAGCGAGATCTCTAAGTCAACTTGGGCAAATCGGCGTGTATATAGGTATGTATGTTTGTTTGTCCGAGGATAACTTTCGAAGCGTTGATCCGATCATCGTAAAATTTTATACACAGGTAGGTAGTGATGGCACAATTTTGGTGTAACTAAATGAGCTAAAAATGTGGGGGGGTTGTTGAGATATTGGGGTTCAAGAGGTGTAAAAAAATGAATATAAGACTATTAGATCAAGTGAGACGTCAAATGAAAGGTCTTTATTAGTACGTTTCGATCCCGTTTTTATTTTTAGTAAAGTTTATGTAGTTTTTGAGTTATTAGCCATTATAAAAACTGAACTTCGACAAAATTCACAGGGTACACCAGTGACACCACAGTGCTGAAATTTGGTATACGTGTAGCTTATGTGACACAAATATAAGCAAAAGTCTGAAATCCAGAATAACTGCCGTTTTTTACCCGAAAAAAAAAATAAACAAATTACATGAACTCCTGTTACCTGTAATATGAATTAAACTGTAGGCCAAGTATGTTAGTAATCATTTCGTGGCACTATTTTGAATCAAAGATTACAAATAATATTTTTTTGTTTTAATCGGTGACTCCCGAGATCTCAGTTCGGGGCGAACCACTAGTAATATTATGATTTAAATTTAATTGTATACTAAAAAAAGGGACATACCTACCTACTTTTAGTCTGAAATAAATATTATTGTATTGTGTAAGGGTTCATAGATCGACTACGGAACCCTAAAAATCTTAATTGAATAATGTCGCTTACTATACATAAACATCTGCCTTTTTATCATTGAAGATGAAAAGATCAATTAAAAAGACATACAAAAACGCGGCAACTTGAAATGTCAGTGTAAACTTGCTTTCATTATAACGTTCCGTTTTAAGCATCAGTTGAGCCGACTCGCCCTTGACCGCTACATGTCGGCCATTCTGTATTTAGACAGCGTTGTGCTAAATGTAGCCAATCTATATATAGAAAAATGAATTACCGAAATGTTTGGACGCGCTTAACTTCCAAACGAATGCACTAAATTGGATAAACTTTTCTTTTATATTATAAGTAGGTATGTATTTACAAAAAAAGTATATAAGTATTCTATCAGTTATCTGATTCTCATAATACAAGCTCTGCTTAGTTTGGGGCTAGATAGCGCTGTGTGAAATGACCAGCCATATTTGTTTATTTATTATTTATTTACTGACGACCTCCGTGGCGCAGTGGGCGAATAACCGGCTGAGACGCAGGAGGTAGTGGGTTCGATTCCCGCCGCGGAACAAATTTTTGCATGATCTACAGATATTTGTTCCGGGTCTGGTTGTTTTCTATATATTATAAGTATGTATTTACAAAAAAAAGTATATAAGTATTCTATCAGTTATCTGGTTACCATAGTACAAGCTCTGCTTAGTTTGGGGCTAGATAGCGCTGTGTGAAATGTCCAGCAATATTATTATTATTATGTGTTTGTCATTGTCAGGAGAAAGTTTGTATGGAAAAAATATAAAAATGATAGCAAATATTTAAATTTCGATACAATTTGGTATATAGGTAGTTTATATAGATTATGACCGGGATTGAGACGCAGGCTACTTTTTATCCATCTTCGCAGAAGGAAGGTAATGTTTTTATTGACATACCACGCGTGCGAAGCCGCGGGTGGGTCAGCTAGTATATTATATAAATGAATCCTTATTTACCTTGGTCACGCCATAACTTGAGAACGACATTATCGATTTCTTTCATCTTTTATTTAAGTTTTCTAATACTTGGTGTAGAAGGTTCTTACGGAAAAAAAGTAAAGAAAATTGAATAATTTCAGAAAACTCAACGACTATTGCAACTTTATGACATTGACAGTTCGCGCGTTTGATGAATGTGAATTTAGCAGACAGCTAATGACAGGACGTCTTCGGGTCTGCTAGTAAACTTTAATAAAATAATAACTACTACGGTATAATACGCGAAAACACCACCCGTCCCACAAGTACGTTTCGGCTGCGTAGGTCATCACAGGTAGGAACCTGTGATGACCTACGCAGCCGAAACGTGGACACTTACGGTGCAATGAGACTAGTCCACAAACTGAAAGTCGCTCAGCGAGCTATGGAAAGGGCTATGCTCGGAATTTCTCTGAAGGAAATAATCCGAAACGAGGTTAACCGGTTATCGACATAGCTCAGAAGGTCAGCAAGCTGAAGTGGTAGTGGGCCGATCATAACTTCCGCAGAACCGATAACCGCTGGTGTTCTGGAGTGGAGACCACGTCTAGCCAAGCGAAGTGTAGGACGCCCTCCGGCTAGATGGAGTGACGATAAGCGCGCTGTAGCTGGCAAGGATTGGATGAGAAGACAGTGGCGGATTTACAAATTTTCAAGGTATAGGCTGAATAGTTTTTGCCGCCCTTGCATCAACAATTGTCATATCATTCATTATTTTTACAATGCAACAATTTCCCGATCCTCAGCTCTTCTCAGAGAAGAGCTGAGGATCGGGCTCAATGGCGCGCCCTGGAAGAGACCTACGTCGAGCAGTGGACTGTTATAGATTGATGATGATGCCAAAACTCGTGGCAGATGGGGCCAATCAATAAACATGTTATCCTTTTCGATTAAGTACTGGTAATCAGTGTTATTGATAGGTACTGGGCTACTATATCAATATCCACGGGGACCTTGAAATGCTGCTGCCACCAACCCAAAGTCCTACTCCGTTACTTTAAGGAGTTGGGAGACTCTATTTTTATTTTTAGCAAAATTTTTATAGTTTTAGAGTTATTAGCCATAATAAAAACTTAACTTTGACAAAATTTACAGGGCACACCAGTGACCCCACAGCGCTGTTGTTTGGTATGCGTGTAGCTTATGTAACAAAAATATAGACAAAAGTCTGAAATCCAGAATAACTGCCATTGATAGCACAAAAAAAGTAACTTATTAACATGAACCGTTACCTGTAATTTGAATGAAACTATAGGCCAAGTTAGTTGGTTATTTATTTCGTGGCAGTATTTTGACAGTCAAAGATTACAAATAATATTTTTTTGTTTGAATCGGAGTCTCGCGAGATCTCAGTTCGGTGCGAACCACTAGTTATTATGCACCAAATTTCACTTTATATTGAAAAATTACACTTGAAACACTAGTTAAACGGATTAATGTTTCGTCCGAACGATATTCCAATGTTATATTATTTGGTTCTGTTGTTCGTTGGTAGTATTTTAACATCTGTCATATCTGATCTAATAAATAACTACGAGTTTATAAAAACTTGATTTTCTGCTTCACTCTCGCATTACGCCATCCTTTTCACGACACAGCGCGCGATGTTCATTCATCTCGCTTCCTGCATTCAGCGAATTCTGCGTAAATTGGATCTTATGATGAATGCAATTCGTGGTCGTATTTTCAAATATATATTTTACTAGCTGTTGCCCGCGACTTCGTACGCGTTACACTAGGTACTAAATATGTAGGTAACCTAGAAATAAAGATAAACTCGCTGTTGTAACTTGAGTTGATATCCCATTTGTATCCCTTGGGAACTGGTTTATGGAATACTACTTACCAAATTTTATCGAAATCAGTTCAACCGTTACGACGTGATTGACTAACAAACAAACAAATAAATAAACAAACATTCAAACTTACTTTCAAACTTAAGTAATTAATTGCTATTACCTAGCAATTAATCACACTAATATTATAAATCTGAATTTCTAGCAAAGGTCAAAAATTGGTGGTTGAGATTGTGAATATCTTCTTTTCTTTCTAATATATAAAATTCTCGTGTCAGAGTGTTTCTAACAAAACCCGTCCGAAACGGCTTGACCGATTCTTATGTAACTTTTGTGTATATAACCTATTCGCTAGGTCTGAGAATAAGTCGTAAAGTATTTTTCACTTTCCTACCTCCACCCACATTTTTTAATCGCGATTTTAGTGTTTTTGTACGAAAAATACCTCCATATAATTTAACCGTCGTTCATTGACGTGAAGTCATTTACATGAAGTGTCGCGTCACTTTGACATTTCATTCTGCATTTGAATTCTTTGTTAATTTTTAAGGCAGTTCAACGTTTGCCGGGTCAGCTAGTTAATCTATAAAATAAATACATAAAATAGATTAGATAGCTTTATTGCTTAACTGTTTATTGTTAGGTGTGACCCTCTTATTAGTACCACAAGTTTATTCATTTCGGGCTTACAATATTTTTATAATTCATAATTATTCATTTATTATCTGAAATACTAGGTACCTACCTACACATAATGTATGTTTGAGCGTAATAAATAAAACCGGACAAGTGCGAGTCAGACTCGCGCACGAAGGGTTCCGTACCATTATCTATAAAAACGGCAAAAAATCACGTTTGTTGTATGGGAGCACCCCTCAAATGTTAATTGTATTTTATCTTCATTACTTATTTTTAAAGTGAATATATAACTAAATATTCTGCGAATAATTCAAGCGTCTACCGATTGCCGTTATCAATATCGACCTAAAACGAGAAAAAATCATGTTTGTTGTATAGGAGCCCCCCTTAAATATTTATTTTATTCTGTGTTTAGTATTTGTTGTTATAGCGGCAACAGAAATACATCATCTGTGAAAATTTCAACTGTCTAACTATCACGGTTCATGAGATACAGCCTGGTGACCGACGGACAGACAGACAGCGGAGTTTTAGTAATAGGGTCCGTTTTACCCTTTAGGTACGGAACCCTAAAAACTGTTCTAGGTTCTATCATTTTAGCGAATTTTATATTTACGTTGTAAACAATTGATGGCATTCGTTTTAATTTGCCTATCTAAAGATGGTTGCACATGCAATACGACCTCCGTGGCGCAGTGGGCGAATAGCCGGCTGAGATAGGAGGTAGCGGGTTCGATTCCCGCTGCGGAACAAATGTTTGCATGATCTACAGATATTTGTTCCGGGTCTGGTTGTTTCTCTGTATATTATAAGTATGAATTTACAAAAAAAATGTATATAAGTATTCTATCAGTTATCTAGTTCCCATAGTACAAGCTCTGCTTAGTTTGGGGCTATATAGCGTTGTGTGAAATGTCCAGCAATATTTATTAATATTATTTATTATTACCAAAAATGCATTCCTATATTTGGACGTCAAATGAAATATGAAATTAAAGTTCATTATTTTCCCATTTAATTATTGGCAATACACAATTAATGAGCGAATCGATTATATGTATCAATCATTACTTATTTTGGAGCTAATGATGGCAAAATAACGAGAAAAGGGCATCGTGTAGGTAATTATTGTTTTTTTATCTCGCCGCAAAATATAGTGAGTGTTGACGCCAGCAAAGATTGAGCGGCTCCCCCGCCGCTTCAACGCACGCGCACCCCGCAAGCGTTGCCAATCTGTGGGGAATTCCCCTGCGGGGAATCTCAAGTTGATTGGGGATTTATTGGGGATTGGCATTATGTGGGGAAAATGCGGGGATTGTAACATCTTAATCTCATCGGTAAATATTAAATCATTAAAATTATCGATTTCGACATTTATTCGAATCATTTTGTATGGCACATCCCTAGTTCGTCAGTTGTCTATGGTCAGGCCTTTTTCGTTCACTTTTTGTAAATTCTTTCAAGTCTGTTCCCAAACATAAAAATTGTTGTTTCGTTGTTGCTGATACTGGCTTTTCCAAATGAATCGGTCGAGCGCAAAATTAGAATTCTTAAAAATTTCAAAACTGAAAACCGCAACCGACTATATACAGATACTGTTGTATCATTTAAGGCTGCAAGGGAAGGGATTAAAAAACTGGGCGGCAATGTCAAGTTTAACCCTTCGAACCAAATGCTTTCGAGAAAAATATGGAAAAAATTATGAAAAATAAACCATACATAATCGAATATACCTAGTCAGGTCATAAATTCTGTCACATGTTTAATATAAAATAATTGAAACAAGTTTATTCATTATGTAACCATTTATATACCAAAATGAACTTAACAAAACATAGATTCTTATGACACTAAAGTTTATTCAAAATGACCTCCGTGATTTTGAATACAGGCCTTCAATCTGCGCGGCCAGTCGTCTATCGCAGCACGAACGAGGTCCATGTCAACATCGGCGGCTGCCTTAATCAAGGATGTCTTGAGTGACTCCAAATTGGGATGAGGCTTTGAGCACGCCTTTTCCTCCAAGTGTTGCCATATCTTGTAATCTAACGGATTCAAATCTGGACTGGAGGAGGGCCAGTCTTCGTGCCGGATGAAGTCGATTTCACGCGCCGCCAGCCAGTCTTGTGTGCTCTTCGCTCTATGTGCTGGCGCCGAATCTTGTTGGGATACCCAGTTCCTGTTATTGAACATGGTATGAGAAACAGGTTCCACAAGGTTCGTCAGGACTGTATTTTGATAAACAACTGCATTCGTTTTTACACCTTTCTCACAAAAATGAACCTCTGTTAAGCCCCAATAAGAAACTCCCAACCATACCATGAGCGAGGATAGAAAATGACCTCGTTGGACACGCGGAATACGGTTGCTCGCTCCTTCACTACTGTGTGCGTACACCTTATCATTTTGTTTGTTGTATCTCTCTTCTACGGTAAATTTTTTTTCATCCGAAAAAAGAATTTCCCGATATTTTTTTCCCGCGTACCGCTTCAACAAAGCGCGGCATCTCTTCAGTCTCAGGTCCATTAGACGAGCATTCAAACGATGTCCTGTTTTTCTTCGATATGCCCGAAGCCCTAAGTCTTCATTTAACACCCTTTTCACCGTGGTTCTACTTAACCCCATCTGAAGGGCCAACAGTTTCTGCTTACGTTTGGGATTTCTTTGAATTCGCGCCTTCGCAGCTTTTATCACTGCTGGAGTCCTAACAGACCGAGGGCGACCACTTCTTGACCTGTCATGTACACTAGAGTCTTCATTGTATCGTTTGATGGTGCGATAAACGAATCTTTTGGTTATATTCAAATTTTTCAGTGTGTCAAAAATTTGAATTGGCGCGTAACCGCAACGATGCAACGCAATAACTGCTACACGGTCTTCTTTAAGCGTCCACTCCATATATAAAAATGAGTAAAATTCTAAAAAGTATACATTTTTATTTTCATCAACAATTCGAAATTCGAATTCTATAAACTTTTTTGTGGCCAGCATTCTAAAAGAAATTTTTTTACTGTGTGACAATACTTATGACCTGACTAGGTATAGTATGTACACACGGCTACACATCAAACTATACATATCCAGTATAAGCTGACCTCTCATTCTACGAAAAGCCTACACAATGCGAGGTCCGCTTATACTGGAAATGTATAGCTTGATGTGTAGCCGTGTGTACCTACTTATAATAAGCTATTTTGATTAGTCCTGTGCAAATTTTCATTAGTTCCCTTTCCTGTGCACTACCTACACACCTTTATCTACAACACACAAAGGTTATCTGGAAGAGAATGCTCTTTGGCACTAAGTTCGCCTTTGTACTAGTTTTATAAGTGCAATAAAGTATTTTCATTCACTCAATCAATCAATTTAAAAAAAAGTCGCTTCCCTTACCCGAGACCGAGACCTTCCGCTAGAAAAAAAAATGCTTTTCATCGTCATCTCAGGCAATAGGACGTCCACTCCCCACATAGATATCCTGAGCGTCCGATCCTGTGCGTCCTGCATCCAAAAGCTCCCACCAACCTTTATCAGGTCTTTCAATCTGGTGGGGAGAGGGGGGGTCCTACGCTGCGCTTTCCAGTGCGTGGTCTCTAGAACCTTTCTGCCCCAACGGCCATGAGTTCTTCATAGCTCGGGTGCCATGTGTGGACTGGCAACTAGTTATTATAATTAATACGGGAATTATCACGTACCGTTTTATCGGCTTATCGTGTTGCGACCGAAAATGAATGAATGAACTAATGAAAATTCTTTATTAGTCCTTACAACAGATATAATGAAATAAACAAACAAAGCGATCTCTTCCAGACAACCTTTGGATGCACAGGATTATTGCTTAATGGAAGATTGCTCGGACAAGAAGACAATGTTTCGGTTCATTTCGTAAACCTTCATCAGGGTGAGTGCTATCCGCTCTGACATTGTTGGTCATAAAAAACGGTACGCGATAAATCCCGCATGTATTTTATAATAATAATCTAAATACAATTTGTCTTGCAACAATGCCACCTAGATTTGAATGTCTACACTACTGGGTGCTTCGGAATAGTTATGTTATCACAAAAGGAGGTCATTGTCTTCACAAGAAATAGAAACTACTATATTCTCAGGTGGCTATGGCAAGACAACTATCGGAGTTGGCGCCTGGAGAGAAGGCCAACGTAAACCCAACTGGATAGATTTACTTGACGGCCAGGGTTCCTTAGATGATGATGCTCATGGTTACATTCGTGCGAATGTATGTGCATAATATATTGGATTAATGTACGAGTAGGTAGTAGAGTACCTAGAGTAGGTAGTTATACTATCACACTTAATATTATACATGCGAAAGTTTGGATGTCTGTTTTTTTTATACTACTTTTATGGCAAACGAGCATGCAGTCCACCAGATGTTAAGTGGCTACTGCATCCCATGGATATCCACATAGAATTCCAACCAAGCTATTATGTTGTCTTGATCTCGATGTGGATACGTTGCCATACTATAGGATTTAGCTGTTATGCCTATGTGCCATCTAACCGGAACGCAGCAGACTAGTACTGCTGTTTGGCGGCAGATAAAGGTAAGGCGGTGGTGTCCACTTCCTCGAGCCCGTTTACAAAAGTTCTACCACCAGTAATTTGATTGTTTGTTACTCAATCACGTCGTAACGGCTAAACCGATCTCGATTAAATTTGGTATATACGTAGATTATAACCTGGATTACCACATAGGTTACCTTTTATTCCATAAATCAGTTCTTATGGGATAAAAACAGGCTGTCAAGTCAAGTTGCAACAGCGAGTTTATCTTTATTTCTAGGTTACCTACACATTTGGTAGTGTAACGCATACGAAGTCGCGGGCAACAGCTAGTGCAATATAATACTTTTGAAAGCAAGTGTATAAAAAAATGTTCCCTACCTAATTTCCTAATTAAAGTAACACAGTTGTGATGCTTATCGTAATTTAGTAAAACTGTAGTTATACATGTACACACATCAACATTGTCTAGGGGTATTTCATTTTGAAATTATTTGCTTACAAACTATTTGCTTTTTAGAAAAAGTTTGTATATGGAATTAAACCTCTTTTGTTCCGTGTTCAAAATTTGGAAATCAAATAAAAATAGAACGCAATAAACAAAAGATAGAATGGGGACTCCGATTTAAATAAAACAACGTTAATTTTGCCTAAGATAAATTAACTTTTATTTAATTATCAATAAGTACTATCTAAATAATTTTTAATTTAACGGATTTTGTGATATTCGTAATGTCATACAACGTCGACATTTAAGCAGAGAAGAAATGATAAGAGCGATAGGCTTGTTACAAGCCGGTGCTATCCAACGCGTGGTGGCCAATACCCTAAACACCAATCAAAACGTAATTTCTCGATTCTGGTCACGTTATCGTATTAATGGGGATGTAAGAGAGCGCCACACTGGAAAAAAACGAGTAACCACCCCTAGACAGGATCGTTTTCTCCAAAATTCCGCCAGGAGGGAACCCAATCTCACAGCAAATAAGCTAGCGCAAAGGCTTCAGTCAGACCATCAGCTGTCAGTCAGCGACCAAATCGTTAGAAGAAGGCTACATGAAGTCGATCTTCATTCTCGTAGGCCACTTCGTGTGCCAGCTCTACGACGAGGCAATCGCGGAAGGCGACTTATTTGGGCTCAAGAACATTTGTTATGGAACAATGGCCAATGGACAAAGTTTCTCTTTACTGATGAGTCTCGGCTTGGACTCCACCCCGATTCACGAAGAACACATGTTTGGAGAGTTCCAGGCAGAGAAAGTCGCCTCCAGCAGCCACAAGAGGTCCATTCGTACCGAGGTGGGACAATCATGGTTTGGGCGGGAATTCGTATTGGCGCGCGAATCGAGCTCACTTGGATAAGAGGCAGCATGACTGCACTAAAATACCGGAACGAGGTCGTAGAACCTGTGAGCATCCCTCATAGAGTTCAAATTGGCCAGGAATTTCAGCTGATGCATGATAATGCCCCTCCACACACGGCGCGTTTAGTGTCAGCTGCCCTTCAGGAACATGGTGTCGCGGTTTTGGTTTGGCCTGCACAGTCACCCGATTTAAACCTAATTGAACACGCTTGGGACATGTTGCGGCGAAGGGCTCTTAGCAATTTGACGTCAAATTTGACCACAGAAGACCAACTTTATTTGCCATTTAAAAAGAACATGAGATCGCATACCCCAGCGAGACATTGACACCCTAATTTTGAGTATGAATAACCGGTGCAGAAGTGTTATCAACGTCAGGGGAGGCAACACCGATTACTAAATTGTAAAAAGGTAATTTTATAAAGTCATGGCAACGTAAAAGTAGTTTTAACACAATTTACCGAACCTTGTAAATTTTCTGATTTTTGATCCTACCTAAATTTTTATTAAAAATAATATCAAACAGTTGTTTTAATATTATTATTAAAAAAACAACACAAAATAAAGATTCTTGTCATACCTAGTTTTCTATAGAAATTATTTTCAGTTTTTGTAAAAATAAACAAAATGTTGAATATCCCTAGATAATGTTGATGTGTGTAGTAACAAATAGTATTTTTATTTATAGTGTTATCCGAACACATGCGGAAAATTCCAAGATTTTTTAAAATCATCTCATAAATTTCAAGCCTAGACGGGACTTGAAACTGCGACCTTCCTTTTGATACGAGGACGCACTAACCAACTGTGCAACCAGGCAATTCACGTCTAGGTCGAAATTAGTGAGATGATTCAGAATTACGACTAAAGCGCCGTTAGCTCCATCTACAGGAAAACTTATATAGTTCTTTGTACCTGCTCAATGTCAAACGTTGCAGTTCAGTACATTATTTCAAATAGTATTTTTATTTATAGTGTTATCCGAACACATGCGGAAAATTGCAAGATTTTTTAAAATCATCTCTTAAAATTTTTATTTACGTCTAGGCTTGAAAATTTTGAGATGATTTAAAAAAAAAATCTTGGTGTGTAGTAACGTTAGCTAGGTACATATTCCGATGCACTGTGTATACCTACAAGTTTGCGTGTTATCATTTCGTAAAGCTGGGTGGGTAAGGTAGGTATTTATTATCAAATCTAGGCTTTCTACTGTTTCGAGTTTATAGTACCTAAGTCGGTTGCGTAAATCTATATTATAAGGGCTGACCTAAATTAGTTTTAATTTTAGCAAGACCTTATCAAAGGTGTGTTGTTTGTTATTTATTTTACAAATAATAAAAAATAAATAGGTAGGTAAGGCTGAACATTTCACATAGCGCTATCTAGCCCCAAACTAAGCAAAGCTTGTACTATATGAACTAGATAACTGATAACTAACTTACAATATAGAAAAACACATTCAAACCCTGAACATTTGTTACGCGGCGGGAATCGAACTCGCAAGCCCTGTATATTAGCCGGCTACCGTGCCTACTACGCCACGAAGGTCGTATCGTAATAATTAGTATGTACATACTAAGACTTAAATTGGTAAGTATTTAGAAAAAATATTAAAACTACAGTAAAAAAACTACTGTAAATAGTAGTGAAATAAAATTACCAAAATATTTTTTTACAAACGTATTTATTTACATTTTTAGGTACAGATCACAATTTTGAGCATGTAATAACACATGATTAAAATCAATGGCAGTGGGTTTTAAAACTGCAATACCAGAATCTTCAAGTTGACTAGGCAGAATGCGTTAACGTTGCATTGCTTGGAATGAAAAGTTGGTAGAATAATGGCAACAGCCGTAGCCTTTTGCAAGGTCAAAAGTAAGATGTCAAATGTGACGGTTGGAAAGAATCTGGCATTGACAGTTATGA
The DNA here is from genome assembly GCA_918857605.2 of Philereme vetulata. Classification (NCBI taxonomy): domain Eukaryota; kingdom Metazoa; phylum Arthropoda; class Insecta; order Lepidoptera; family Geometridae; genus Philereme; species Philereme vetulata. The sequence goes on along the minus strand of OU975475.1, from coordinate 4,454,787 downwards.
TGAAAATGGCGGGAATGTTCACCAGCAGAATGGGTAGTTGGGGCACAGGGCCGGAGGAAGGTCAGCGGGGTACCGGGGAGCGGCGGGGACGGCACTGAAACAAAGGTAGAATAGTTTAATTTACGAAAATGTTTTTACCATTTTCTAGTTCTTTTCAAAAGCCTAACGTATAATTTTGTGGTTACAAAGATTTTGTGTCAACGTAGAATTATGTTAGAGCTATAGTGTGACCATTAGTGCTGTGCACTCCCTGAGGTATGCGCGGCGAGGTGGGAGGCAAAGAAAAAACTGCATGAGTTCACATGAGATCAAAACATGTCGGACATATCTTACGATATCAGTTTGCATTTCTAAGGCAAGACTTGTGGCGGGACGATGGTCGGAGGCTATCTATCTGTAATATATTATACTTACTTAGTTGATTAAAATGTAACTTAAATATACTCATATTTTATTAAAAATATGCAGGTGATAAATAAGAACTAAACTTATAATTCAAAGGACTTGTTTTATTGAACATTTTTTTATATTCACAAACAATTATATATTCTAACGAAAGTTATTCTGACATAGATTCTGTTTCAACTTCATATCACGAGATAACACACGACCCATCTTTGAATATTTATCCCGTGTGCGTCTGACATAGACCGTCCGGTACAAAAGCTACCTACCGCCGTGAGCGTTGACGGCAGACTGATAGATCGGAGCGGCCGACACATCCCCCCCGTCTCGCCGCGCGCATACCTCAGGGAGTGCACAGCTCTAATGGTCACACTATAGCTGTTGTCCGCGACTTCATACGAGTTATACTACTAAATGTAAGTAACTAATGTAGGTAACCTAGAAATAAAGCTAAGCTCTCTGTTGCAACTTGACTTGAAACCCCATTTTTGTCCCATGAAACCTGATTTATGGAATAAAAAGTAGCCTATGTGATAATCCAGGCGTATCAATCTACGTACCAATCGGTCCAGCCGTTACGACGTGATTGAGTAACAAACATCCACACATACATACATACATACACACTTTCACGTTTATAATACTAGCTTACGCTTCGCACGCGTGTTGTAACCTATTTTGGTGGACAGTCATCTGTCTAAGTAAAAAATACCTAGTGATGTAAACCCACCATAGCACTAGCACAAACCTTCGTGGTTTTTAGATCCTATATTTTTGAACATATAAATGTAATCTTTGATAAAATGGTAAATAAATACAATAAAAAAAATGAATGTGTTTTAGAGCACACGACTGAATTAAAACTTCTTTAGCTCCATCTAGTATCCTATAACATTTTAATCAAACCTAAAATCTGGTCCAATCTATCGACAATCACAATATTTTGTGTCACCGCACTGGCTGAGTAGCGGTAAAAATAATGTTTTAAGGAAATGTCAACCTTATTTCGATGCGCATACAGTAAGTACTTTGTGGAATACCTGAACTTTATCGTAACTTGAAGTTGGTAGATTCAAAATACAAAACGTCGTTAATACTTTTTTTTATCTATCTATAGCAAAATGAACTCTATTATACAGCACGAAGGAGTGTTTGTTTTTGCATTTTCTATAATGTAGGCTAATTTGGAATAGGAGATATGCGACAAATCAACTGGCTATGAGAGAAAGAAAATGTGCAGTTTTCGTAACTCATTCACCAGCTTACTCCCCAAGTCAAGCGTGCGTAAAGAAGTTTCACCTCAAAAAGTATTTCTACAGATGTGAGCGCCGCGGCAGCTGCAAGTGCAGTCGGCAGTTGCTGTCGGCAACGGTGGAACAGTCTTTTTTTATCCAGCCTATGTTTTGCTTCTGCTGGGCAAAAGTCTCCCCCTCATCTCTCCACTTATCTCGATCCTGTACCAAATCCCGCCTGCCCCTATAAAAAGCGTACAAATCATCGCGTCACCGCTTCTTAGGCCTTCCACGGTGTCGCTTTCCATCCACAGGGATCCATCCAGTTACGACCTTAGCCCACCTATTTGGTTGCATGCGGGAGACATGACCCGCCCAATCCCATTTTAACTTGGCAGCCTTGATACGTCAGCGATGCCGGTCCTTGAGCGCAGCGAGGTGTTCCGAATCCTGTCTATTCTGTTAGTAAAATGAACAGGAACAGTACCTACAGGATTCCGTTTAGGGTTCCGTACCCAAAGGGTAAAACGGAACCCTTTTATTCTGTCTGTTCGTCTGTCACCAGGCTGTATTTCATAATCCGTGACAGTTAGACAGTTGAAATCTTCACAGATTATGTATTTCTGTGGCCGCTATAACAAAACATACTAAAAACAGAATAAAATAAATATTTAAGGGGTGCTTCCATACAACAAACGTGAATTTTTTGCACGTTTTAGCTCGATATTGATAACGGCAACAGGTATCAACGCTTGAAATATTCACAGCATATCGAGTTATATTATTAAAAATAAATAATTAAATTAAAATTAAACAAATATTTAACGTTTGTTGTATGGGAGCCTCATACAACAAACGTGACTTTTAGGCCGTTTTTATTGATACGGAACCCTTCGTGCGCGAATCCGACTCGCACTTGGCCGGTTTTTTATACTTACTATGGTGCGGCTGGCGCGTACAGAGCGGGGTTCAGGCCCCACTGGGGAATAGGGATGCCATCAGGGGTGAAACGGGCGAGGGTATCAGCGTCGCAGAAGGGGTAGTTAGGGCACACGGCTGGGTGGACGCCGGCAGGGTACTCCACAGCTAGGGCTACCGCGGACACGGCTAGGATGATGCACTGGAACAAAAAAAAAAAATACATTTATTTCAAGCAATTATGTAGGTCATATAGGAAAGCGCACAACACAATAAGTAAACTAATGTTTATACAGGGTTTTAGAGAGCATGCCTGTGACAGCAATGTCTGGTGTACGGGCACTCTACTCTGCCGGCTATCATTGCCAAGACGGTGTTGGCGCTGGCCCGCAGCCTGTGCACCAGGGACGCGGCTCGCTTGCGCATGACGGTATGGAAGCAGTCGACCCGCGCCGCTACGAACATCCCTGATGCACTGCAGTAGCGGGGCAGCCCCAGCATCGCCCTGAGTGCATTGTTATACTGGACGCGGAGTGCGCTGTACGCCGCCTGCGTATACTTCGCCCACAGGCTGCACTAGTACAGAGAGGTACAGTACGCTCGAAATAAAGTCAGCTTAACCCCCTCTGAACTACCCGCAAACCTGCGAGCAATCATATTCGCACGCACGGACTACGCCCTCCGCTCCCGTTCGATGTCTTCATTGTCTTTGAGGTCTGTAGTGACAACGTGCCCAAGATATTTAAATGTATATACTCTGTCTAATATAATCCCGTTAAGACTTAAGTTTGGGACACTTTCAAGACGTTTCGTACCGACCTCAAAGACCATGAACTGACTCTTTTTAGGGTTATATTTTAACCCATAACCAGTGGCGTATTCCTCACACGTCCTCACCAGCTCTCTCAATACACAGACCGAGGCGCTCAGCAGCACCATATCATCAGCATAACTCAAATTATTGACGCATACACCATCAATATGACATCCGATATGCCAGCTGCTGAGCGCCACGATCAGCTCGTTCAAATAAAGGTTAAAGAGAGCGGGAGAGGTCAACCCTCCCTGTCTCACTCCACACTCCAGCCGATAAGGTTCTGACATTGCGCCCGCCCAACGTATGGTATTTATCTGGTTCCTGTACCAATACTTAAAGATATTCACAAGCTCAGGAGGTAGGTTGATGCTCTCAAGCTTCTCCCACAAGATTTTATAGGAAATCAGATCAAAGGCCTTGGACAGGTCCAGAAAGCAGGTGAACACTGGAGTCTTTCTATCTGTATAGTATCTGACGGTATGCTTAAGACACAGTATAGCACTTTCAGTGGACAGTTTAGGGCGGAACCCGAACCGATTATCATGCAAGGTTAGGTATTCATCTAACTGCATATTAAGCAAACCGTCAAACACTTTTGCAATAATAGTTGCCAGTGATATGGGTCGGTAGTTGGACTTGTCAGCCATATCTCCAATCTTGTCCTTTACTACGGGTACTACAACTGTCTTCATTAAATCAACTGGCAAGTAGGAATGACCGACACACAAGGTGTAGAACATAGCCAAGACGCCAGCCGTATGAGGGCCAGCATGTTGGAGATGCTCAATGCCGAGGCCATCGTGTCCTGCAGATTTACCTTTGGAGAGCGTTTTTATTACTTTTGCAACATTCCTAGCCGTAAATCTATATTCAAGCTTATCTTTAGGCATATCAGCAGTGGACATCTCCCGCTCAGGTCCTAGCGGCGACTTGACTATAAACTGTTCCCTAAATATGTCGGCAATACCCTTAGGATCACTCAACCCCTCCACACTCATTGGCCGACCCGGCCGAGCATTAATCTTTTTAGTACTTTGCCAAAAATCACGAAAATCTCCACTTGCGTGTTTTCTGGCCAAGTCATCCATTTTGATTTGGTCCTGATGATTTAGGCACCACTTTAAACGCGATTTAAATACCCTTCTGCCCTCGCTTATTTTTTCGTAAACCAGACCAGATTTAGGTCTATTACAAAGGACCCATTCTCGAAAACTAGACCAGGCCTCCCTATGTGCCACTTTTACATGTGAGTTCCAACCGAATTTACGAGACTTCACTTTACCCTTTTTTACGGTGCTCTTTCGACTAGCTGCGGCAGCGGTACAAAGGGCAGTCACGATGTCAGAATACAACCCATCAAGAATACGCCTATGGTCAGCATCATTACAAAAACGATCACCACATTCTACGAACTCAGCAGGAAAGTCAATACATTTCAGTCTCATGTGACATTCATTTTCATACAAAGTAATTTCGTCCTCTGTTCTATCCCCCCAAAGTACATTCTTATAAGTAGTTAATATTTGTGGTAGACTCGGGGTTAACATACTATAATTACATTCAATTACAAGAGGAAAATGATCTGACCATACAACATCATAATCAACATACACTTTAGTTACAGAATGTTTGGCTGATTGAGTCACTATACAGTGATCTAGCCAGCTACATGATCCATATACGTCACTAACAAATGTGTAGGTATACATATATATATTTTTACAATGGGAATATTCATAATCTTTCCGTCACTTTGCTCGTTAACACGTTATAGCGTTTCAAGAACGAAATGAAATTATGAAAAATAATCAAGATATAACCGTTCGCGTAACGCTAGCAAACTCGCAAACGAACTACTGATTGAGATATATATATATATATATATCATGCACTGGCTATGAAAGGAAGATAGAAAGAACATGTGCGCACGCACTACTCTCTCTTGCCCCTACAGTAATATACGAAACGTAACTCTCTTTCTATATCACTAACTTGTTCGTTCGCCTCGCCCGATCACACTTTTCGTAACACTCTTGTCACGCATTCACCAGCTTGTTCCCCAAGTCAAGCGTGCGTAAAGAAGTTTTACTTCAAAAATATTACTTTATAAAAAGTGTGGTTATGGGTCAGTCATGATTTGTGTTTCTTTTAATCCATACGTATCTCTATTTGCTTCGTTTTCACGATTTCAACAGCTGGACCGATTCCAATGAAATTTGGTATACAGATAGATTATGACCGGGATTAGGACATAGGTTTTTTACCCGACTGCGCAGGAGGGTAATGTTTTTATTGACAAACAACGCGTGTGAAGCCGTGGGCGTGGAAACTCTTGGAAATCGAATAGGTCGGATTTTTTAGTGCCAAACAAAATACTACCAATGAACAACAGGAGCAAATGATACAACATTATAATATCGTCCTGTCGAAACATTGATCAATGTCAAAATCTTTTATTCATTAAAATCACAAGGGTCACTTTGTAACGTCAATTTTACTGCATGTTCCTTCGCAACCAAGCCAGAAAAGAAAGGCGAGAAACAAGGCTGGTTGTTTTTTAATGCTCCTTTTAGAATACATAACAATACAGGAAATAAATTACGTCTAAATTGTAACATTTTGAATGAGTTGGAGCAATTTCAATCCCAAGCTTCTTTATCATCTAAATATTCTAAATAATCCGATATTTTATCGTAGGCTTTTTTTATAAAGATTTTGTTTAATTGCGTTTTTAAATTTGTTGATTGTCAATTTTTGTACATCACTTGGGAGTTTTTTATAAAAGCGTACACCTTGCCCTTTAAACGATTTACTAACTTTATAGAGGCTACAAGTGACAACAGCGAGTTTATCTTTCTTTCTTAAAGAACTTAATATTTTTACAACAAGGGAATGTCAAAAGAGCAGGAATAACTGGTGCTTCTGAATGTAATTCATCAATATAAATTGAATCTCGGTGCCTATTAATTTTAGTTTATTAATATAACATAATGTGTTGTGGCATTATGCGGTTGTTTTATAAATACACTAGTTGACCCGCCGAACTACGTACCGCATTGACATGCTTAAAACGCGGGCTGTCAATATACGTCACCCTGGTAGAATTGTCAATTGTTGTCCCCGGCCATCATTTTACAACCATACTTAACCATAGACAAAATTACGTTTAGCTGTCATTTGCGTTTTGTTATTCCATGTCAGATGCGTTTTTGTTATACTTACCTACCACGTTTTATAGTGACTTGTATTCTCTTAGACGTTTTATGTCACGTCACACGGGAACGCGGTCGAACGGGATAAAAAGTATCCTATGTCCGTCTCCTGGTTCCAAGCTACCTCCCCACTAATTTTCAGTCAAATCGGTTCAGCCGTTCTTGAGTTTTAAATAGTGTAACTAACACGACTTTCTTTTCTACAGATTTCTTGAGTAGACGTCCACTGCCTCGCGTCCACCAACTTGAGGCATACAGGTGTAAAGTCTCATGTGCCTGTTCATCTGCAACCATTCAAACCGAAACACAACAATGCTTGGGGCAGAAATAGGTAGGCATGTCGTGTTTTAAACGCCTGTTTAAGTATATCTAGGTAAATACTTAAAGTCTAACTTTTTATTAGCTGCAGTAAAATGACGTTTTGTGGGTTGCCGGTTTTTGAAGAAAAATAAATAGGGATGTAGCTAACTGAGTGAATCATAAATGAATAATCAGTTTGGTTTTTTTTTTGAGATTTAATATTAAGTTGTAATGTATTTTTTTAACCTATTATTATTACTATACTAGAGGATTGATCTTTTTTAGTGGAAGTATAGGGAGGTACATTCAAAATGAAACAAAAACGTCATAATAATGTTATTTAATTAATTTTTGTGAACTGAATCACATCCCTATTGAGATTAGGCTGGCAACATTATTTTACGGAATGAGATTTAGAAACGTCATTTTACTGCAGCTAATAAAAAGTTAGACTATATGTACTTGAAGGCAGTGTATGGAGACTGTTTGAAATGATGATGACGTAGACGGTAGTCTGTAGCACGCACTGGATCGCATGAAAACAATACATTTAGTAAAATGATTATGCATAATGTCACAACTCACAAAGCAATTAACCTCAAAACTGCCCAAATATTTCGCGTGCTTGTAATTTCTCCCGCTCAATTATAGTTAATCCAGAATCCTATTGCGAGCGGATTATAACGTGTTTCGACAAGCCGTGGGCGTGCGGGCGGTTATGCACCATTTGGTGTTATTGTGTTGGTATGCTGATGAGGTAATTATTTTGATTGATTTTAATTTGGTTTTGGTGGTGTTTTGTCTCCAAGTTCCTATAGGTATGAGGAATTCATGCGATTTGAACGGAAGTGATCGCTTAATTTGATAACTTGACTTTCTTGGAATTCGTGACAATTATGTAGTTCTAACGTATGATGTACCTATATGAAAAAACAGTATCTATATGTAAAAAACAAATACATAAAAATATTTTTTTTTAGTTTTATTGCTTGGAAAAACCTCTTTGTTTTGTTTACCAAAAAGGCGTTTGGTTTATTTTATTTTTAAATTGTAGTTGATATAAATTAGACCTATAGTCTAACTTTTTATTAGCTGCAGTAAAATGACGTTTCTAAATGTCATTCCGTAAAATAATGTTGCCAGCCTAATCTCAATAGGGATGTGATTCAGTTCACAAAAATTAATTAAATAACATTATTATGACGTTTTTGTTTCATTTTGAATGTACCTCCCTATACTTCCACTAAAAAAGATCAATCCTCTAGTATAGTAATAATAATAGGTTAAAAAATACATTACAACTTAATATTAAATCTCATAAAAAAAACCAAACTGATTATTCATTTATGATTCACTCATTTAGCTACATCCCTATTTATTTTTCTTCAAAAACCGGCAACCCACAAAACGTCATTTTACTGCAGCTAATAAAAAGTTAGACTTTAGTAGGACCTACCCTCTCTCTCTTCCCCGCTATGTATCCCATATGGTGGTGGGGTCAGCTTTCCCGGTCATTCACTTCACTCTATCCTCGACGTCGTCATCAGAAACTTGGCACTCTCTCATGCGTTTTGACACTACATCTCTCCACCTTGTCTTGGATCTACCTCAAGCTCTTCGACGTTGGAAAGTTGTAGTGCCAAATTCGCTACGTAGTCAGGTGGCTTCCTCTTCACGTGAGCGTACCATGGCAGCCGACTCTCCTGCATCTTGTCAGCGATGTCGCGCCCGCTCAGTCTTTCTCGCACGTACTCGTTACGGATATTATCGAGCCGGGTGACGCCGCACATCCAACTTAAAAAGTATCTTTCTTCTGCATTAGTATGACCCATCCCCCATTTTAACTTATTTGACTTGTCCATAAAAAAGTGTTTTGTTCGAATTATCATGCCTTCTAAGAATTAAAGTATGCAATATTATTGATTTCACGACTTGTATAAGACGTTACTAATTTGATACACATGTGTTTAAACATATCTGCTGTTCAGTTATCTAGCAAATCACCTCGTTAACGTTTGTATAATAATCGTACCTCGTTAAAGTTGTCTAACTACTCGTAATCTAATGTTATATTAAATAGGATGTTTGATACGCACAAAATTTAAAGGGGTTATTTTGATGAGCATAAATAAATAAATAAATATTGCTGGACATTTCACACAGCGCTATCTAGCCCCAAACTAAGCAGAGCTTGTACTATGGGAACCAGATAACTGATAGAATACTTATATACATTTTTTTTGTAAATACATACATATGATATATAGAGAAACAACCAGACCCGGAACAAATATCTGTAGATCGTGCAAACATTTGTTCCGCAGCGGGAATCGAACCTGCTACTTCCTGCGTCTGAGCCGGCTATTCGCCCACTGCGCCACGGAGGTCGTCGGAGCATAATAAATAAATTTGTGAAATGTTTACCATAGAAATGTGAAATTTATTTTGGCATGTAATAACCAACACTTTATTAAACTGATGTTGTGCTATTGCATAATGCTTGCCATCTAACCACAGATACTGTATTGGTGACGTCTCGAGATATCTCTTGTTGCCCCTTTCTAACCCAAAACCCGCAGCCATTTCCGAAAGAGATATCAAATCGGTCTTTATTTTTGGATGTCGATTGCAAGAGTGGGCAGTAAATTTTATATCGAATTAATCACCTAAACTTACTAGTACTAAGTGTAATTGGTTTTCGAGAAGTCTTTTTTATGTTTTGAGTAACCTTCTCTTGAATATCGTCAGTATAATTACCAAAACCCGCAGCCATTTCCGAAAGAGATATCAAATCGGTCTTTATTTTTGGATGTCGATTGCAAGAGTGGGCAGTAAATTTTATATCGAATTAATCACCTAAACTTACTAGTACTAAGTGTAATTGGTTTTCGAGAAGTCTTTTTTATGTTTTGAGTAACCTTCTCTTGATTATCGTCAGTATAATTACCAAACAGTAAACAACCTGTATATGCAAATGTTTCTAGTACATTTATTAAAGCCTATGTAGTGTTAATTGATCCACATACACGTATAACTGCCTTATGTCTCCGTAATGTCAATGTCAGTATTTGATTGATACATGAATTAATGCATGTGAACTGTCATTAGAGTCAATACATATTCATACGCCAGCTAATAATTGTATTACTTATTGTACCGTGCGTGTCTTACATGCCACATTGCACTAACGGCTTATATGATTAGGTGGGAGTTTTGTGGAAGTTATGATTTTTAGGGTTCCGTACCCAAAGGGTCAAACGGGACCCTAAGACTCCGCTGTCTGTCTTTCCGTCAGTTACCAGGCTGTATCTCATGAATCGTGATAGAGAGTTGAAATTTTCACAGATATAACAACAAATACTAAAAACAGAATAAAATAAATATTTAAGGGGGCTCCCATACAACAAACGTGATTTTTTTGCTCATTTTTGCTCGATATTGCAACAGGTAGACGCTTGAAATTGTCACAGAATATTGAGTTATTTAATTATTTGTTTGCAGATGACACGTCACTTTTATTTAAATTAAAGCGACGACAAACCGATTTTGACGATGTAAACAATGCAATCTCTAAGGTCGTAAAATGGTTCAATGTAAACAATCTACTTCTAAATGAAAAGAAAACAAAGTGTATTAGATTTATACTACCAACTGTGACACAAGTTAAAGCAGATATAAAAATCAAAGACGAGGAGTTGGCTCTTGTGGACACTACCGTACTCTTAGGTATAACCCTAGATAATAAGCTTCAATGGGGCCCTCACATTGATAAGTTGTCGAAGAGACTTAGTTCTGTTGCATACGCAGTCAAAAAGATTCGTCTTTTTAAAGACGTAGACACAGCTAGACTAGTTTACTTCAGCTACTTCCACAGCATTATGTCATACGGTATACTGCTGTGGGGGAGTGCTGCAGATATAAACACCGTTTTTGTGCTGCAGAAGAGGGCTGTTCGTGCAATTTATAATATGGGCCCCAGAGAATCATTACGTAATAAGTTTAAAGAAATAAATATTATGGCATTCCCTTGTAATATTATGACATCTATGAAAATCTGATGTATGTTCACAAAAATATTAATTTGTTTAAGAAAAATAGCGATAATCATAATTTTAATACTAGAAATAAAGGTAAACTCGGTGTTGCCCCTTGTAGACTCCACAAAGTTAGTAAATCGTTTAAAGGGCAAGGTGTTCGCTTTTATAACAAACTCCCAAGTGATGTATAAAAATTGACAATTAACAAATTTAAAAACGCAATTAAACAAAATCTTTAAAAAAATCCTACTATAAAATATCGGATTATTTAGTTAGATGATAGAGAAGCTTGGGATTGAAATTGCTCCAACTCGTTCAAAATGTTACTAATTTATTTTCTGTATTGTAATGTATTCTAAAAGGATCATTAAAAAAACAACCAGTCTTGTTTCTTACCTTTCTTTCCTGGCTTGGTCGCGAAGGAACAGGCAGTAAAATTGACGTTTCAAAGTGATCCTTGTGATTTTAATGAATAAATGATTTTTGACTTTTGATTTATTTACTTTAAAAGTAAACAATTAAATTAATATTTTAAGGGGGGCTCCCATACAACAGACATGATTTATTTTGCTGTTTTTATGGATTATGGTACGGAACCCTTCGTGCGGGAGTCCGACTCGCACTTGGTCGGTTTTTTTATTTATATTATTTTGAGATACGAATATTATTGAGAATTAAAAATAATTATTAAATTAATAAAAGTTACTAGCTGACCCGCCCGCGGCTTCGGGATAAAAACTATACATAACACTCTTGTCAAAGTGACGCGACACTTCATGTCAATGAACGACGGTTAAATTAAATAGATATTGTTCATACAAAAATAGTAAAATCGCGATTAAAAAATATACCGACCAAATATACACAACAAAATACATTAAAATCAGTCGACCCGATTCGGAGGAATGCGACCACTAAAACCGTGACACGAGTTTTTTATATAATAGAATATAATCTCAATAAATTTTTAAAGAACATTGGATAGTCTGGATTTCATAGATTTTTTATAATATACTAGCTGACCAATCCGCACGCGCGCGTAGTTTTTCAATAAAAACATTACCCTCCTTCTGCGCAGTTGGGTAAAAAGTAGCCTATGTCACCCGGGGTTAGTGTAGCTTCCCCACAGTGAAATATTTTTTTAAATCGGTCCATTAGTTTCGGAGCCTATTCAATACAAACAAATCTTTCCTCGTTATAATATATAGATTGCGACGACAAATGTTTGGCATCTTAGATTTAATTTTTAAATAGGATAAATTTATAAAATAGGGCACGTATTTACATTTAAAAAATCACTCTACTCACCAGTTTTCCGATCATTTTGACAGGTGTTAATCCTCTCGACTTGGAAGTGAGACTGATTGTGGCGAGGCGGTGCCGCGCGCGCTTTTTATACCCCACGTTCGGCCTTGGATGTAGGGTTGATTTGAAATTAGAACGCATTCTTCTCTTGTTGTCTTGTGTGTTCGATATTCGAATTACATTGTACGGATTCATCGATGTTGTATGTTTCAATATCGATGTTTGTATTTTGTAATAATTTATTTGATAAAATAGCGATAATCATAATTTTAATACTAGAAATACAGATAAACTCTCTGTTCCAACTTGTAGACTCTAGAAAGTTAGTAGGTAAATCGTTTAAAGGGCAAGGTGTATGCTTTTGTAACAAACTCTCTAATAATGTACTTGACGACCTCCGTGGCGCAGTGGGCGAATAACCGACTGAGACGCAGGAGGTAGTGGGTTCGATTCCCGCCGCGGGACAAATGTTTGCATGATCTACAGATATTTGTTCCGGGTTTGGTTGTTGTTCTATATATTATAAGTATGTATTTACAAAAAAAAAAGTATATACGAGTAAGTATTCTATAAGTTATCTGGTTCCCATAGTACAAGCTGTGCTTAGTTTGGGGCTAGATAGCGCTGTGTGAAATGTCCAGCAATATTATTATTATGTACTTACCAAATGTAAAGACGTAAATAAACACAATTATTATAAAAAGCCTACTATAACATATCGGGTTATTTAGATGATAGAAAAGCTTGGAATTGAAATTGCTCCAACTCGTTCAACAATGTTCCAATTTAGAAGTAATTAATTTTCTTTATTGTTTTCAATATATTTAATGCGTTCTAAATTACTTTATGCCCAATGTAATTTAGAACGCATTAAAATTTGAACCAAAACACAATAAGAACATATTCGTAAATCGAACTAACCTCTGCACAGAATGCACCAGCCTAGATTTGGTTTTTATTGTCTCGCAGAAAGTGTGAAAAGTAGAGTATTCTCCTCGTGGATAAAGCTGTCTGCATCTTGGGCGTGCTTATATCCCTCTCTGCGCTCAGGATTCTACTAACTCTCTCGCTTCGTCCGTGTGTTGTGACTCTAGAATTCTTCGTCACGTTCGCGATTTTTCATATATTCATATTTTATCTTTTATTTTTTAATGCGGCATTATATCTGCAACCCTGTTTTCTGTATACATATAGTCATATATATGTATATAGAGTTTTTTTTTAACTGTAACAGTACGGCCGCACCCATAACCAGAGGAGATACAGGTGCAGTTTCTTTTAAAACATCAGCTCGTTTTCGAAGAAAAACATTTTGGCATTAAAGTTTTTTTGGTCAAGTGTGTGTAGCGCCTTAAAATGAATTAAGTTGGTAAATTTGTTTTTGTTGCCGATCGATGCAGTTTTTTGTAAGGATCATTTTATTGTATCGGATGAAAAAAATCTGAACAGCGGAAGTTAGTCAAATTTGATAAAAAGTATTCTCATACAAGGACAAACAAAATTTCTTCTACAAACATTTTATTAGATTCTAATTGCACATTAAAGAAATATTAATACGGTAGCGATTAAGAAATTTAGGAACTCCATGCTCTCATGAGCAATTCAAAAACATTTCGTATTTCAGAACAATTTTGAATTTCGAACATGGTTCTTGCACCTGTCGGACTTTTATATCAGTCATTGCATCATCTTATTCGTCTTATCATGGCATTGTCAAATACGCATAAAGTAGACTTAATTGAAGCATACTTACATATATACTATACATACTGGTGTAAAAAAGTCACCGACATAGCTCAAAGGATTAGCAAGCTGAAGTGACAGTGGACAGGGCAGATATAATAAAATAGATACTCTTTATTGTACACCAACAAAATTAAAAATACAAAGACATACACAGAAATAATGGTAAGTACAATGGGCGTTCTTGTCGCATTTACCTGTAAATTTAATGGAACTGTAGGTCAAGTTATTTGGTTATCTATTTCGTGGCACTATTTTGATAGTCAAAGATTATAAATAATATTTGTTTGTTTTTATGGGAGACTCGCGAGATCTCATTTCGGGACGAACCACTAGTTAATTAGTACTTAGTTACTTAGTTAATTTATTTGAAATAAGCAAATTATTATGTACACACGAGTATAAGAAGATATTCAGGGTGTGAAGGTCACTGACCGTGTTCTATTTGCTAAGTAGCCCTTAACTTAGGTGTCAGTTTCAGAACATACTGTGTGATTTATGTAGATGATTAAACAAGTAACTTTTTAACATAAATATAACCCACTTAAGATACAGAAAAAACAAAACTACTGAACCGATTCATCAAAAATCATGGTAAATAGCCTATTTTTAGTACAAATAGTTTTTTTTATACTACTTATATGGCAAACGAGCATGCAGTCCACCAGATGTTAAGTGGCTACTGCAGCCCATGGATATCCACATAGAATTCAAAACAAGCTATTATGTTGTCTGGATCTCTATGTAGATACGTTGTCATACTATAGGACTTAGCTGTTATGCCTATGTGCCAGTAATTACAGGAACATACCATTACCATCTAACCGGAACACATAGCAGCACAAGTACTGCTATTTGGCGGCAGATAAAGGTAAGGCGGTGGTGCTCACTTCCTCGAGCCCGTTCACAAAAGCTCTACCACCAGTATCATGTAAGATATGTGTTCGACAAAGTGGAGGTATTTTAGGTTCAATTTTAGCGTTTGCCATTCTTTCCATCTAAAGGCCTGCACAGACGACGGACTTTTCTGTGCGGCGGAGAAAAAGTACGCTCCGCGAATAAAAGGTCCGCCGCGGATTTACCGCGAACTCAACGCACACGGTGTGCGACCATTAAGGGGAGACCGGTACTACCTAGATCATTTCTAATTGAAGGATATTTTTGCCTTAATAAGGTATTATTTTAATTTGAATAGTATTTATCTAGCTTCCCAACCATAAATTAGATATAAAAACTTACCTAAAATGAAATAGAAGCGTATCGCATTCTGCATGTTTCTACGTCATAAAATACCTGTTTTCAACCTAATTGTTTCGTATTAAAAACAACAACATCCTACACATCCTAGTCATGGAAACATAGATTATATCGTCTAGTTACAGAATAACAAAACAATGAGAAAAATACAACAAATTTTCAGTCATCATTTTTGGTATTACGGAACACGTTCAAAATTTAATCAAATTTAGAATCGTTCATTTGCTATCACTGTCGCTCTGCGTGGCTAAACTTCGTCACTAAACAGGGATAGCGATATTCAGGCCGAAGTTTTTGACGCGGCCGAATTGAAGTTGCGCTCGGGGTTCGCCGGCTTCTTAATTGTTGCCCGGAAATGTAGAGAAGTGAACGCTGTGAAGTCCACCATGTGCGTTGCTTCGCCTAGTCACACGAGTTCTATTGTTTTGTCCGGTCCGCTCTCTGCATGCCCTCGGTTATTCGGGGGACTTTTTGTACGCGGTACTTTTAATCCCTCGTTTGCGTTACTGTGATAGTTGTAAAATCCCGCGTCTGCGCAAGCTTTAAATAAACTTTAACTAAGCCAAATCTAACACAGGAGTGTGAGACCGAGGACCGAGCATGTAAAAGAGGAACACAGTTTTCTAAGAGTAGGTAGTATTAATTGATCCAGCGAAGCGAAATCTCCAAGCTAACTTGGGCAAATCGGCGTTGAATGTATGTACGAGTATATATGTACGAGTATGTATGTGTGTTTGTCCGAGGATATCTTTAGAAGCGTTGATCAGATCATCGTGAAATTTGATATATAGGTATAGGTAGTGATAACACAATCTTGGTGTGTCTTATTATGCTAAAAATGTGGGAGGATTGTTGAGCTACTAGGGTTCAAGAGGGGTAAAAAAAAATCAAAATTAGATTATTTGATCAAATGGAACGTCTAATGGAAGGTCTCAATTAGTACATTTGAACCCCGTTTTTATTTTTAGTTTAACCCTTGTCGGTTTTTAAATTGTTTATCATAATAAACACTGAACTTTGACGATATTCACAGGGTACACCAGTGACCCCACAGTGCTGGAATTTGGTATGCGTGTAGCTTTAGTGACATAAATATAGGCAAACGTCTGAAATCAAGAATAACTGCAACATCTACCCCTAAAAATAATATCTTTTCACTATATCATACATATCACTATTAATATTTTTATAAATAATATTTTTATAAATAATATTTTTAAGTAATATTTTTTTGGTTTAAATATTGCTGGACATTTCACACAGCGCTATCTAGCCTCAAACTAAGCAGAGCTTGTACTATGGGAACCAGATAACTGATAGAATACTTATATATATATATTTTTGTAAATACATACTTATATATAATATAATATAGAGAAACTACTAGACCCGGGACAAATATCTGTAGATCAAGCAAACATTTGTTCCGCGGCGGGAATAGAGCCTGCTACCTCCAGCGTCTCTGCCGGCTATTCGCTCACTGCACAACGGAGGTCGTTACGAAGGTTTATCGGGAGACTCGCGAGATCTCAGTTCGGGGCGAACCACTAGTTACCTATAATAAGTGTTCAAAATTCAACCATAACAAGCTAAACATGTTTAAGAACTTAAACCCAGCGTAATACGTCAATAGTAGCTTACGTCACCCGGACCATAAGAACGAATCGATTGACACCTCATTCATCAAAATCGGATGTACTTTAGGCGCTACGGTAAGTGGAACATGCCATAGACTACTAAAATCATTACCCTTCCTTTTGCCTTAACGTAATCGGTTTAAAACAAGAATAAAAAAGGAGTGTAAGGAAATTCTTATACTCCTTTGGGCGCAATAAGCGTAAGAAGGGGTAAAAACATCTCTTATATATATTACTAGCTGACCAATCCGCAGCTTCGCACGCGTCGTTTTTTAATAAAAACATTGCCCTCCTACCCGCAGTTGGGTAAAAAGTAGCCTGTGTCATCTGGAGATAGTGTAGCTTTCCATCAGTGAAAGATTTTTTTAAATCGGTCCAGTAGTTTCGGAGCCTATTCAATGCAAACAAACAAACAAACAAATATTTCCTGTTTATAATATTAATTTCGTAGATATTGATATGTTCTTTAATATTGTAGAACATACTTTTGTTCTATCATCAATAGTTTCCGCAGCGCATGCGACGAAAGACGTTTTAGAGCACTTATCTTATCTTTTCTAGCAATAAATATAGCCTATGTCACTTAAGGTGAATGCAGATTTCGAATGGTGAAAGAATTTTTGATATCGGCGCAGTAGTTTTTGAGTTTATTCATTACAAACATACACACAAAAATACAAATATTTTCTCTTTATAATATTAGTATAGTATAGATTAAGATCCTGTAGTGTCCCACTGCAGGGCAAATGCCTCTATTTAGGGTTATTGTGGAGCAATCCTGTAAATGGGCATCAATTTCGTCCCTCATCTTCGCCGCGGTCTGCCACGAGGTCGTTTCCCGTTTAGAGGCGTCCACTCTGTGGTGGCTTTAGCCCATAACGCATCCGACATGCGGCAGACGTGGCGCGCCTAATCCCACTTCAGTTTACCCGCTTGCTGTCCGACATCCGCGATTTGCGTTTTAGAGCGCAGTATACTGTAAAAAATATCTTAACGTAATAATATATAGATTCCAAAGTAACAACTTATTTAGTTCATACTTAAGAATAAACAGTAAAGATCTTGAGATAACATTTTAAATTAAAATTCCTTTGCAATTAACTTGCAAGATTTTTATTATTTTAAAATCATCTACAGCTTGTCAATTGTAAGTGATGCCCTTTTCAAGATGCTCCATATTTGGATCTGAACTGATATCCTTAATTACAAAACCACACCCGTATTTAAAGGAAAATACACCGTATTCTCACCACTTTAGCGATGCATTTTTAGGTTTCCGAAGTAGATCCGATAAGACCGCCAGCCCGTCCGTCTGTCAGCGTCATAACTTTACAAAACAATGTATTTTTTTATTTACGAAAAATTCTAAGATTTTTATAGTAAAACTTCTTTACGCACGCTTGACTTGGGGAGTAAGCTGGTGAATGTGAGACGAGAGCGTTACGAAAAGTGTGATCAGGCGAGGCGAACGGTAGTTGGTAGGGAGATATAAGTTAGTGAAGATAGAAAGAGAGAGTTACGTTTCGTATATTACTGTAGGCAAGAGGTAGGCAGGCTGTAGGCAGGCAAGAGAGAGAGAGGTGCGAGCACACATTTTCTTTCTCTCTTTCTCTCATAGCCACTTACATTTCGTATATCGACACAGTGCAAGCCTATTGTTTGTATCACACTGTAGGAGCAAGAGAGAGTAGTGCGCGCGCACATTTTCTTTCTCTTTTCCTCTCATAGCCAGTGCACGAAATATATATATATTCTATATATTATATCCTTCCTATCTTTAAAACGCTATTGTTTAAGCACTATTTGTCTGCATCAGAGAGCTGAGTAATTTTATTTTGTTATCATATATGTCGTTGTTACTGTTTGTATTACAGCTGTTTTATATTTTATTTATTGTTAGTATATTTAATATCATAGAATGTTTATGTATAATATTTATATTAATATTACCTACCCTGGTATCTATTTCTTTTGTTTTGCTTATGTAAGTATACCTACAATTAAATATAAAGCTTATGTTATAAAGCTACCGTCCTTTAATGTTCTCGTAAAATCCACTCCATCCAAAGGTTGTCTGGAAGATATCGCTTTTAGCGATAAGACCGCCAATTGTACTATCGCGTGTCTAGTTTTAAGTGTTTTAATTATGATTTGTTAATTTAAGTGTGGTATACAATAAAGCGTTTTCTATCTATGTATATGTATATATATATATCTTGGTCAGAAGTTCGTTTGCGAGTTTGCTAGCGTTACGCGAACGGTGATTTTTTGATTATTTTTCGTAATTTTATTTCGTTCTTGAACAATTTTATAAATTAATATTTTGAAAAAGAAGGTTTACTTCAGTCGTGTGGTCTAAACCACACTCGTTTTTTTAAAACCATCTCAAAAACTTTCAAGCCGGACGGGACTTGAACCCGCAACCTTCCTCTTGATACGAGGATTCACTACTAATTGTAAAAAAATATTGAGCTTCCATTGTCGATCATAGATGGCGTTGAAACTATCACCGTTGCGCTTACATTGTAGTCACAGAATAGAAATGAATTAATGCTGTTGTCGCATCAATTGACCCGAAATCCTCGTACACGCGCATTGAGTTGTACTAAACTTTACATCTATTCCCATCTTATTTGTGGTAGAGTCACAACACACCCACTTTTTAACAAAAATCTAACCGATAATAGAATACCCTAAATACCGTGACTGACCGATTTCGACGGAACTTCTATGTGAGCAATCTGAAAGCCTTTCAAATAAAAAAATGAATTAACACATAATTTTACAAGTTTTCAATAAAAGACGCGAGTTCTTAAAGTTAAAAGGAAAAGCTTAAAACATAAAAAAATACAATACCATTAATAAAAATGTAACTTTTTAACAATAATCGACTTCAGATAACAGTAAAAACATAACAACGCTACCAATTTTGATAAAATTTCCATGGAATCAATCTAAAAGTATATCTTTTCAAATAACAAACTAATTTTCCAAATCGGTTGATATATAACGGGGTTCTGAGCTAACAAACATAACATAAAAGTTAACACATCCACTGCCTACAAATTAAATAAATATAATAGCTGGGTGCCTATAACTATAACTGGGTATAACTTTTGAAGGCAAATATTGATTAAGTACATATGTATGTTTGAAAATATCGATAAATGTATATTGTTATTATTATTATTTCAATAAAAAACGTATTTTTCGGATCCGAGTGTTCGGCACACAGCACGCTGGGTGCCGAACACTCGGATCCGAACGCTAATGACGGCAATGGTTTAGTTCACTAATATTATAGATATTTGTTCCACGATTGCATTTTTGCGTACTAATATTTCACAAGATTTTGACAAACCCGTGTTTTTAGATCAAATTCCAGAATCTTTATAAAAATCATCAAAAAAACTAATCAAAACCAGTTTTTACCTGTAAGAATGAAACTAATACTCGTTTTCGTAAGTTGACTATATTGTCAGAGTGGCCGCGCAAAGCAACGTTGACTCGCCTCAAATGCCTTTGTTTTACTAATTAGGTATTACAAAATGAACAGGACGCTCACTCGGATCCGAGTGGGAGGCGCCACTACTATAGCCCCGCCCCACTCAAATCCGAGTGGTGAGCACGGAATGTGTTAAACAAATTTAAGACTTTTAGGGTTTTCTCATGGATGCTATTATCAGAACTGAACCATATGGAAATGGGATTACAATAAGCACCAGCTTTCAAATAAAAAAAAAATCATCAAAATCGGTAGACCCAGTTGAAAAATCTGTGATAACAACATAAAATAAAAGAATACAGTCGAATTGAGAACCTCAGCCTTTTTTGAAGTCAGTTATAAATATAAGTAACTGACTTCAGATGAAAATTCACAGCGGAAAGCAAAATACGCAATTTCGTTTACTTGGATGAGATGTTTTTTCTAGTTATTTTAATTTAAAAATCAAACTACTGAACCGATGAGCTAACTAGCGATAGCAATTTGGCTTAGGTAATAAAGGGGCCGATGTTAATTTAAAAATCAAACTACTGAACCGATGGCCTGACTAGCGATAGCAATTTGGCTTAGGTAATAAAGGGGCCGATGTTAATTTAAAAATCAAACTACTGAACCTATGGCCTGACTAGCGATAGCAATTTGGCTTAGGTAATAAAGGGGCCGATGTTAATTTAAAAATCAAACTACTGAACCTATGGCCTGCTAGCGATAGCAATTTGGGTTAGGACATAAAGGGGCCAATTTTAATTTAAAAATCAAACTACTGAACCGATGGCCTGACTAGCGATAGCAATTTGGCTTAGGTAATAAAGGGTCGATTTCAATTTAAAAATCAAACTACTGAACCGATGGCCTGACTAGCGATAGCAATTTGGCTTAGGTAATAAAGGGTCGATTTCAATTTAAAAATCAAACTACTGAACCGATGGCCTGACTAGCGATAGGAATTTGGCTTAGGTAATAAAGGGGCCGATGTTAATTTAAAAATCAAACTACTGAACCTATGGCCTGCTAGCGATAGCAATTTGGGTTAGGAAATAAAGGGGCCAATTTTAATTTAAAAATCAAACTACTGAACCGATGGCCTGACTAGCGATAGCAATTTGGCTTAGGTAATAAAGGGTCGATTTCAATTTAAAAATCAAACTACTGAACCGATGGCCTGACTAGCGATAGCAATTTGGCTTAGGTAATAAAGGGTCGATTTCAATTTAAAAATCAAACTACTGAACCGATGGCCTGACTAGCGATAGCAATTTGGCTTAGGTAATAAAGGGTCGATTTCAATTTAAAAATCAAACTACTGAACCGATGGCCTGACTAGCGATAGCAATTTGGCTTAGGTAATAAAGGGTCGATTTCAATTTAAAAATCAAACTACTGAACCGATGGCCTGACTAGCGATAGCAATTTGGCTTAGGTAATAAAGGGGCCGATGTTAATTTAAAAATAAAACTACTGAACCGATGGCCTGATTAGCGATAGCAATTTGGCTTAGGTAACATAGGGGCATATTTTAATGAAACTTATATGGGAACAATCTGAAAGTATATGCATTCAAATAATTTTTTTCCAAATCGCTTGATAAATGGAAGACTTCTGAGGTAACAAACATAAAAAATACAATGTATTTGAGAACCTCGTATTTATGAAGTCTGTTAAAAACCAGGCGAAATGAATGAATGAATAAAATTACAAATAATGTATGATACAATTTTTTTTTCTCTCAGTAATAAAAATATTTTTTATAAGAAATATATTCATATATGTTACTTGCTGACCAATCCGCAGCTTCGCGCGCGTAGTTTTTCAATAAAAACATTACCCTTCTTTGCGCAGTTGGGTAAAAAGTAACCTATGTTACTCAGGGTGAATGTAGCTTTCCAATGAAGAAAGAATTTTTGAAATCGGACCCGTAGCTTTTGAGTTTATTTATTACAAACATACACACAAAAATACAAATCTTTCCTCTTTATAATATTAGTATAGATAGTATAAATAATTCTAGGTAAATATTTCGCAAAAAATGCATATAAGTATTCCATTAGTTATCTGGTTCACCATAGTACAAGATTTGTTTAGTTTGGGACTAGATATCTCTCTGTGAAATGTTCCGCATATTTTTGACGTGTTATACGTCTTTTAAATCGATGAACGGAACGCCGGCTGCATGTACGAAAAAGTGTCACGTTCCGCCTGATACGAGCGTGCAAGCGAGAGTGAGGAATAAGCGATAGAGAAGCATGATCGGCTTAAGCGTTCGGCTTGTGACGCATCTATCTCTCTTCCACTCGTTATCACGTAAAATTATCGTCTGTAAACCGACTTTACAGACAACAAATTTTTGGACTGTACATAAAGCAAGCAAAGCCACTGAAAAAAGCCAGTGTCACACATTTATGTGACAATTAGTTTGTTAGTCCCTTCATATTAGGTATTTTATAAAAGCGATTTTAAGGGCCGGTTGCACCACTTGACAATTTGACATCCGTAATGTTATGTTTGACATCCGTAAATCGGGATATGGGTGTGCAAATGGATGCATACAAAAATGTTAAAGTTATTTCTTTATTATGTGACCAATAACAGAATTCAATGCGTTTTGCATTGAAGGTAAATACTAGTAGTTCGCCCCGAACTGAGAACTCGCGAGTCTACCATAAAAACAAAAAATATATTTGTAATCTTTGACTGTCAAAACCTACAGTTTCGTTCAAATTACAGGTAACGGGAGTTCATGTATATTGGTTACCATTTTTTGGGGTACAAAATGCAGTTATTCTGGATTTCAGACTTTGCATATATTTGTGTCATTAAAGCCACACGAATACCAAATTTCAGCACTGTGGGGTCACTAGTGAATTTTATCAGTTTTGTTTTTATTATGGTTAATAAATGCGTTACTAATATTATAAATGCGAAAGTTTGTATGTTACTCAATCACGTCGTAACGGCTGAACCGATTTCTATAAAATTTGGTATGTAGGTAGAATATGACCTGAATCAGCCGTGGGCGGAAGCTAGTATCTATAATACTAGGTTTGGTTTTGACTTGAATATCGTTTTTATGGACCATTTTACTTTCTGCTCAATTTTTTCTTTCTTTGACGTAGCTTGTCTTGCCGTTCCCAAGGTTCCACTAGGATGGGTGACTGTTAGCTATTTTACAAAGTGTATACCCTTCTGAGGGCACGACAAATTATCAGTATCGCCTAAAAGTCTCAAAGGACTTCCAGAAATTTCGACACCCAGTTTTAGTACTACCGAACTACGACCTTCACTTTGACAGTTTTATCTTGAATACCTTATATAAATGGTAC
Source organism: Philereme vetulata (assembly GCA_918857605.2). Classification (NCBI taxonomy): domain Eukaryota; kingdom Metazoa; phylum Arthropoda; class Insecta; order Lepidoptera; family Geometridae; genus Philereme; species Philereme vetulata. The sequence continues at coordinate 4,431,099 of OU975475.1, read as the reverse complement.
GTACGGGTCGTTAAGTGAATATGAAGCAAATTATAATTGACACCTGAGTTTTTACAATAAAATAAATAACCACAGGAATGTATCTGATACACATAAAAGTTTTAAACATCTCTTTTTGAAACCGGTTTGAGTATTGCGAAGTAAATCGCTTTGTTTAAGGGCAAAATGTAATTGCCTATCTTATCTTTATAAATATATTACGGACTGTATTTATTTAAGTTTTTACAGCGTATATCTGTATTGTTATTATGGTGGTTACAATGTGGTATTCATCATCATCATCAACAGCCTGACTTCACCTATTGTTGGGTATAGGCCTCCCCAAGTTTGTGCCATCCACCACAATCCCGCGCTAGTCTCACCCACTGACGGCCAGCGACCTTTACGATGTCGTCCACCCATCTCGCTGCTGGTCGTCCCTCCCTTCTATACCCGCTCCCCGGCCACCATCTGTCATCACTACGTCTAGCCAAGTGTCCCGCCCAAGACCTCGCAGCTAAGATCTCGCGAGTCTCAGATTCAAACGATAAAATATATTTGTAATCTTTGACTATCAAAATAGTTCCACGCTATAAATATCCAAATAACTTGACCTACAGTTTCATTGAACTTACTGGTAACGAGAGTTCATGTATTGTGGTTATATTTTTTTGGGGTACAAATTGCATTTATTCTGGATTTCAAAGTTAAGTTTTTTAGTTATAGCTAATAACTTAAAAACTACAAGGTTTAAACTAAAAATAAAAACGGGGTCGAAATTTACTCACAAATAACTTTTATTAGACGTGCCACTTGCACAGATATTCCCATTTTAATTTTTTTCCCCCTTTTGAACCCTAATATCTCAAGAACCCCCCAACCTTTTTAGCTTATTTAATCACACTAAAATTGTGCTATCACTACCTACCTATGTATCAAATTTCAAAATAATCAGATCAACGTTTCCAAAAGTTATCTTCGGACAAACAAACATACATACAACGCCGATTTGCCCAATTTGATTTAGAGATTTCACTTCGCTCGATCAATAAATAAACAAAATACATATAGGTACTTACACATACAGTGATCAAGATAGATATCCAGAATAAATGATATTGTTCAATTAGATTTTAGATAAATGGGAACTAAAATGCCATATGAAACACCAAAAAGGCTCTCGAAATAAGGATCGAATAAATGCTTATAAAAAAATCATAAAACTATCAGATAACCAATAATGTCAAAGTCAAAGTCAAAATCATTAAAATCATTAAAATTCATTAAAATCGCAAGGATCACTTTGAAACGTCAATTTTACTGCCTGTTCCTTCGCGACCAAGCCAGGAAAGAAAGACAAGAAACAAGGCTGGTGGTTTTTTTAATCCCATACAAACTCAATGCGACTGTGGTGACCCTGCACAGTCGATGAAACACCTGTTAATGTGCCCTTTGTGCCCGAACACCTGCATAAGGGAAGACTTAAAAATGGCTTCTCCTGACGCCCTCAATGTAGCCAAGTACCTATCTAACACAATATAAGTAGAACTATTGACACGCTAAGAAGAAGAACTTTTTTTAATGATCCTTTTAGAATACAAGAATTATACAGGAAATAAATTACGTCTAAATTGTAACATTTTGAACGAGTTGGAGCAATTTCAATCCCAAGCTTCTCTATCATCTAAATAATCCGATATTTTATAGTAGGCGTATTATAAGATTTTGTATAATTACGTTTTTAAATTTGTTAATTGTCAATTTTTGTACATCACTTGGAAGTTTGTTATAAAAATACTTTAACCACCCGTTAAGCTACGGTGCAACCGGCCCTGTTTAATTAGAAATTATAATCGTGCTAATTGTGGATCAAGGTGTAAATCCGGCCTTATTCGTACCCTCTTTACGGATAAGGGGGTCTAATGCCTTAAGTGGTCTAGATGGGACCTAGACCTTTGTTCTTAGTACTTAGAACAATGAAGGCCACTTACTCGTAAATAAATCTAGTCAAAATCCAGTCTTAATCTTATCTTGCCACGGAACAAATGTTTGCATTGTCTACAAATATATGTTCCGGGTCTGGGTGTCCTTTTTTAAGTATTAATTTACAAAATAAACCGGACAAGTGCTTGTCTCCTGAGGGTTCAGTAAAAAAATTTATCAACTAATCCTACTAATATTATAAACGTGAAAGTTTGTATGTATGGATGTTTGTTACTCTTTCACGCCGGAAAGGCTGAACCGATTGCGATGAAATTTAGTATATACGTAGATCATAACCTGGATTAACACATAGGCTACTTTTTATTGGCAAACCGCGCGTGCGAAGCCGCTGGCAACAGCTAGTCTTATATATGCGAAAGCTTCCCGTCATTGAGCGGCTCGTAGTAATTTTACTTGGAAAACTTTCGTGATTGATTTCTATCATTATTATAAATACGGAATTTATCACGTACCGTCTTATCGGTGCGAGGCGAGACGTTATTGGGAGCGAACCGCACTCACCCTGATGAAGGTTCACGAATTGAACCGTAACATTGTCGGTCGATACACCGATAAGACGGTGCGTGATAAATCCCGTATTTTTAATAATGTTAGTGGTAACTTTTTAGTAATCTGTGGCATCATGCAATACGCTAGTTCTCTAACATTTCGTCGAGCAGCATCGATTTTCTCGACATTTTTATGGATTCATTCATTTTAATTTTTGGGTAGCAACCATCTCTTCAATATAGTTAAGTAGTTCAAATTGCAAGTATTGCAACACATTATATATAATATATACTAGTTGACACGCCGAACTTCGTACCGCCTTGACATGCATATAACGCGGGCTGTCAATATACATCACCCTGGTAGAATTGTCAATTGTTGTCCCCGGCCATCGTAATGTATGAGAAAATTAATTTTCTACGTCATTTCTTTTTGCGTGAATTTTCCCGATATTTTAATAGTTATTCTACTATTCAGGGCGGAGACAAATCCAAGAAATCAAAGATCATCAAACTCTGTCCAGCCTTTCTTGAGTTATAAATGGTGTAACTAACCCGATTTTTTATATATATAGGTATATATTTACAACCATACTTAACCATAGACAAAATTACGTTTAGCTGTCAATTGCTTTTTTGTTATACCACGTTCTAGAGTGACTTGTATTCTCTTTGACGTTATATGTCACGTCACACGGGAACGCGGTCAAACGGAATAAAAAGTCAATTGCTTTTTTGTTATACCACGTTCTAGAGTGACTTGTATTCTCTTTGACGTTATATGTCACGTCACACGGGAACCCGGTCGAACGGGATAAAAAGTCAATTGCTTTTTTGTTATACCACGTTCTAGAGTGACTTGTATTCTCTTTGACGTTATATGTCACGTCACACGGGAACGCGGTCGAACGGGATAAAAAGTCAATTGCTTTTTTGTTATACCACGTTCTAGAGTGACTTGTATTCCCTTTGACGTTATATGTCACGTCACACGGGAACGCGGTCGAACGGGATAAAAAGTCAATTGCTTTTTTGTTATACCACGTTCTAGAGTGACTTGCATTCTCTTTGACGTTTTATGTCATGTCACACGGGAACGCGGTCGAACGGGATAAAAAGTATCCTATGTCCGTCTCCTGGTTCTAAGCGTCCTACCAATTTTCAGCCAAATCGGCCAAAAATGCCATATTCTTGAGTTATAAATAGTGTAACTAACATGACTTTCTTTTTATAGGCATACCAGCTAAGTCCTATACTATGGCAACGTATCCACATAGAGATCAAGATAACAGCTTGTTTTGAATTCTATGTGGATATCCATGGTCCGCAGTAGCTACTTAACATCTGGTGGACTGCATGCTCGTTTGCCGTATAAGTTGTATAAAAAAAAACTTACAGTGTTACTTTCGCATTTTTAATATTGGTATGGATAGATATATTATGATTTATGACTGATAGAGTCAGATTTGGGCTAGTTCTTTTTAACTAGCATGCGAAACCGTGGGTGGAAGCAGGGGCGTAGCTACCGCCGTATTTGCCGTATCAATTATACGGGGCCCCCGGGCCACGGGGGCCCCCAAAGTGTGTAAGGAAAAAGAATAAAAACTTTCTAATTTATTTTATTTTACAAATGACAAAATTCTATAAAGCAATTCCTTTTTTTCCCGCCTTAAGCGTGCGTTCAAAAGTTGGCAACACTACATCGTTATGGCGGGCTGCGGGACTTCCCCGTTTTACTTACTTCATCTTCAACTCAGCGGGGAATCCCCGGGAATCCTTCATCGATATCGCGATGTACGTGTACGTTGTTGTACTTTGCATTGGATGTTAAACCACGGAGTGCAGTGCACTGTTTATTTACGCGCTTTATATAAATGTGCATTACATTGTAATTCAGTACAAACAATATTGTTCTTCTGGTTTAGCAGTATTAGTAACGATTTGTAAAAGAAATGAGTGAAAGGAAAAGAGATTATCCCAGCGGCGCTGAGAAAAGAAAAATTAAACAGAAAAGGGACGAGGTTATAAAAAAAGTGCCCAAAATTTCTTCATTTTTTCAGAGACAAGATACTGTGAGTGATTTAGATTGGAAAGGTAAGTACTACACTACTACCCAACCCATTTATTAGGGGCCCGTAGTGATAAACAAGGAAATCTTTTAATTTCGGTCTGTTCATCTGTCCGTCACAAAAAGTTGTCTCCCCCCTCGATTTTCACAATTATACTGTTTTTAGGGTTCCGTGCCTTGATTAAAAAAAACAAAATTCTAACTTATCTATAGGATCGATTTGTTTTGTTGTTTGTTTATCAGTCCGTATCGTATCGTTAATTGCGTGTTGAGAACTTCAGATGTGCAGACTCGCTTTCGGGTTCTCGTTTTGTATGGCCACTACACTACGCGCTGCGTTTAAATAGCACGCAGGTGTATAGTAATGCACGGACGGGCTGCAGGTGATTTTGAATCTACTAATAGGTACGAGCACAATCCGCGTAGAATCTGTGTGCGTCTGAACTGAACACTCTCTAACTGTGACCCTTAGTAACGTTATTTATTTATATATAACTCTTTTTAGTTTAGTATCAAAGCATTCGTATTTATTTTTTAACAATTACTCGTTTATTTTTAGATTCTTCTGAAGCATGTTCTTCGTCACATATCCATCCGGAAATAGAAGAAAGCCAAGCACATACTTTATCGGATGTCCATCCAGAAATCGAGTAACCCCAAGTCAACGATTCTGATATATCTGCAGATAATGCAGATTGTAATATAATTTCATCAGATAGAGGAAATTTTGGTGACAATTTAACTGAATGCGAACGAAAAATAATTTTTAAATTGGGTCCATTTAAACCACAAGGACCATTTCCAAAAGTTTCAGAAAATAACCGACCTTTTTCAGCTTATTATTATTCATATTTCAATCAGGCAGGCATAAAAATTATAAGACCATGGTTATGTTATTCTAACGTTTTAAACAAACCGTACTGTCACTTCTGTTGGTTATTAGCAGATCGTCAAAACAAATCGTACTCCTCTGCTTGGGTTAACGGTGTTTCGGTTAGAAGCAATTTCACACAAACTATTCTTGACCATGAAAAGTCACAGCAGCATATTAGTGCCTCACTCTCTTATAATAATTGGTTGCAAGGAAATACCATCGATACTCTATTGAAAAGTGAAATCGATAGTAAAATTACATTCTGGAGAGATGTACTGCATCGTATAATTAATGTTATAATTACTTTAGTATCTTGTAATCTACCTTTGAGGGGGCATGATTCTGATTCTGGCAATTTTATGGCAATTTCACGTCTGCTATCTAACTATGATGCAACTTTAAAAGAACTTTTTCTAAAACCGAAAGGTGAAATAAATTATTTAAGCCCTACGATTCAAAACGAAATTATTAGTTTGCTTGGTACTAACGTTAGGAACAGTATTATCTCAGAAATTAAAAAAGCTCCATTTCTGACAATAATTCTGGATACAACACAAGACTTGTCAAAAATTGACCAACTATCTGTAGTTTTTCGATATATCTCGGTTACAGAAAATGATGATAATGTGCCTAAAGAAATAAAAATCTGTGAGTCCTTTTTAGGATTCATAGCAGTAACCGATTGCAGTGCTGCAGGTCTGAAAACTGTCATTTTAAATTTGACTAAAGAATATGGAATTGATTTGACTAAATGTAGAGGACAGGGATACGATGGAGCAAATGTTATGTCGGGTGTGTATGGAGGATTACAAAACCTAATAAAAGAACATGCTCCAAATGCCGATTATGTTCATTGTGCTGCGCACGCTTTAAACTTGGTTTTGAACGATGCTGCGAGACATGTTCGTGAAGTATCGACTTTTTTCGATAATTTAGAAAAAATATATACTTTTTTTGGCAATAGTATAAAACGCTGGGCTATGCTAAGTGACGATTCATCTGAAAAATATTTGATTACCCTTAAAAAGGTATGTCCTACCAGATGGTCTTCTAGGAACGACGCTTTATTAGCAGTAAAGAAAATTTTTTTACTAATCATGGAAACTTTGTACCAACTAAATTTAATTTCAAATAAAAAAGATGAACGTGAAGAATGTAAAAGTATAATTAATATTTTAGAGAGTTTTGATTTCTTAGTGCTCGTTACATTTTTTTCTTCACTATTTGAAATTATTAATCCTGTTTCTAAAGCTCTACAGCATGAAAATAATGACTTACAGAAATCTAGTATTTTATTAAGTAATCTTTTAAATAGACTGTGCCAATTAAGAAATCAGAATTCATTTAATAGTTTGCTAAATGAATCCAAAGATTTAGCAAAAAAGTGTAACAACTGTTTTTAAAAACAGTAGGCGAAAGATAACGAAGCGTTTTTTTGATGAGTTATCACAAGATGAGAGAATTTCCGACCCGGAATCCTATTTCAAAGTCAATGTATACTATTGCTGTTTAGATATATTAATTTCTCAAACTAAAGAAAGATTTCAGAGCCTTTGCAACCTGAGTAGTATATTCGAAATATTACAACCGGAGAAACTCCTATCTTCTTCAAGCGAAGAGATATTAAACGCTTCCGGAAAACTGTCTGCTAAATACAGTAAAGACATCTCACTTAATCTTTGTGACCAATTAAAGGCTCTAAAAACATGCTTAAATTCTGAAATTAAAAAAATTTATTCCATTAAAGAACTCATTGAATTATTGCTAGTAAAATTCAATAGTCTTGCATCCAGTTTTCCCGAGGTAATCACAGCATGCTTTTTATTCTTGACCCTTCCAGTTACAACCGCAACGGCAGAAAGAAGTTTTTCAAAATTAAAACTAATAAAAAATTACTTAAGAACTTCGATGGGACAAGAACGGCTGTCAGACATCTCACTATTGTCCATAGAGGCAGAAACTTTAGAAAAACTAAAATCATCATCAGCCATAAATGATTTAATAAATCAGTTTGCCGATAAAAAGGCAAGGAGAGTGAATATTTAAAATTCGATTTTTATTTGTAAAATGGGTAAATTATGTGATAAATAAATAATACTTCTCACAATATTTTTTTTCTTTTGTAGAGGACCTTTTGTGAGGATCTTTACCTCCATATAAGGGCCTCCAAAAAATTTTTTATACGGGGCCCCGACAAGGCACGCTACGCCACTGGGTGGAAGGTTGTCTATTAATAATGGCTTTATTTACATAACCAAATTAGTAGCCATAGTGTCATAAGCTAAGATAAATTCCTTAGTTAATTGGTGTTCTATAATTTATTCCGTTTTTCTGTTCTTGATATCATCATCATCATCATATCAGCCGTAGGACGTCCACTGCTGGACAAAGGCCTCCCTCATTGATCTCCAGGAACTGCGGTTGGAAGCGGCCTGCGTCCAACGCCGACCTGCGGTTCTTACCAAGTCGTCTGCCCATCTTGTGGGTGGATGCCCTACGCTGCGCTTGCCGGTCCGTGGCCTCCACTCGAGAACCTTTCGGCCCCATCGGCCATCTGTTCTGCGCGCTATATGGCCTGCCCATTGCCACTTCAACGTGCTAATCCGTCGGGCTATGTCGGTGACTTGAGTTCTCCTACGTATCTCCTCATTTCTGATTCGATCCCGTAGAGAAACCCCGAGCATAGCCCTCTCCATAGCTCGTTGAGCGACTCTGAGCTTATTCATAAGGCCAATAGTGAAGGACCACGTCTCGGTTCCATATGTCACCACTGGTAACACACACTGATTGTAGACTTTCGTCTTAAGGCACTGAGGTATGTTGGACGAAAAGACGTTGCGAAGTTTCCCAAACGCTGCCCATCCGAGTTGGATTCGACGATATAGTTTTAAATAATTTAAATTGTTAAGTGCATCATAAAAAGTACTTTGTACATGAAATATAAAATATAATGTTCGATGAATGCGGCATCTAATCCAGAGGTTCCCAATTTTATTTGGCCATGGAACCTTAATTGATCATATTTTTTTGGCGAATCCCTAGCTGACTATTTTGATAACTAAAGTGTTTACCTTGTAGTTTGAATATACTCGAAGAATGAACAAATTGTAAATGAAAAATAATTATTATATGTATTGCAAAGCATTTATTGTAACAAAAAAATACAACGTAGATAGTAATTTATTGTGAAGAATTAAAAAAATAAAATTAGTTAGCAGTAAAATTAGGCTAACAATTGAAAAAAAAAACGCAAACCAGTCTCGCATCGGTAAGTCGTCACAAACAGAAGCAGAACCAAGGTTTTCTCAACGATCGCATTGTATTCATCTTTATGTACAATCCAACTTTAACTCTCTGACAGACCGCGGAACCCCTGTGACTAGGGAATGCAATCAGCGACGTTACACACGTCCACTCGGGGCGCAAGCGGCGCGCTGACTGACGGCCGCGAGCGGCAGAAACGCCAAACAGCGTTAGAAAACTATTCCGACTATTTCCGAATATTAGCGACAGGTGACGATAATTATTTAGTTTGGTAAGATTAAAGAATAAAGATTTTTATTTTCTTTCGAGTAATATGTTATTTTAGTTAACCTCACTATCACAAACAAGCAGTTATTAGCTTTTTCTGTCATCCGAATTTAACATTTTTTTTAAACTAGACGGGATCCCGTAAATTCCGGGATCCCGTCTAGTTTATCTCGAATTTGCAATCTCGAGTCGGGATTGCATTCCCTACCTGTGACGCATCCACGGAACCCCAAGGTTCCGCGGACCACATAGAAATCGATGATTTAATCGACTAAGCGAAGTACGCTTCACGCTAGCTTTGGGGGGCATCACGTGGGGGAGAGAGGGGTGCCTAGACAAATATCACTTAATTTACCACATTAAACTGTGTAATATTGGAAGAAAACTGGGTTTAATTAAATAAAACATGTTTCTCAATTAGAATATGTCTAAATCCTACACTATATTACCTACACAAGCTGAGATTAAAGCAGCATTACCTAAATGCTTAGCTTTCTTGTCATTTGAGTTACCTATTTATTTATTTATTAATATAATTTTATTGTCCTCATTTTATTAGATTTGCAAGAATATTGATTTAGTTAGGTTATTAGTTTGGTATATATTAGTCTATCTATAGGTATTTATTTAGGTATTAGGATTATAATTATTATAATTCCTTTCAGTCGCACCAACTATGCCCAAAAATTCTGTCATCTGTCGCACGCTAGATAGCTACAACAAGGATTGTTCGTCAATAGACATCTTCTCTAATAGCAAAGCATCTTTTAAGCAACATATTATATTTGTTCTTAGTCATATAAGCGCGTCTATAAAATATTCAGAAATTCACTCAACACACACTACACTCTCTCCCTCACCCCCTCAAGCACACACATTTACACAGCATCCCTACCTTTTTATTGTTCCTCAAATGCGTACCTACTAAATTACTAAAATCCTTGAAATTTAATTAATATAGTATGTTTTTTAATCTATTTCTCTAGGTGACTAATTTCATAAAAGATAAGTCTATAAATTGAGAATCTGTTATTGGCATTAAGCATTAGTTATAAGGATTGTTTACATTGTTAACAAGTGCTGTTGATTCTGTAATGAATAACAAAAAAAAAATTCTTTCATTTGTAAATATACTCTGTGCACCGATGTCCATTACTGCTTCGCTCTTTACTTTCCATCCAAAGGTTGCCTGGAAGAAATCGCTTTCGGCGATAAGGCCGCCCATTTTACTATAATTAACATAAATTAGGTTTTTTAAGTATTCCTGGTGTACCATAAATAATTATTGTATTCTATTATATTACAGTTATCGCGGCATTGCGAACGCTACGCCACAAATGAGTACTCGATGGTCAAAATAAATCCCACGAAATCAAGCGCACTGATTAACGTCACCAAAATACGCATTTTGCAAAAATCTCAGGTGAGACTAGGCGGGGTGAGGAGGGGTGCGCCAAATCTCACGACATTTCACCAAGGTCGAAAAATCGATAAAATTGCCTCACGTAATTAATGGAATTATCAGCCAAAGGACGTTTACTGAGCATAGGCCTTCCCCATAGATCATTCCATCTAGTGGCCGTCCCCAGTGCGTGGTCTCCACTAGAGAGCCTTTCTGCCCCAGCGGCCGTCAGTTCTTCGAGCTATGTGCCCTGCCCACTGCCACTTCACCTTTGTGCTATGCCATATCAATACTCGTAACTCGTAAAACTTCTCATCCAAATTTCCTGGCTCGGTAACTTGACATTACCAAGTCTTCAGATAATCTGCTTCCGCGTGCCATCCAGAGGCGTGGTACATACATATAGCTACGTATAAAAGTGCTTCGGAATGTGTGTTCACCCAAAAGGAAGTCATGGACCCACGAGCGTAGCCAGGTTTTAGATTCGGGGGAATATAAAAAACAGATGAATAAAAATATTTGAAAAAATAAAGGAAGGCAATAATAGTAGATTATTAAACGAGGGGATAAAGCAGTGTCTTTCGCCACGGGCGCCATATTGAATCCCGAACGCAACGATGGATTCTAGAATCTGAGGATTCTAGAATCCTGAGTGCAGAGAGTGCAAGCTCAAGGTGCAGACAGCTTTATCCACGAGGAGAATACTCTACTTTTCACACTTTCTGTGAGACAATATAAACCAAATCTGGATTGGTGCATTCTGTGCAGAGGTTAGTTCGATTTACGAATATCTTATTGTGTGGGTCTCTTTGGTTCAAATTTTAATACAGTTGAGGTTCAAAATTCAAATCGGAATCCTTCGTTACGTTCGGGATTCAATATGGCGCCCGTGACGCAAGACACTGCTTTATCCCCTCGTTTAATAGTCTACTATTGCTCAATAATATTTTTATGTAATAATGTATACTCCTCGCCTCTCCATATCTCTGCTATTCTTCCCGATCCTGTGCCAGTCTGGCGTACGACCCACGGTCTTATTGATGTCGTGGACCCATCTCGCTGGTGGACGTCCCATATTCTTGGCCTCCACTCAGTTAGTGCCTAAGATCTATAAGTATTTATAGGTAATCTATGCATAGTATAGGTAAGTGGTATATATCGGTTATTGGTATATATAGGTAATTAGAATATATACATATGTAACTGGTATATCTAGGTAATTGGTATATATAGGTAGTTAGAATATATATGTAACTGGTATATCTAGGTAATTGATATATATATGTAATTGGTATATATAGGTAGTTAGAATATATATGTAACTGGTATATCTAGGTAATTGGTATATATATGTAATTGGTATATATAGGTAGTTAGAATATATATGTAACTGGTATATCTAGGTAGTTGGTATATATATGTAATTGGTATATATAGGTAGTTAGAATATATATGTATCTGGTATATCTAGGTAATTGGTATATACATATATGTAATTGGTATATATAGGTAGTTAGAATATATATGTAACTGGTATATCTAGGTTAATTGTATATATATGTAGGTAGTTGGTATATCAAGGTAATTAATATTATAGGTAGAATTCTTTATTTTGTGGTTGAGAAATAGGCTACTTTTCATTGACAATACAATATGATATAATTAAAAAAAAACACATGTAATGTTCTAACCTAGATATTTAAGGTTATATATTACTCGTGCGCGATAACTTGGGACCTGCTAGGAATGCGACTCCCCGACCGCTTCCCCTGCACTTCCCCGATGGCGCCCGTATTGTACCGTTCGCATCACTATTTTTTACTAGGGTTTTTAGTCTCGTACTGGCCTACGTCACATAGCGACGCGCTTGACAAGTTGCATTATAAAAAAGCATTAGATATTTTGTTTATTTACATTATGTTCCTGTTATAAACTTCAATTTTTGTCGTCAAGTTCCAAATGTCAATGTCAAATCAATGATTCGATGTCTTGGAGATTTTTTTTAGAACGAAATTATATTATACATGTTTCCGAACGAAACGTTTGGTCAATGGCTATATTTATAAGAACAATGACCTGTAATTGAGGCTTATTGATAATGTTATGATAGTACATTAGAACAATAAATAATTGTATTAATATTATTGATATTTTCAGTTGTGTTTACATTTTGTTTCTCTATTCCTAAAATATAAGTTTTAAAATGATTACTTATCAGGATTGATATGTATCATTGATATGTTGTCATATGTTAGGAATACGATTTTCAATTATCGAAAGATTGTGTAATTAATTATTCGATTTTTAAAAATGTTCTACTTAATTAGATTTTGTTAAAATTAACGATATGAGAATAATGCTGTGATTGGTGGCGCCCAAAAAGTAGAAATTTGTGACATATTAATACGATTTTGTGATTGTTAGGACTTGTAATAATCATTAATTAAGTTTTAACATACTTTAAGTTCATTATATATCGTTATTATAGCTAATATAAAAAGATATTATGATGTAAACAACCAATGCTTGTGATTGGCTAAAGATGTCGTGACTTTTTACGACTTTTGGGGGGTATAAATAGCATTGTAAATGCTCTGGGGGTACTTTTGTATTCCTGGCTCGAGAATAAGTTAAGTACCAACCAATTTACTAATGCTGTAATATCTTTCTTTGTAAACTTGTACTTGTATTTCTGTGTGTTACCTGATTGGCTTGGGTGAGCTACCGTGTATTTAGAATATTGTAATAGACCGTATAGTTATTCAAACTATATCAGTTACACTGTCGCCCATCCAGCTTATTTTGTGTAGATAATTTTGGAATAGAATCTAGATACTTTTCATTATCGTCAGCCTTTTGTTTCAATTTATTACCAATTTATAGTATGTAATTAATGAATATACATTGTTCAAGTATTTTGTGTTTATTTTGTGTATATCCTTTATTTAACTTAACAAATCCCCATTAGGTTGTGTATAGTTCGAGGCACAGTAGCTGTAAAAGTAGAATTGCGAGTCCAGCACAATGCTACTTTGGCTATTGATTTGTATTTCTAGATGGGTCATAGTGAAATTATTAGTAGACTGTTACACCCTTTCTATCACGCTCTGGAATTATTTTAGCTTTCGTTTGTGTTATTGTTTTGTTGTTGTAGTTTTTGTTGTTATAGTTTGTGTCATTGTTTTGTTGTTGTAGTTTTTGTTGTTATAGTAAATGTTGTAAATTTATCGGATACCTCTTCGTCAAGTGATTATAGTGAGACTGAGGACAAAGAACAACCTCTAGAAGGCATAAATCCACTAAGTAGTGACGAAGATGAGATAATGTAAATAATAGATGAAATAAATGTATAAACTTAAACATTGTATTTTTATTTTATTCAAATAGTGTATAAAAGATTAGATAAAAAGCAGCGTCCTCCCTGAGTAACATAATAAATTAGGTTAAAAAAAACAAAGACGAAGGCGCGGGCGGCTGCTTGTTATGTTCGCTTTTTTGCGGGCGGTACAAACACGCCAATATGACGTCACCGCGCTCAGGTCCCAACTTATCGCGCACGGGTAATACCTACTAACACAAATGGACTTGTAAACAACTATTGGTAGCGATTCTGTTGTTTACGCTGACTCACTAAAATTGTGTAAAATACGAACGGTCTTATTTTGTTTACGCTAAAGATCAAATTAGAATGACATTTTAAGTGACATTTCTAAAATTAAGTAATTTTTACTAAGATGGTGTTTTTGCGGGCTAGTTTTAATCAGCATTCATTTGACAGCTGACTAAAACTAGCCCAAAAACACGCCATCTAAATACAAAATACATATTTTTAGAAATGTCATTTTAAATTTGATCTTTAGCGTGAACAAATTAAGACCTTTTGTATTTTAACCAGTTTTAGTTAGTCAGCGTCAACAACAGAATCGCCACCATTGTCTGAATTGATAAAAGAATTTAATTTAATACAGGCGGCTGCCGCTGCAGAAACTTGTACAAATTATCCTTTCGATCCAAAGGTTATATGAAAGAGTTTGCTTTCATCAGCGATAAGACCGCCCATTATACATTTATTAGTATTTTATTTTGTTGTATCTTGCTAGGTGGTTTGGTTTTTTGGTAACGCTTCAGAGTTGGACTGTTTTAATCTATCATTCCTAGCTAAACGCAGACTTATCTTAGGCAATAACGTTACGAGGGCGTGTTCCACCGTAGACTGCATCATCTACGATAGTTTCCCTGTTGCAATCACTTCGATAGACTTTAACAATATCTTCAAACAACGCTGGCTGGTCGAAAAAGCGTTCTATTCAAAAGAAGAGTTCTAATAATAATATACGTAATGAATTTTAAATGTTTATGATTTTGTTGACATTTTTGTGTATTTTACAGAATATTATTAATTTTATCATTAAAAAAAAAACGAATGAAGTGTTTTTTTTATCTTATACCTACTAATAAAATTGTTTATCATCGCTTGGCATCGGGTGAGGTTGTGATCAAACCTAGTGTTTGACCACAATCTCTATAATTGATCGCGCGAAGCGAGATCTCTAAATCAACTTGGGCAAATCGGCATTGTATGTATGTAAGTATGTTTGTTTGTCCGATGATAACTTTCGAAGCGTTGATCCGATCATCGTGAAATTTAATAGGTACATAGTTAGGTAGTGATGGCTCAATTTTGGTGTGACTGAATGAGCTAAAAATATTGGGGGTTTGTTGAGATATTGAGGTTCAAGAAGGGTAAAAAAAATGAGACTATTAGATCAAAAATCAAAATCAAAATGTCTTTATTTAGTACATAAACAGCGTACAGAAACAATATGAAAACGGTGATACCTGCAGGAGTAAAAAATACTGTGTCGCAGGCATCAACGCCCGCCTCCATAAACCTTAACAAATAAAGAGTTCAATATTTAGACTAAGAGAGAAGCTAAGTTAACGAAAGACTAAAGTTAATTTAATGTTAAACAGACAATTTAAAAGAATCGAGTATCGATACGATTTACAAATATATAATAACAAGAATAGTAACTATGATAAATTAGAATTATCTAAATAATATTTTAATTTGAATTTTAAGTAATAACAGAGTAGATTACAAGCGTGTGTGCAGTGTGTAAGAATGTAAGGATGTGTAAGTGTGTGGAAAATGTAGTCTAGGGTGAATATAGCGAATGTGTGTTATTCAGCAAAAAGCAGAAGATTTTCTTTTTAAAAATGCTGCCCACAGACACTATTCCGCGCGGACGAAGTCGCGGGCACAGCTAGTAATTATATAAACTTAACCCCGTTTCACTCACATTAAGAAAAAAATTAAAAATATCGCTTTGAGTCAGGCGTTGAGATTTGGCATAATTAAGTTTTTCAGGAGTAGAAAGGAATGCTAAAATTAAGGTAAAAAAAAAGAAAAAACAATGCACAGAAACTAGTAAGTGTAGGTAATAGATACTCGTAGACTAGTGCAGTGTTTTTCAATCTGTGGATCGCCTTTAGGGGGGTCGCGAAGCCTTACTCGCCGGCAAAAGAAAAGGCAAGGTTCTACGAGTACATTACAGTAAAAACACAATTTCAGTGAGAAGGATGGGTTTGTTTATTTTTCAAACGTTTGTCAAATCGTGGTGCTATTTTTAAAATGTCCGCGCAAGCTGACGTCCGAATCAAAGCCGCACGCAGCCTTACCTCAAAAGGCTTCAAAACTTTCAAAGCTTTCGCGGCTTCTTGCAGAATGTAGGTCTTAATAATGTATATAGGTACCAAAATAGAGACAATCATAAACGTAGTCTTTTAAACTACAAATTTTTTGTCTCTCTGTGGCCCAAGGTGGTCGAATTTTTTAACTCTTAAAGGGGTCGCGTATTCAATAAGATTGAAAAACACTGGACTAGTTGTTTACCCCGAACTGAGATCTCGCGTAATCTTTGACTAATAGTGCCACGAAATAAATAACCAAATAACTTTATCTACAGTTTCATTTAAATTACAGTTAACGGGAGTTCATGTAATTTGGATAAAATTTTTGAGGGGTACAAATTGCAGTTATTTTGGATTTAAGACTGTTGCCTATATTTGTGCCACTAAAGCTACACGAATACCAAATTACAGCACTGTGGGGTCACTGGTATACCCTGTGAATTTCGTCAAAGTTCAGTCTTTATTATAGCTACTCAAAAATGGCAAGGACTAAACTAAAAATAAAAACGAAATCGAAATGTACTAATAAAGACCTTTCAATTGACGTCCCACTTGACCTAATAGCTTCATTTTTTTTACCCCTCTTGAACCCCAATATCTAAACAACCCCCCAAATAGTTTAAGCTCAGTTAGTCACACCAGAATAATGCCATCACTACCTACATATGTATCAAATTTCACGATGATCGGATCAACGCTTCGAAAGTTATCCTCGGACAAACAAACATACATACATGTATACATACAACGCAGATTCGCCCAAATTGACTTGGAAATCTCGCTTCGGTCAATCTGATTAGCTCTGATCGACTGATTAGCAAGTGAAACTGCTGAAACTCATAAAAAGGCTAGCGGGCTGTGGAGAAAGCCATCTATTGAATATCTATTGAAGTAAAACTTCTTTACGCACGCTTGACTTGGGGTGTAAGCTGGTGAATGCGTTACGAAAAGTGCGGACGGAAGTTAAGAGGGAGATATAAGTTAGTGAAGATAGAAAGAGAGAGAGAGAGTAACGTTTCGTATATTTTTGAACGTTAATGTGCGAGTGCGAGTTGCGTCTGTTCAGAATGAACATAGACTGATCGACCTACAAACGTGTGGACAATATTTGTAATTGAACAATTTTATAAATTAATATATTGAAAAAGAAGTTTAACTTCAGTCTAAAGCACAATCGGTTTTTTGTATGTAATTTTCTGTTATACCTTTTGATTGGATTGTGTGAATTTGTGTGTACTATGGTGGCAAATAAATGTCTGTCTAAGTATATGTTTGTCCTTGGTGATAGATTGAATCAGTAATGATGAGACTAGACGAACTAAAGTCACCGACATAGCACAAAGCATTAGGTAACAAGCTGTTGCTGCAGTGGGCAGGGCACATAGCTAGAACTGACGACCGTTGGGGCAGAAAGGTTCTTCCTTGCACTGGAAATCGCAGCGTTGGTCTGCCCTCCACTAGATGGAAAGACGACTTGATAAAGGTTGTTGGGAGCCGTTGGGTGCAGGCCTCACTAAAGCTATCAGTCGCTCAGGAAATCTACGAGGAAGGCCTTTTTTTATACTACTTATATGGCAAACGAGCATGCAGTCCACCAGATGTTAAGTGGCTACTGCAGCCCATAGATATCCACATAGAATTCAAAACAAGCTATTATGTTGTCTTGAACTCTACGTGGATACGTTGCCATACTATAGGACTTAGCTGATATGCCTATGTGCCAGTAATTACAGGAACCTACCATTACCATCTAACCGGAACACAGCAGCACAAGTACTGCTATTTGGCGGCAGATAAAGGTAAGGCGGTGGTGCCCACTTCCTCGAGCTCGTTCACAAAAGCTCTACCACCAGTTATGTAGCCTATGTACAGCAGTGGACGTCCATTGATGATGTTGACAATATCCTAAACCCTTTCTCTTTTCAGGGTTAACCTGATAATAATAGATATCGTTTTGCCTGAATAATAATACACTAATCATTGTTTTTATCGATGTCTCTGTATTTTATTACAAAATTGTATTAAGTTATAGTTGTTAAGCAACATAAGTCCTCACTCGACTGCCGAATGATGGCTATGTTTACTTCGCTTGTATTTAAGGGCGCACTATACCTGGGGAGACGATAGATCGCTTATTGAGAAACAATGTTTTGTTCAACAAATTGTGTGCTTTCAATCTGTAATTCATAAAAGTTATAGTTAAGAGTTGACAATACCTCAGCACAAACTCGAATTTCACCCCCGCTTCTCCGCGCGCCGCTGCACGTCCTATCTCGCCGTGGATCATATGTTTGCCGGTTTTTTATCATTCAGTCCCTTCATTATCTTGTTGTGTTCATTTCTTATTACTGAGTCTTTACAAAAACCAACTAAATATAAATTCTACCTAAGAATTAAGTGTTCGTTTGGAGCGACAAGCGTCACGGGTACCCCGTCTGAAAGCCGAGGCCAGACTGAATCGCGGAACGGGCATCCGGAGCGAATGGTTTAATTAGTGCAAAATTTAGATATTTTCATTGTATGGTAAAATCAAAAGGTATTATGAAAATTTAAAACACAGGTGCCGTTATTTATGTTGTGTAGAATTACTGTATAAAGTTTCAAGATCTAAATTGAAGTACTCATCGCATAAGAACGGGTTTAAGATAAACTTGGAGTCATCTTTGGATTTTTTTATATCGAGAAAATTTTACATAATCGTATTTTCACAACACAGGCGCTCTAGCACGTATCTGGCCTCAGCTTTATGACGAGGTGCCCGTGACGCTTGTCGCTCCAAGCGATCGCGTAATTCTTAGGTAGAATTTAATATTAAGTTGGGTTTTATAAAGACGCAGTAATGAGAAATAAGCACAACAAGATAATGAAGGGACTGAATGATAAAAAAAACCAGCAAACGTATGAACAACGGCGAGATAGGACGTGCAGCGGCGCGCGGAGAAGCGGGGGTGAAATTCGAGTTTGGACTGAGGTATAGTCAACTCTTAAGGAGGATTTTTTATTCTTCCTTCGTCCCAGGCCTTAGTCAACATTCTTTGTTTTGCGCTCAACGATAAGCGACTGCACTGCTTACTGTGCAACTACCCTCATAATAATTTATTTGTGATTTTCGTAAGTTTTTGTTAATATTGTCTAAATTTAATATTAATTGTTTGTATCACTATGCTATGTGGCATCAAAAATGTATATTTAGTATATGTTTATCTTAGTAAGTGAATTGTTAATTCTTATGAGATAATAAAGCATTCTAAATACCAAAAAAAAACTTCTCACTTTACATTTTTTTAACTGAGTATGAGGTTTTGTTCTACACGGCGAATTTATCCCTTTCTGCCTCCAAGTAAATGTAGGAAATGGTGTACTTAGTTTAACCGTCTACGACATTAATTTAAAACACACATCAGGGATCGTATTAACCGATTATAGAGATGGGTTTAGTACCGGTAGCTTGTATATTTATTGAACGCTAATACCAAAGTAAAACCAAAACAAAAATGTTACGTTATGCACATTTCGTAACACGCTAATCATTCAAATTGAATGAATTGGCTTTACTTTGACCCCCCCCCTCCCCCCTCCCCCTCACCCCCTTCCCCCCTCCCCCCCTCCCCCCCCCCCCCCCACTCCCGTAATCGGTACATTTCCAATAAACAATTTTTAAGGTAAATCGGCGGCGCCTTTGCGACGATCCCGCTTAGTCAGTTTAACAGGTACACACGGCTACACATCAAGCTATAATTTTCCAGTATAAGCTGACCTCGCATTGTGTAGGCTTTTCGTAGAATGAGAGGTCAGCTTATATTGGAAAAATATAGCTTGATGTGTAGCCTACTGACATGATGAATGAATATGATTTGTTTACCTATTTTATACAGGCTGTGACATTGATATTTTAGTACTTGATAAAAAGGTTGTTTAAAAATTTAAATTTTTCTTTTGTTATGAAAAAAACGAATTTAACAACAACAATACTAGCCATTAGCCCTACCCGTGTTTCCATTTAATATTGTACATAACAAAACACGTAATATCTCTAATATATAAAATTCTCGTGTCACAGTGTTTGTAACAAAACTCCTCTGAAACCGATTCTTAATGCGCCGGCGAACCCTGAGCGCAACTTCAACTCGGCCGCGTCAAAAACTTCGGCCTGAATATCGCTATCCCTGTTTAGTGACGAAGTTTAGCCACGCAGAGCGACAGTGATAGCAATACAACGATTCTAAATTTGATTAGATTTTGACCGTGTTCCGTAATATCAAAAATGATGACTGAAAACTTGTTGTACTTTTCTCATTGTGTTGTTATTCTGTAACTAGACGATATAATCTATGTTCCCATGACTAGGATACGTAAGATGTTGTTGTTTTTAATACGAAACTATTAGGTTGAAAACCGGTCTTTTATGACGTAAAAATATGCAGAATGCGATACGCTTCTATTTAATTTTAGGTAAGTATTTTAATCTAATATATGGTTGGGAACCTAGATAAATACTATTCAAATTAAAATAATACCTTATTAAGGTAGAAATATGCTCCAATTAGAAATGATCTTGGTAGTACGTGTTGTATGGGCGATTGTCCCTCCGGTGTCCCCTTAAGAAGTTTTTATGTATATTCGGTAGGTCTGAGAATAGAACGTAAACTATTTTTAATAGCCCTATGTGATAAGGTTGGTCAACCACAAATTTTATTTTTTTATTTTTTGGAGAATTTTTATTTATTTTTAATATTTTTTCATTTGGCAATAAAAAATACATTCAACTGTACATTCTCACCCTTCTACCACCAACCCCTATTTATTAATAGCGATATTAATATTTAATAATTTTCTACTTTTAATATAGAGATAGTTGATTATAGTAGGTACGAGCACAGAAAAGGACATAGAAAAAAAATGGATTTAACTCAGCTTAGCAACACAAAATGTATTGATTCTAAGGCGATTTGAAGTTCGCGGGATCAGCTCGTATATAATATATATAATTTTGTACGTACGTATGTTATTCTGTTGTACAATAACTTATTATTTTTGTTGCAGAATAATTTTTGAGGGTTCCGTACCCAAAAGGTCAAACGGCACCTTATTACTAAGACTTCGCTGTCTGTCTGTCTATCTGTCCGTCTGTCACCAGGCTGTATCTCATGAACCGTGTTATTTAGACAGTTGAAATTTTCACACATGATGTTTATCTGTTGTCGCTAGAATAACAAATACAGAACATAATACAATAAATATTTAAGGGAGGCTCCCATACAACAAACGTGATTTTTGTTAAAGCAAGTCATTTTAAATCTCCCGCGCAGTATCCCCGCGCGCATGCGCGATCGATCGACGAGTGAACTGTGGAACTGTTGAACACATCCTGTTTCCACTCCTTGATTCATTCATCATTCCTTTTCCACTCACTTTGCGTCCGCGTTCCCTAGCGTCAAGAGGGAGTGTGTTCCTCACACCCACCGTGTCATCAAACAATATCATACAACCATAGGTATAACCAATCATAAATCAAGCGAATAACAACAAAAACGGAGTACTACCATCATAATCAACTGAGGGGCGCCCCTGCGACGAGATACAACTTCCAGTCGGCTCCGATCTCGGTGAGTCCTTTCCTATCCTTTTTCGAATTCCTACGCATCAAAGATACATCCCACTCTATCAATTCAAATGGCAAACCTTAACAATTTTTTTTAACAATTTTAGTTATATAATCATTTCAGTTATAAATAATAAAATTATTTACGGGGGGGTCGCATACAAAAAGCGTGATTTTATTGCCGTTTTTATAGATAATGGTACAGAACCCTTCGTGTGCGAGTGCGACTCGCACTTGGCCGGTTTTTTTCTTTGTTTTTAATTTCCTGAAGCCTACCTAAATAGAGTTTTAACGTTTCTACACTTCGAAGATATATGTATAATTTAACAGACTCATTTTAAATAGCTTAATCAATATGTATCTAAGGAAACTTTAGACGAATTAAATTCATGTAGATACTGTAGTTAAGGTGAGTTTTAGTATAAAAGCAGGTTACTGCTCCCAGCTTACCGGTTATTTATTCAAAGGTCTATATACGAGTATATCTAAAACAAAGTCGGGTTAGTTACACCATAACTCAAGAACTCTTGACCGATTCTGATGATTGTTGGATTTGTCTTCGCCCCGAATAGCAGAATAACTATTAAAATATCGGAAAAACTCACGCAAAAAGATATTATGAAGGTTCAGGTCCAGGGGTCAAGGTCCAAGGGGCCAGGTCTAGGGAGTCCAGGTTAAAGGGGTCCAGATCCAGAAGGTCCAGTTCCAGGTAGTCCAGGTCTAGGGGGTTCAATTCCAGGGGGTCCAGGTCAAAGGGGTTGAGGTCCAGTAGGTTCAAGTCCAGGGAGTTCAGGTCCAGAGTATCAATATCCAGTTGTTCCAGTCTCAGGAAGTCCAGGTCTAGGGGGTCCAGTTACAGGAGTCAAGGTCCAGATGGTCCAGATTCAGAAGGCCCAGGTCCAGGGAATCCAGATCCAGGGGGTCCAGGTCCAGATTCAGGTGATTCAGGTCTAGTTCCAGGAAATCCAGGTCCAGGGGTCCAGGGCTAGGTGGTCCAGGTCAATGTCCAGGGAGTCTATGTCAAGGGGGTCCAGTTTCAGGGGGTTTAGGTCCAGAAAGACAGGTCCAGGGGTCCAGATCCAGGGGGTCATGGTTTATGGTGATAAAAAAAAACAAAATTATTTTATGGTCACTTATATTTTTACATACCTAACATAGATGCAGCTAATAATGGCCTATTGATAATTCTACCGGTGACGTACATTGGCAGTTCGCGTTATACGCATGCCGGGCAGCTAGTATAATATGAATTCGAAAGTAACTCTGTCTCTTTGTCTTTCTGTTTACTACTTTTTCACGACTAAACGGCTCGACCGATTTCTATATAATTTAGTATATAGATAGGTTATGACTAGGATTGGGACATACACTTCTTTCTACCCAACTGCACATAAGGAGGGTAATGTTTTTATTGCCAAACTAGTTTGTCACCTATTTACACATTACATTGATATAACGAATGCCCAAGTTTTGATGTTGGTTTCTTTGTTACCTACTCAATCACGTCGTAACGGCTAAACCGATTTCGATGAAAATTGGTAAGTATGTGCGTAGGTTATAATCTGGATTAACACAGGCTACTTTTTGTTGACAAACCACGCGTGCGAAGCCGCTGGCAGAAGCTAATAACATATAAATGAACAAACTACTCTTTAAGCTATTTGTCTAACTTTATTAGTATTTGTTATTTTATTAATTTATAATAAGCTTCCGCCTGCGGCTTTGCACGCGTGGTTTGTCGATAAAAAGTAGCCTATGTGTCAATCCAGGTCATTATTTATCGACATACCAAATTTCATAGTTATAGGTTCAAGCATTATGAAGTGATTGAGTAACAAACATCCAAACTTTCGCATCTATAATATTAGTGTGATGTGATTTGAATTTTGAACCTATCTGTATTAAAATTTGAACCAAAGAGACCCACACAATAAGAACTTATTCGTAAACCGAACTAACCTCTGCACAGAATGCATTAGCCTAGATTTGGTTTTTATAGTCTCGCAGAAAGTGTGAAAAGTAGAGTATTCTCCTCGTGGATAAAGCTGTCTGCATCTTGGGCGTGCTTATATCCCTCTCTGCACTCAGGATTCTAGCAACTTCCCCCGCTCCGCTCGTGAGTTAACTCTAAAATCCTTCATTCCATTCCTTCCTTCGGGATTCAATATAGCGCCCGTGACGCAAGACACTGCTTTATCCCCTCGTTAAATAAACTACTATTTTTTGAAGTAAAACTTCTTTACGCACTCTTTACTTGGGGAGTAAGCTGATGAATGCGTTACGAAAAGTGCGAACGGTAGTTGAGAGGGAGATATTAGTTAATGAAGATAGAAAGAGAGAGTTACGTTTCGTATATTTTTAAACGTTAATGTGCGAGTGCGAGTTGCGTCTGTCCAGAATGAATATAAACTGATCGACTTACAGACGTGTGGACAATTTTGTAATTGAACAATTTTATTAATTTATATTTTGAACCTTCCGGCCCCATCGGCCATCTGTTCTGCGCGCTATATGGCCTGCCCATTGCCACTTCAACGTGCTAATCCGTCGGGCTATGTCGGTGACTTGAGTTCTCCTACGTATCTCCTCATTTCTGATTCGATCCCGTAGAGAAATCCGGAGAGATCCGAAGTTCTCGAGTGGAGGCCACGGACCGGCAAGCGCAGCGTAGGACGTCCACCCACAAGATGGGCAGACGACTTGGTAAGAACCGCAGGTCGGCGTTGGATGCAGGCCGCTTCCAACCGCAGTTCCTGGAGATCAATGAGGGAGGCCTTTGTCCAGCAGTGGACGTCCTACGGCTGATATGATGATGATGATGATATTTTGGAAAAGAAGTTTTATTTCAGTCGTGTGGTCTAAAGCAGACTCGATTTTTGTATCGATATGTAGGCGCCGGGACACCTGCTTTGTACACAAACGCACCCACCACTGTGTAGGCTGGTAGGCGGGTATGCTAATATCAAAGATATGGACACTATATTAATGCAGTGCTTAATGCAATGACTATGCATGTCAATCAACAAATTAATAGTCCATTCGCATTATCAATACTTAATATTATAAATGCGAAAATAACTCTTTTTGTTTGTTAGTTTGTTACCTTTTCACGATTAAACGGTTGAACGGATCGAAATGAAGTTTAACAAGGAGATACATTATATCCTCGAGAAGGACATAGGCTGTATTTTGTCTCAAAAAATAATCTTGAAGGGGTGAAATTAGGGTTGTAAGTTTGTATGGGCAATCCATAATTCCTTTAGTTAGGGATCTGAAAATTCATATTTAGGCTTTTTGTAAAAATTAAGAAATACGTGTTTCAACTTACCAAAACCATCCCTTCAGGGGGGGGGGGGGGATAAAGGTAAAGGGTTAAAATTATGAGGTATTGTTTGGATGCACTCCCTATGTACAGTTGGTATATAGATAGACTGTGATCGGGATTGGGTCATAGGCTACTTTTTACTCGACTGCGCAAAAGGAGGTTAATGTTTTTTATCGACAAATAACGCGTGCGAAGCCGCTGGAGTAAGCTAGTAAATATAAATGCGAAAGGAACTCTGTTTGTTTGTTAGTTTTGTACCCCCCCCCCCCCCCCCCTGCCTACCTTACTTTACAAACAGCCTACTGCTACCACCTGCCCAACTTCCTATCTACTACCATTTCCTATTATATACTGCTATTTACTTAGTCCTATTAAGTCCTAGTTGAATTATAAGATGAGATATAACTCAGTCTTTAGATTTATAACTTCCTAACCTTTCTTTGCGCACTTAAGACGCTCTTGTCTATTTAATGATCGATTTGGCCAGTGATCGTTTAGTTATGGTAGGTTCCCTGTTGTGAAAGTAGTAACTCGTTTCTTTTAGGTGATTAAGACAAAACAAAAGCCTACTACAAAAATTAATTTAACTCTTTGCCTGCCTAGTCAACTTGAATATGTATAAATGTAACCTAACCTCAATCGTAGGTTCCTCAGATGTAAAATTAATTCAAATTGAATAGTAAATCCCATCTTAGCCCTTAACTTCTAGATCCTACTAGTACGGCAATGGTTCGAAGCTCCGCCACCGTCTCGAACAGTGATGCCCGACTACCAAACTTTTTTTTTTTTTTTTTTTTCGAATGGAAGTATCTCGCTGTTGGCCTCTGAGACTGTTGCAGCTTAACCGAGCTTTTGGCGAGCGCAGAAGGCGCTCAGCCCTATAATTTTATTTTTGATGAGGCAACTAGCGCAAGGGCACCACTTAGGTACGAACCTCGGCTTGGGCTGTTGCCGGGACGGGGATAGGAGAGAAACGCCCGGGTACGTGCTTGTACCTCGTGTAGGCGGCGACTAATGGGAGTCGTCGACCTCGCCTTCGAGGTCGGTGTATTTGTGGAGTGTTTGCTCTGTCTAATGTGGATGACTCACCCGCATTAGCGGAAGTGATTTCGTCATCCGGGTCTCCGAGAACGTGTCTCGGACGACGGAGGGTTTACTACCAAACTGATCGCATCCCCTCCGTATAAATAGAGCTTGGAATCGCACTGGTTAACTGCGCGCTCTTTACAGGGCGAACCCTATTTCCGCTCTAAGATTCGATGTAATTTTGCCGATACGAGTTTACAGCTGGAATCGTGATTTGATTTATGTTATTTAAACGTTTATTTCCCTAAATCCTCAACATGAACTGACCCACTGGTCGGTCACATAACCTAATGCCGTGGCGTTTTTCCCTAATACATCCTACATTACGTTTATGTGTACCTAACGGTCCCTAATTTAGCTAAGGTGTGATGATACAAACTGGAAGACTAGCTTCACATTTAAATACTAATCGTGTGGTGTGTGATGTAGGCGTCCGAGGTGCAATGGCTCGCCTTCTATCTATGCTGCTCATGGGTACAGGTTCGTAAAACCTGGTTTTGTCTACCACTATAACGGTATACGTTCTTTCTGATACTGGCTCGCGAGTCTGGGGTGCATCAGAACACTATAAATATATATATAAAATACCACACCATTGCTGACGTCACTCTACGAAGCGTCGGACACAATTTGTGGGAGGCTCACCGATCCCGATGCAAAGGAAAAATCGGTGCCTGGCCCGCCTCAACATAAACCAGGACCTGCCTAGAGTACCTGTCTAAGATGGGTATATATTCAAGCCACTTACTTAGCAAGATATACAACCAATATAAAATATTGGATTTCCTAAGCACAGGGGGATCGAGCTAAAATGTTTTTTCCTACCGCTTACGGTTACACAAGTTTTATCCCTGAATTTACAGTTACGGCACATGAATTTACAACAGACTACCAGCTATGACCATTATGAATAAGCCTTTCCCGGATCCTACAGCCCTACAGCCGGTGTAACCCGCTGCAGATACCCCAAGTCTCCAAGAAAACCTGACCCATGTCGGACCAATATCCCAGCAACTAGCCTGAATCTCTGTGTGAATCAGTCAAAGTTAATCTCTCTAAAGTTCCCCTGAATTAAGTTACATCGTAAAATACCATGACTACCCAACCATTACATTTAAATATCCCAACAACTCTGCATAAAAGTTCCCCTTTACTACAATTTTACCACGAACATTCAAATGCAAATCCCCAAAAGTTACTTTATACATTTTCTCAACAATTTGCCTATTACCCTCATTATGACATTTTTTCCACGGAACACGATATTTGAATAATTCACACAAGAAATGAGAATACAAAATGGCAGAAATAAAGTTAAGATTAGAAATTACCTTAATCCTCGTGAAACCTTGGTATCACTTGTAAACCGCGATAAAATCGAAACGAGAATCCAGCCATCGTATTTAAGGCTTCCTTCAATCCCCCCCCCCCCCCTCTAACCTCAGTGACCAACTTCCTGCATGCGACCCCTGGTGGCAAGTAGAGAAACCTATTCCCCACAGATTATAATTCATTCTACCCATAAATACCCCACAGATTATAAATTATTCTGACGACATCTCGCGGCAAGTAGTGAAACCTATTCCCACAGATTATAATTTATCCTAACGACTTCTTTCAACAAGTAGTGAAATCTACCCCCCACAGACTATGATTTATTTTAAAATCTATTTGCAAATTTATCAACCTGAACGGTCCCTCGTGATCTGTTACAGTTTGTTATCTTTTCACGACTAAGCGGCTGAACGGATCGTAATAAAATTTTGCAAGGATATAGGTTGTATACTAGGAAAGGATATAGTCTACTTATTAAGCGACTTTCTTTTTTTTGTTTTAAAAGGTCTTTATTGAACATACCTATATGTTAACAGCGTATTACAACTAAACACAGTTTAGTATAATAGTATCTTAAACTAGAATAACTCAGCAGGCTATAGCACCTTTATAAGTTTTTTGATAAAATTAGTATTTATGAGAGTAACACTTTTTAAATCAGTTTTCTTAATTTTATGAAGCCAAAATTTTTCCAAAAGTACTTATTAAAAAAGTTGATATGAGCACTTTGACGCGACTGCGCAAAATGAGGATAATGTTTTTATTGAAAGACAGCGCGTGCGAAGCCGCGTTCGGGTCAGCTAGTATTTACATATTTAACTAGCTTCCGTTAGCGGCTTCACATACGTTGAGTATCAACAAAAAGTATCATCTACGGACATACCAAATTTTATCGAAATCGGGTCAGCCGTTACCACATGGTTGAGTGACAAACAAATAAACAAACATCCAAACTTTCGCATTTATAATATTAGTGTGATAATGCCTACCTTATGAAAACAATATGATAAAATTTAATAAAAAAATCTCGAGGAAGGTTTAAAAAGCGCTGGAGCGACGACTTTGACGTCTTCCATAGAGACTGGCGGGATCTGGCTCTAGACCATGATAAGTGGAAGGAAAAGGGGGAGGCCTTTGCCCAGCAGTGGGACAGTACGGGCTAGTAAACAAAATAACACAAAAATGCTACATTTTCTTATGTCAGTGAGTTTGGCTGACCTCATACTTAGTTTTTGTTTTGTTAATGTACAGCCCCCTTCCATTTATGTAATATTACAAAGATCTTCTACATACAAAGGTTGTCTGGAAGAAATCACTTCTAAGCGATAAGACCGCCTATGGTTTTTGCCTACTTGTTGCTTTGTGAATTTTTATTTTTTGTTTGTTTTATTTGTGGTGTACAATAAAGTGTTTTCATTCATTCATTCGTTTGGTTTTTGAACGAATTTTCTCATTAGAAAATAAAAAAAAAAAATTTTTAGAAGCTTTTTTTCTGCCTTCAAATCAGCAAGTGGTGAAGTTGGTACCAAAAACGTACCAATTTCTCTATTCTGTTATTTATCTGGTTCCCACAATAAAAGCTTTGTAAAGTTTGGGGCTAGATAGCGCTCTGTGAAATGTCCGGCATTATTAATTGAATTATTTATAAAAAAACAACATTTTTGTCAATAAAACATCACCTGCGCGCGTTTACTGCGCACAGTCTGGTAATAAGTAAAATATATCTCAATCTTAGTCATAATTAATTTTATATAAAAAATAAAAAAATATATAAATTAAAACATTGCTGGACATTTCACATAGCGCTATCTAGCCCCAAACTAAGCAGAGCTTGTACTATGGGAACCAGATAACTGATAGAATACTTATATACATTTTTTTTGTAAATACATACCGACTTATAATATATAGAAAAACAACCAGACCCGGAACAAATATCTGTAGATCATGCAAACATTTGTACCGCGGCGGGAATCCAACCCGCTACCTCCTGCGTCTCAGCCGGCTATTCGCCCACTGCACCACGGAGGTCATCAAACTACGTCGTATACCAAACTAGTTGTATTGTAGTTGTTGTAACCGCGACTTCTTTCCCAGTTTTCTGGATCTTGACACCGCCACCTACCGGGTCCAATTGTGTTTTTAAACCACCCAGAAACCTATTTATCAACAATTTTATCGAAATCAGTCTAGCCGTTTTTGAGTTTTAGCTAGACTAACGCATGTCAATTGTTTTTCATTTAATAGGAGTATACTAGCTGACCCGCCCGCGGCTTCGCGGGCGAGGTTTGTCAATTACCTATATAAATATTACCCTCCTGCGCAGTTGGACAGTTACAGGACAGCAGTTTACGTTTGTATCAACTGAGGACAGAGCTGTGCGATGGTCTCGTCGTTTCCAATTGATTACCCCACAGCATAACACGGCTAGTTACTCTGATTCTTACACCATAACCGCTACTCGTCTCTGGAATAATATGCCACCAAATTATTTCGAGGCTACTTCAGTAGAAGAATTCAGATTGAAAATCTATAGGCACCTTCTCGGTCATACCGACCAAAAATGAGCAACTTAATCATTCCTTATCACTTCTTCTATTGTTATGTGTGTATGTATTTTTATTTGATAATGGTTGTTAAGCATCGTAAAACAGCATTGTAATATTTTTGTTAGTACCAATTTTGTAACTAGATGTCGCTAGTAAAAGTGACCGTTCGCTGAATCGCGCTGACGAAAACGCGCAAGAGTTAACAAGGCATTTTTGGTACAATAAACGTAGCTTTTTCCACTAACTAAATCTAGCATTTTTATTCTTCCCATTAATTAATCCCACTTGACCTGGCTGAATCCTGTTCAATGGTATAGTTTAGTATATGATATAAAGTATTTAAGTAGTATGCGCCTATGATATTTTTATTAGTCCTGTGCAAATTTTTCTTTAGTTCCCTTTCCTGTGCACTACCTACACATATTTATCTACAATACACAAAGGTTATCTGGAAGAGAATGCTATTTAGCATTAAGTTCGCCTTTGTACTAGTTTTATAAGTGCAATAAAGTATTTTCAATCAATCAATCAATCAGTTGGGTAAAAAGTAGCATATGTGTTAATTATGGCCAGCTCCAACGGTATACTGAATACGTTCGCAAACAGGTTCGACTGTGAGCATCTAAACCATTGTTGTATGGTACATGCGCAGTACCTACACTAGATGCTCACATACCACATATATTGTTATTTAATTGTTGTTATGTCACAATTGTACTAACCATTTGACATGTATAATTAAGTTTACTAACAAATATGGATTTTTGACATCTGAAATAAATGAATTGATATAATTCCGATCATAATCTATCTACTCAAAGACATCCTCCATTTTAACCGGGATACAGATGCTCATGATAGCGCCGTGGGCTTCCAAGTCGGTTGATAGTATATTTAGGTATTTTGTATATGTTACGTGTTTGTTTTTGTTTAAATTATTATTTATTCGTTTTTTTCTCCTGATTCTCAGTTTTGTGTCTATTCATTTTAAATATTTAGTAGTAGTTATGTTCTTAAAGATGCTTTTCCTTTTGTTTCCTCGATGAGTATATTTCTGTTTCTCTGTGCGCACATAAGTTACGTTTCAAGCCAGATAAATTTATTATTTTAGTTAAGTTAATTTTTTTTCAGAGATGGAACCGAGACGTGGTCCTTCACTATTGGCCTTATGAATAAGCTCAGAGTCGCTCAACGAGTTATGGAGAGGGCTATGCTCGGGGTTTCTCGATAGAATCAGAAATGAGGAGATACGTAGGAGAACTCAAGTCACCGACATAGCCCGACGGATTAGCACGTTGAAGTGGCAATGGGCAGGCCATATAGCGCGCAGAACAGATGGCCGATGGGGCCGAAAGTTTCTCGAGTGGAGGCCACGGACCGGCAAGCGCAGCGTAGGACGTCCACCCACAAGATGGGCAGACGACTTGGTAAGAACCGCAGGTCGGCGTTGGATGCAGGCCGCTTCCAACCGCAGTTCCTGGAGATCAATGAGGGAGGCCTTTGTCCAGCAGTGGACGTCCTACGGCTGATATGATGATGATGATATTTTTTTCTTTGTAATGTGCAATGTGTGCATTATAAAATAAAATAAATTAAATAAGATATATACCAAATTTCATAGAAATCGGTCCAGCCGTTCTTGATAAACGCACTCTAGATGTAATGTTATAAATATACTAACTTGACTTTATTTTATTTAATTTGAAGAGATTTCATCGAAATCGGTTTAACCGTTTTGTTGCGAAAACATAACAAAAACATAGAAGATTTACTTTTGAATTTTAGTATTTGTAAGGTTAAGGATCTACCCCGATTTCCATTCCGGATGCTGTAGGTTCGAATCTCGGCACCAATGGATGTTTCTACTCCAAAAAACTATATGCACTCTTTATTATATATTGTAAACAAGAAAATACATTAAAAAGTACAGAAATACAGCCATGTGACTTCTACTGGTGGTAGAGCTATTGTGAACGGGCTCGAGGAAGTGGGCACCACCGCTTTACCTTTATCTGCCGCCAAATAGCAGTCTTGTGCTGCTGTGTTCCGGTTAGATGGTAATGGTATGTTCCTGTAATTACTGGCACATAGGCATAACAGCTAAGTCCTATAGTATCGCAACGTATCCACGTAGAGTTCAAGACAACATAATACCTTGTTTTGAATTCTATGAGGATATCCATGGGCCGCAGTAGCCACTTAACATCTGGTGGACTGCATGCTCGTTTGCCATATAAGTAGTATAAAAAAAATGTACATAGGCGTGCTTAACCCTAAGAAGAGTTTTCTTCCAGCAAACCGTTGAGGCTAGAGAGAGAGATGATTTTAAAGGTAGGTGCGTGTACAAGAATCATAAATATGTACATATATCTTAAACAAATAAAACGAAATATACCAAAAGTAAGTAATAAAATGAATTAATATAATAAATAAAAAAAATAGATTAATATATACAAAAATAAATATTCCAAGATTTTTAAGATTTTTAAAATCATCTCAAAAATTTCAAGCCTAGACGGGACTTGAACCCGCGACCTTTCTCTTGATACGAGACCTTTCCGCATGTGTTCGGATAACACTATAAATAAAAATACTATTTAAAAATAAATATATACCTACAATAAAATAAAATTACAGAGAAAGATAGTGCTCTTTAACTTTCCATTTGAAAATGTTAAACGACGGACTAGCGCGAACTTCATGGGGCAGGGCATTCCAAATTTTCACCGCATAAACGGTAAAGGAGCCACCATAGCGGCTTGAAGTTGAGGTGTTTTGAGAAGAAGGGACTTCTTGGAGGACCGGCATGTCGCACGGATAATAACTGATTAGCAAAACATCTTTTAAGCAACAAATTATATTTGTTCTTAGTCATATATAGCGCGTTCTATAAAATATTCAGAAATTCATTCAACACACACTGAACTCTCTCCCTCACCCCCTCAAGTACACACATTTACACAGCATCCCTACCTCTCTTTTGTTCCTCAAATGCGTACCTACTAAACTACTAAAATCCTTGAAAATTTAATTAATATACTATGTTTTTTAATCTTTTTCTCTAGGTGACTAATTTCATGAAAGATAAGTCTATAAATTGAGAATCTGTTATTGGCATTAAGGATTAGTTATAAGGATTGTTTACATTGTTAACAAGTGCTGTTGATTCTGTAACGAATAATAAAAAAAAAAGTATATGCGACATCCATCATCGTCATCATTTTGGATGACCTAATTTTTTTTTCAAGTTTTGTAGGGCATAAGGCAACTTGTTTAGTCAATTTTCATGTTTATGCGACATCCATCATCATCATTTTGATACGTCCCATTTTTTTTGTTTTTAGTTTTTGGAGGGGTGTAAGGCAACTTTCTAAGTAAATTTTCATGTTTATGCGACATCCATCATCATCATCATTTTGTTTGTCTAATTTTTTTTTAGTTTTTGGAGGGGCATAAGGCAACTTGCTTAGTAAATTTTCATGTTTATGATTTATTCTTCCACTTCGATATCCTCTTTGTTTGCTACTTCCACTTTGATATCGACTTTGACTGCTTCTTCCACTTCGATATCCTCTTTTATTGCATTTTTTAAATTTAACATCCTATTGACTGCTTCGCTAAATTAAATAACTTATTTGATAAATTCTTCCAATTTGATATCTTCGTTGATTGCTTTTTCCACTACGATATCCTCTCAACAAAATTATGATGTTTCCTAAAAAAACTAAATTGCTTGTATCTTCTAAACGGAATCAGTTAGACATAGTAAAGTTTACAAAATGATAG
This sequence comes from Philereme vetulata, assembly GCA_918857605.2. NCBI lineage: Eukaryota > Metazoa > Arthropoda > Insecta > Lepidoptera > Geometridae > Philereme > Philereme vetulata. Next base: position 4,397,376 of record OU975475.1, on the reverse strand, counting down.
TACAAATTTTTGGTGTAATCGTTTTTTTAATGTTATCATCGATCTTGATAGGTACCCTTTTTTATTTCTTCTTCACTTTGAAATCTTCTTTGATCATGTTTTCTACTTCGGTATCCTCATTGAATGCTTATTCCAATTCGATATCGTCTTTGATTGCGTCTTCCACTTGCATATTCTAATTTATTGCTAGTTTCACTTCGATATCGTCATTGACTGCTTATTCCACTTCGAAATCCTCTTTTATTGCTTTTTAAAATTTAATACCCTATTCGATTACTTCGTTAAATTCGGTATCTTATTTGATAGATTCATCCACGTAGATATCTTCGTTGATTGCTTTTTCCACTACGATATCCTTTAAACAAAATTATGATTTTTCCTAAAAAAACTTTAATTGCTCGTATCTTCTAAACGGAAGCAGTTATGCATAGTAAACTTTACAAAATGGTAGTAAAAATTTTTGCTGGAATCGTTTTATTATTGTCATCATCGATCTTGACAGGTATCTTTTTTGATTTCTTCTTTCACTTCGGTATCTTCTTTGATCGTGTTTTCTGTTTCGGTATCCTCTTTATATGCTTATTCATATACGATATCGTCTTTGATTGCGTCTTCCACTTGGATATTCTCTTTTATATCTACTTGCATTTCGATATTGTCTTTGACTGCTTCTTCCACTGCGATATCCTCGTTTATTGCTTTTTTTAATTTAATATCTTATTCGATTGCTTCGTTATCTTCGATATCTTATTTGATAGGTTCTACCACTTCGATATCTTCGTTGATTGCTTCTTCCACTACAATATCCTCTCAACAAAATTATGATTTTTCTTAAAAAAAACTTTAATTGCTTGTATCTCCTAAACGGAAACAGTTAGACATACAAAAGTTTACAAAATGGTAGTACACATTTTTGGTGGAATCGTTTTTTTATTGTCGTCATCAATCTTGACATGTATCCTTTTTGATTTCTTCTTTCACTTCGGTATCTTCGTTGATCGTGTTTTCTACTTCGGTATCCTCTTTGAATGCTTATTCCTAATCAATATCGTCTTTGATTGCGTCTTCCACTTAGATATTTTCTTTTATTGCTACTTCCACTTCGAAATCGTCTTTGACTCCTTCTTCCACTTCGATATCCTCTTTTATTGGTTTTTTAAATCAATTATCCTATTCGATTGCTTCGTTAACTTCGATATCCTATTTAATAGATTCTTCCACTTCGATATCTTCGTGGATTGCTTCTTTCACTACGATATCCTCTTAACAAAATTATGATTTTTCTTAAATAAACTTTAATTGCTTGTATCTCTTAAACGGAAGCAGTTAGGCATAGTAAAGTTTACAAAATGGTAGAACCAATTTTTGATGGAATCGTTTTTAATTGTCATCATCGACCTTGATAGGTATCCGTTTTGATTGCTTATTCCACTTCGATGGCCTCTTTGAGTACTTCTTCCATTTCAATACCCTTTTTTATTTCTGCTTCCATTTATCTTCTTTGATCGTGTTTTCTACTTCGGTGTCCTCTTTGAATACAATTCCAATTCGATATCGTTTTTGATTGCTTCTTCCACTTGGATATTTTCTTTTATTGCTACTAAGGCATAAGGCAACTTGCTTAGTTTATATCCAATTTTCATGTTTCATGATGTCTAATTTTTTTTTTAGTTTTTGGAGGGGCATTTGGCAACTTTTTTAGTAAATTTTCGTGTTTATGCGACATCCATCATCATCATCATTGTGGATGTTCCAAATATTTTTTCTAGTTTTTGGAGGGGCATAATCCAACTGGCTTAGTAAATTTTCATGTTTATGTTACATGCATTACATCATCATTTTGGATGTTACATTTTTTTTGTTATTGAAGGTCATAAGGCAACTTGCTTAGTAAATTTTTTATGTTTATGTGACATCCATCATCATCATCAATTTGGATGTCCAATTTTTATTTTTAATTATTGGAGGGTCATAAGGCAACTTACTTAGTAAATGTTCATGTTTATGCTACATGCATTAACATCATCATTTTGGATGTCCACATTTTTTTTTTGTTTTTGGAGGGCATAAGGCAACTTGCTTAGTAAATTTTCATGTTTATGCGACATCCATCATCATCATCATTTTGAATATCCAATTTTTTTTTTAGTTTTTGGAGGGGCATGAGGCAACATGCTTTGTTAATTTTCATGTTTATGCGACATCCATCATCATCATAATTTTGGATGTCCAAAATTTTTTTTTTAGTTTTTGGAGAGGCATTAGGCAACTTGCTTAGTAAATTTTCATGTTTATGATTTGCTTGCTTTTTTAACTTCGTTTTCGTCTTTGAATCGTTTTCTTTTACTTCTTCCACTTCGATATCCTCGTTGTTTGCTACTTCAACTTTGATATCGACTTTGACTGCTTCTTCATGTTCGATATCCTCTTTTATTGCATTTTTTAAATTTAATATCCTATTCGATTGCTTCGCTTAATTAAATAACTTATTTCATAAATTCTTCCACTTCGATATCTTCGTTGATTGCTTTTTCCACAACGATATCCTCTCAACAAAATTATGAATTTTCGTAATAAAACTTAAAGTGCTCGTATTTTCTTAACGAAAGCAGTTAGGCATATTAAAGCTTACAAAATGGTAGTACAAATTTTTGGTGGAATCGTTTTTTTATTGTTGTTTTCTACTTCAGTATCCTCTTTGAATGCTTATTTCAATTTGATATCATCGTTGATTGCGTCTTCTACTTGGATATTCTCTTTTATTGCTACTTCCACTTCGATATCGTCGTTAACTGCTTCTTCCACTTCGATTTCCTCTTTCATTGTTTTTTAAAATTTAATATCTTATTCGATTGCTTCGTTAACTTCGATATCTTATTTGATAGATTCTTCCACTTTGATATCTTTGTTGACTGCTTCTTCCACTACGATACCCTCTTAATAAATATATGATTTTTCTTAAAAAAAACTTTTATTGCTTGTATCTCCTAAACCAAGGATCCCCAAACTATTTTGGACAAGTGACCCCTTTTCCAAAATGAACTGTTACCTCAGACCTCCATGGCCAAATTACCTACGTTTAAGATCAACTCCCTTATTCATAATGGTCCGCTAACTTAAAACAGCTAATACAGAGTGTTATTTTTCATTCTGACTTAGGTCAATAGAAGAAGACAGAGTGAGAATTAGCAATGCTTTAAATTAGTTAGCAGACTATTATGAACAAGGGGGCCTATCTTTCGTTTTTTCCTAATGATACAAAATACCTAGGTACTAAGGTACCAATTGGAAAACTTTGCACTTGGTTAAGTGAGTAAAGTTGATTTCATCAAAATTTAACAAAATAAAAAGACATACAATTCAGTAAATATCAAGTTTAATTTATAATGATTATTACAAATTAAGTACTTAAAGAATCTTAAGTAGGTAGGAAATTATATTTAAAAAAGTATTAATTCGCAAAGAGAAAATAAAACATTCAGTGTGATGGATGAACCTGGTGACTATCTACCAATCTAGCTACATCCGGTTCAATATTGGTGAGTTGTAGCCTTAAATCTCCACGTTCGTTGATTTTCAAACGGTTTCTTTGTTTCGTCAAAATGTTTGTTACCATACTGAAGCTTTTTTCAACTAGGTATGATGATGGAAAAGCGATAAGGTATTTTTCAGCAATGTTCCACAATGTAGGATACTGTGTTTCAATGTTGCGTTGCAACCAGAACTTCCTTCCTTGTGTAATGCGTCCAAGTGAGTGACATATAATAAAATGTCATCATCTTGAAGCATTTCTGGTAATTTTGCCAATGCGGAAACTGCGAATATTCATTTCTGCCTAAATTTTGTTTATAAAAGATTAGTTTACCCACGAAGGCCGATATTATTGATTTTGTTTTAATCAAGTTAAGATCGTCACTCTGCAGCTGCAAATTAACTTTGTTGAATATTCCAAAGATATCAGTCAAGTAATAAATATCTGATTTACAATTGTTCAGATTTTCTTTTAAATTCGGATCTTTTTCTTGTAAAAACTCCAACACAGATTCAAAAATGCCTGAAAATATTTCTAAGCAAGAGCCTCTTGATAGCCAGCGAACTTCAGTGTGCAGAAGTAATCGAGTAAAGACTTCGTCGTTTTCCTCACATAGCTGAGCAAATAACCGAGAGTTCAAAGAATTGCTTCAAATCTTGTTGATAGCATTTATTACATATTGTAAAGACTTATGCAATCTAGGACTCAGCTTTTTTGCTACTAAATGCTGCCTGTGAATTACGCAGTGAATGACCAGTACATCAGGCAGTTGTCGCTTTAAGTGAGCTATAAAACCACGATGACGACCAACCATAGACGGTGCACCATCAGTCGCAACAGAAACAATGTTTTTCCATGGAATAGCTTTGTCAGTAAAAAAATGTTCCACGGCCTGAAAAAACGATTCTCCTCTGGTATCAGTCTCTAAATATGTAGCAAAAAGCAGTTCTTGGCACATATTTTCATCTTTGATATATCGAACATATCCTAACAACAGAGCTTCATTGCCGGGTAATGTAGACACTTCCAACTGGAGAAAGAATCTGTTGGTCTGTAAGAACTTGCATAAAATGTTTTCCACATCCTGTTGCATCTCGTCTTTGCGTCTCTGAACGGTGTTATTGCTCAAAGGTATTCTCTTTAAAATATCATGTGCGGGTTTGTGCAATACATTGTTAAGGACCTCCGCAATGGCTGGTAAGATAAGCTGCTCTCCAATTGTGTGGAGTTTCCCCGACTTCGCTATTAGTAAAGATATATTATAGGACGCTCGTAAACCATCATCGTCTTTAATAGATGATGACGCAAACATCGATCTTATGGATGGTCTTTTGTCTAGTTTTTCTTTAAGTGCTTGAAAAAATGACAAGGGCTTACTTTTTTTGTCACCATGTACTCTTGATAAGTGGTCATCCATTTTTGAAGGCTTCATGGCATCGTTACTGAATACTTTTTCACATATGAGATACATCGGCAAGTGTTGATTTGATGGATATGCAATAAATCCGAACTTCAAGTAGTCCCAATAGTATTGTCTGCATTTATTTTTCGTGTTCGCCATCATAAAACTCTCAGTAATCCTGCAAATAAAAAAATAAGAAACTACCTAAATAAAAAACAAAAATAAACTGTTAAATTTACTGGTAATTTTTTACAATTGAAACAACTGAGGAAACTGCAAACTGTTGCAATCAATCTACACATAGCTCAACTGATCACTATCACACAGTGGGGCAATGCAGACAGCGTCCCCAAGACGCTGGCTGCATTTTCCCATTGTATGGCAACGCTGATGCGCTGTGCCGGATAAAAACTGTGTGGTACTTACCCTGTTAATTTTTCATAAACTGCAGATATTGTATGGTTACGCTATTAACTCGCGTAGGGAGCTCAGCATTTTGTAAATTCTTTTTCAATCACTTTACTTCACTTAATTTAGCTATGTTATAACTTTGTAATCTCTTGAAATAAATGAGTACTTATATGAGTTATTATCGTTCAAGCTCCAACGAATTTCAAAAGTTCGTATTTAATCGTGTAAGCTTCAAACAGAGAGCAAATCAAAACGCGCCTGAAAGACGTACGCTCGAACTCATTATCTTGCACAAACTTGTCCACACTGACTTGCCGAGTTTTTCATCTTGTACGAACTTGAGACTTTACATTACTACAACAATGCTATTTCCTACCAAAATATTAATTATTCTTAGTACACGTAACACAACATAAACAATACAGTACCTACCTACCTATCTTGAAAGATTTAAATAAGAACTTGTGGTAATTAAATACGGGTCGATTTTTAGACCTCGTCGACCCCCAAAATCAGTTTTCGTTTATGTCGACCCCTAGGAAACCGATATCGACCCCAAGGGGTCGATATCGACCACTTTGGGAATCCCTGTCCTAAACGGAAGCAGTTAGGCCTAGTATAGTTTACAAAATGGTAGTACAAATTTTTGGTGAAATCGTTTTTTTATTGTCATCATCGATCTTGATAGGTATCCTTTTTGATTTCTACTTCCACTTCGGCATCTTCTTTGATCATGTTTTCTACTTCGGTATCCTCTTTGAATGCTACTTCCACTTCGATATCGTCTTTGACTGCTTCTTCCACTTCGATATCCTCTTTTATTGCTTTTTTATATTAAATATCCTATTCGGTTGCTTCGTTAACTTCGATATCTTATTTGATAGATTCTACTTCGATATCTTCGTTGATTGCTTCTTCTACTACGATATCCTTTCAACAAAATTATGATTTTTATTAAAAAAAACTTTAATTGCTTCTATCTTCTTAACGAAAGCAGTTAGGCATAGTAAAGTTTACAAAATGGTAGAACCAATTTTTGGTGGAATCGTTTTTTATTATTATCATCGACCTTGATAGGTATCCGTTTTGATTTCTTATTTCACTTCGGTATCCTCTTTGATTGCTTCTTCCACATCAATATCGTCTTTGATTGCTTCTTCCATTTAGATAACCTCTTTAATTACTTCATCTACTTGGGTATCCTATTTGATCGCGTTTTCTACTTGGATATCCTATTTGATTGCATCTGTCCCTTTGATATCCGCTTTGACTGCCATTTACAGTTGGATATCCTCTTTGAATGCTTTTTCTATTTTGATATCCTCTTTGATTATTGCGTCTTCCACTTCGATATCCTCCTTGATTGCTTCTTCTAATTCGTTATCCTTTTTGTTTGCTTTTTCCATTTTGATATCCTCTTTGATAGATTCTTCTACTTTGTTAACCTCTTTAATTGCTTTCTCATTTTGAATATCCTCTTTGATTGCATTTTTCTTCGATATCCTGTTTGGTTGCTTTTTTCACTTTGATATCCTCTTTGATTGCTTCTTCTTCAAACAGGAAAACACGCGAGCTGCAAGCAGCTCGCGCACTACGCAACCTCTAGTATTAAATATAGCTCGATTACCACTCACTCACTGACTGACTGACTGACATCCTTGTTCTCCCAGATGCCCATTCGTAGGGTAGAAATGTTTGGTAGGATCGTGTAGAGGGAGTTTCGGTGAACTGGGAATAAATCCTAAATTTCTCCATTTTTCCCTTATTTGCTCTTATCCACCTCGTATCTCGAAAAGTACAAGTCTTAGAGCATTAGCGCCTAAACTTATTTTGCTCAGGACATTTTTTTATATCCGGATCCATAAAAAATGTCCTTTCATAAAAAAAATATTTGTCCCATACAAAATATTTTTGTTCAAATACGGTACACCGTATATTTCGTTTGCCGTAACTTTCTTAATGTTTTTGTAAAGAGCCAAACAAAAAATTTACTGTTTTTATTGGTGGAGGGGCATATGATAACTAAATTTTCAATTGTATTCGACATCCATCATCATCATCATTTTGGAAGTCCAATTTTTTTTTAATATTTGTAGGGGCATAAGGCAACTTTTTTAGTATATTTTCATGTTTATGCGACATCCATCATTATCATCATGATTGCTTCTACCACCTCGATATCGTCTTTGATTGCTTCTTTGACTTCCTTTTCGTCTTTGAATGCTTCTTTTACTTCTTCCACTTCAATATCCTCGTTGATTGCTACTTCCACTACGATATCGTCTTTGACTGCTTCTTTCACTTCGATATCCTCTTTTATTGCTTTTTTAAATTTAATATCCTATTCGATTGCTTCGTTAACTTCTATATCTTATTTGATAGATTTTTCTAGTTCGATATCTTCCTTAATTGCTTCTTCCACTACGATATCCTCTCAACAAAATTATGATTTTTCCTAAAAAAACTTTAGTTGCTCATATCTTCTAAACGGAAGCAGTTAGGCATAGTAAAGTTTACAAAATGGTTGTATAAATTTTTAGCGGAATCGTTTTTTTATTGTCATTATCGATCTTGATAGGTATCCTTTTTGATTTCTTCTTTCACTTCGGTATCTTCTTTGATCGTGTTTTCTACTTCGGTATCCTCTTTGAATGCTTATTCCAATTTGATATCGTCTTTTATTGCGTCTTCCACTTGGATATTCTCTTTTATTGCTACTTTCACTTCGATATCGTCTTTGACTGCTTCTTCCACTTTGATATCCTCTTTTATTGCTTTTTTAAATTTAATATCCTATTCGATTGCTTCTTTAACTTCGATATCTTATTTGATAAATTTTTCCACTTCGATATCTTCGTTGACTGCTTTTTCCACTACGATATCTTATCAACAAAATTATGATTTTTCTTAAAAAACTTTAATTGCTTGTATCTCCTAAACGGAAGCAGTTAGACATAGTAAAGTTTACAAAATGGTAGAACAAATTTTTAGTGGAATGGTTTTTTTATTGTCATAATCGATCTTTATAGGAATCCTTTTAGATTTCTTCATTCACTTCGGTATCTTCTTTGATCATGTTTTCTACTTCGGTATCCTCTTTGAATGCTTATTCCAATTTGATATCGTCTTTGATTGCATCTTCCACTTCGATATCCTGTTTGATTGCTACTTCACTTCGATATCGTCTTTGACTGCTTCTTCCACTTCGATATCCTCTTGATACCAGTTTGATATCGTCTTTGATTGCGTCTTATACTTGGATATTCTCTTTTGTTGCTACTTCCACTTCGATATCGTCTTTGACTGTTTCTTCCACTTCGATATCCTCTATTACTGCTTTTTTAAAATTTAATATCCTATTCGATTGCTTCGTTAACTTCGATATCTTATTTGATAGATTCTTCCTCTTCGATACATTCGTTGAATGCTTCTTCTACTACGATATCCTCTCAACATAGTTATGTATTTTCTTAAAAAAACTTTAATTGCTTGTATCTTCTATACGGAAGCAGATAGGCATAGTAAAGTTTATAAAATGGTAGAACCAATTTTTGGTGGAATCGTTTTTTATTGTCATTCATCATCGTCATCGACCTTGATAGGTATCCGTTTTGATTTCTTCTTTCACTTCGTTATTCTCTTTTATTGCTTCTTCCACTTCGATATTGTCTTTGATTGCGTCTTCCACTTCGATGGCCTCTTTGATTACTTCTTCCATTTCGATACCCTCTTTTATTTCTGATTCCACTTATCTTCTTTGATCGTGTTTTCAACTTCGGTATCCTCTTTGAATACTTATTCCAATTCGATATCGTCTTTGATTGCGTCTTCCACTTGGATATTCTCTTTTATTGCTACTTCCACTTTGATAACGTCTTTGATTGCTTTTTCCACTTCGATTGTAACAAGTTATTAATGAAAGTTGTTAATGAGGTATAAATAAAACTAGGTTGTGGTTTAGTACATATAATAGAAGGAACAAGAGAGAGTCGGTAGAGCGAGTAGGTTCTTAGATGCTATTTCTTATATATGTGGCAAGATAAACAGAGGTTATATCAGAAATGACTTGGTTTACCGGTGTATCTATACTCAGATTAAAGACTAAGGCTAGAGATTACAAATTTATAGAATTTAGATTACAGATTCACAGACATGAAATTAATATATTATAGCGAGGGTAGTATAGCCCGACGCTGGCTTGAAGAGCTTAGAATTGCTATGGCTTAGGGCCTACAGTGCAGCAATTATAGAATATTTGAGGAGCTGGTACATCAGTCCTAGTTAATGTGAAGAAGTGGGCGCCATTTGACGTTAGCGTCAGAAAATAAAAGAGAATAAAGTTACAAGTGCTCAACCCGGATAAAATACTGGAAAAGAAACACCTGGTGGTATTTTCGCCGAACGTCCCTGGAGTCCGCTTCGGAGAGATGCAGTGGGCCTTGAACTGCGCAGGCGTGGTCCTGTGGGTCTGTCGAGGCAGGAAGCAGGTCGTCTGGAGAACGGGCTCGTGGCGGTAGACTTGTGCTGGTGTGATTTCAACCAACAGGGCGACTCAAGAAAACACCACGCTTCTCGATGGCTCCAGTGATATAGCTTTGACGGGCGTCAGGTGTATAAGTCCACAGCGATCGGAGAAACCGACAAAGATTTCGCGACTTGGAGATTGATTCGATTTCACGGTTGAAAAAAGCAAAGAAATACTGTTCAATAAAAATAAGTTTGTTGCTCGTAGATTAGAAGTTTCACAGTTGAATCCAGGTAGGGTAAAGAGGCTGATTACGGACGAAACTCTCCTTTTATAGCCGAAGTAAATCTACCGGCCTTATAAAAATTAAAAACGAATAATGTTTCCAAAAGTTTCTAGAAAGGCTGATGCAATCGCTCTTGGTGATACCATAGAGTAAAAATCTTGACACATATCTTGTGTCATTCTCGGCAAAGACAAACTTTTACATCAGTCATAGACACTTATTGAATTTTGTGATTTATTATTTAAAATTTTATTTTTATTTTATTTCTAATGAGAAAAGGAATATTTAATTTGGTAAATAAAGCTGATTTGAATAATTAAAAATAGATTATACATCCATGAAAGTAAGTATTGAATAGCTACAAGGTATATGCAACGCCATCTGCGGCAGACTTGGCGAACCACGTTGAGAAGGCGCTTGTATCCCGATGTTTGAGAATCGAGTTTGGGCAGTGAGTACGCCGCCATACCGTTAGATGTCGTGGCATATGAGTGTAATCGTGCTTTCGTATAAAAAAATGGTTTATGTTTGGTATATGAAGGATGTAACGCGACAATAAGAATTGTCACGTTACACGATATCCACTTTTACTGCTTTTTTAATTTAATATCCTATTTGATTGCTTCATTAACTTCGATATCTTATTTGATAGATTCTTCCACTACGATATCCTCTCAACAAAATGATGATAGATTTATGATGATATTAGACATAGTAAAGTACTATGTCTAACTGCTTCCGTTTAGAAGATACGAGCAATTCAAGTTTTTTTAGGAAACATCATAATTTTGTTGAGAGGATATCGTAGTGGAAAAAGCAATCAACGAAGATATCAAATTGGAAGAATTTATCAAATAAGTTATTTAATTTAGCGAAGTAGTCAATAGGATATTAATTAAAAAAAATGCAATAAAAGAGGATATCGAAGTGGAAAAAGCAATCAAAGACGTTATCAAAGTGGAAGTAGCATTAAAAGAGAATATCCAAGTGGAAGACGCAATCAAAAACGATATCGAAGTGGTATTCCACTTCGATATCTTCGTTTATTGCTTCTTCCACTACGATATCCTCTTAACAAAATTATGATTTTTCTTCAAAAAACTTTAATTGCTTGTATCTCCTAAACGGAAGTAGATAGAAATAGTTAAGATTTAAAAATGGTAGTAAAAATTTTTGGTGGAATAATTTTTTATTGCCATCATTAAAATAAAATCGGTTTTGAAGGTGCCAATTTTCATTACCAAAGTGCATAAAGAAACCACTACGACCGATATAAGCGAGTATATCTATAAGAGAACGCAAGAAAGGATTTCTTTGGAGAAAATTATGTTTCGACGTGAAAAGGACCACAATGCCTACAAGTTTTATGTGTCAGAGACTAAACTACCATTATTTTTGGATGATAAGCTATGGCCGCAGGGGATTATTTTCCGTCGTTTCATACATTTCAAGCCAAAGAATAACATGAACGGTGGCGACACTGTGGGCGGCCCATCTAAATAGTATGTTTAGTAAACCAACATATAAACTAGTTAGCTTCAACTGTAAGAGCGTTAAGCGCTCTGTTGACCACGTAAGAGACCTGTGCCGGTCGTCCGACATTATTGCACTGCAAGAAACATGGCTGCTGCCAGAAGATATTCAGTTCCTCGGAGACATCGACCAGCGGTTCGGCTACACGGGTACCTCAGCGGTGGACACGACGGCGGGCATGCTGCGCGGCCGGCCCTACGGAGGGGTCGCACTACTGTGGAATAAAAGTGTTTTCCAACATGTGTCCGTAGTGCAGTGCGATAACCAGCGAGTGTGCGCTATAAAAATTACCATGGGCCAAATGTCGTTCCTAGTGTCTAGTGTTTATATGCCTACGGATAAAGCGGAAAATCTTTCGGAGTTTACGGATTGTCTCAGCTTAGTGAGTGCTATTATAAACAACAACAATACTGGGTCCGTTTATATACTTGGTGACTTTAATGCCCATCCCAATGAGAGATTTTTTGACGAGTTAACGTGTTTTAGTATGGAACAAAAATGGATATGTGCGGACGTTGAAGTTTTAGGACTAAATTCAAATACATATACGTATACGAGTATAAGCGAGGCGAACGGGTCCAGACGGTGGCTAGACCACTGTTTGGTAACTGAAGCCGCCGCAGGTTCGATTCTTAATGTATATCCAAAATATGACGTTATTTGGTCGGATCACTTTCCGTTAATTATGGAATGTGACTTTGGTGTAATTAAACCAGAAGTACTCAAAGTGTTGTAACTAATAAAGTTGTGTGGGGTGAAAGGAAATCAGAACAAATTGAATTGTACAGTAAATTATGCCATGATAAATTAAGATTAATTGACTTTCCGAATGTTTTTGTAAATTGTGCTGACTTTATATGTAAAAATTGTAATCATAGACATTTTATTGACCAATTGTATTTGGAAATTGTTAATGTTTTGAGCAAGGCCGCGACTGAAAGTCATAATTTGAATGTTAGTAGATTTAAAAAGAAAAAACCTGTGTCTGGTTGGAACTGCAATGTGAGGGAAGCACACAGGGAGGCCAGGTGTAAATTCCAGATGTGGGTTCTCTATGGAAAACCTAAAGAAGGTCGCGTGTTTAACGAAATGCAGGAAAGCCGCAAAATCTTTAAATCGCGTTTAAAATGGTGTCAGAAGCACAGTGACCAGCTTAAAATGGACAAAATAACAGCAGAACATTCAAAACATGATTTTCGAAATTTTTGGAAGTCCACAAATAAGTTGAACAGTAAGCCTGGCCTGCCTGTGAGTGTAGATTGTATTAATGACTGTAAGGGAATAGCGAACATGTTTAGAGATCACTTTACTGTTAAATCGCCATTGGGACCATCACAGTCGGTGAACGGGACTGAGCCGTGTGGGCGGGAGCTAGGTACTAGATTTACAGCTAAAGATGTTAAGTTGGCAGTAAAGGCTATGTCGCGCGGTAAGTCTCCAGGCCATGACGGACTCAGCATCGAACATTTGAGGAATGCTGGCCCGCACCTAACTGGAGTGCTGGCGATGTTTTACACCATATGTGTAGGACACTCATACTTACCTGCGGATATGATGAAAACTGTGGTGGTGCCAATCATGAAAAACAAAACGGGTGACACAAGTGACAAGTCCAACTATAGACCGATCTCACTGGCTACCATAGTTGCGAAAGTATTTGACAGTTTGCTTAGTGCTCAATTAGAGCAACATCTACAATTACATGATAACCAATTCGGTTTCAGATCAGGCCTTTCAACAGAAGCTGCTATATTGAGTCTAAAGCAAACTGTTAAATACTACACTAAGAGACGAACACCCATCTATGCGTGTTTCCTCGACCTCTCGAAGGCATTTGACCTGGTGAATTACGACATCTTGTGGCAGAAATTGGAAGACATAAAGCTACCTGATGACGTACAAAGTATTTTCAAGTTTTGGTACCAACATCAGGTCAATGTTGTGAGATGGTCGGGCGCCTACTCGGAGCCGTACAGTTTGGAGTGCGGGGTGAGGCAGGGGGGGCTCACCTCACCCAAGCTCTTCAACCTGTATGTGAACGCACTGATAGAGGAGCTTAGCAGGGCGCGTGTCGGATGCCATATTGACGGAGTAGCGGTCAATAATATTAGCTACGCTGATGACATGGCGCTGCTGAGCGCCTCAGTCTGTGGATTAACAAAAATGTTAGGCATTTGTGAAAAATATGCGCAACTTCATGGTCTACAATACAATGTAAGAAAGAGTGAATGCATGGTCTTTCAGGCCAGGGGTCGCCAATGTCCGTCGCTAATACCTACCATCAAATTGTATGGTACGCCGCTGAAGCGAGTTGATCAATTTAAATACCTTGGACATTGGATAACCTCTGACCTGAAAGACGATGTAGACATTGAGAGGGAGCGGAGGGCGTTGTCTGTAAGAGCAAACATGATTGCACGCAGGTTTGCTCGTTGCTCCACTGATGTCAAAATCTGCCTATTCCGAGCCTACTGTACTAGTTTCTACACGAGCAGCCTGTGGGTTAATTATACGCAAAAACAGTACAGCGCCCTAAGCGTACAATACAACAACGCGTTCAGGGTGCTGGTTGGGCTGCCCCGGTTCTGCAGCGCGTCGGGGATGTTCGCCGAGGCGCGAGTGGACTGTTTCTACAGCACCATGCGCAAGCGGTGCACATCCCTGGGGCGCAGAATTCGGGCCAGCTCCAACGGTATACTGAATACGTTCGCAAACAGGTTCGACTGTGAGCATCTAAACCATTGTTGTATGGTACATGCGCAGTACCTACACTAGATGCTCACATACCACATATATTGTTATTTAATTGTTGTTATGTCACAATTGTACTAACCATTTGACATGTATAATTAAGTTTACTAACAAATATGGATTTTTGACATCTGAAATAAATGAATTGAATTGAATTGAATTAATCTTGATAGGTATCCGTTTTGATTGTTTCATCCACTTGGGTAACCTATTTGATCGCGTTTTTTATTTGGATATCCTTTTTAATTGCATCTTGCCCTTTGATATCCGTTTGAAACAATCAAAGAGGATATTAAAGTGAAAGAAGCAACCAAACAGGATATCGAAGAAAAATGTAATCAAAGAGGATATCGAAAATGAGAAAGCAATTAAAGAGGAAGAAAAATGTACAATCAAAGTAGAAGAATCTATAAAAGAAGATATCAAAATAGAAAAAGGAAACAAAGAGGATAACGAAGTAGAAGAAACAATCAAGGAGGATAACGAAGTAGAAGAAACAATCAAGGAGGATATGTATTTTGTATTTTCTGTGTTCTCTTGTGCTTTCTCTTTGATGTTATACCTTTTGATTGTATTGTGCGAATTTGTGTGTGCTATGGTAGCAAATAAATGTCTGTCTATGTCTATGTCTATGTCTATATCGAAGTGGAAGAAGCAATCATCAAAGAGGATATCAAAATGGAATAAGAATTCAAAGAGAATATCCAAGTATACACTTAGAAAAAGCATTCAAAGAGAATATCCAAGTGTATACTCCATTTTGATATCCTCTTTGATGATTGCTTCTTCCAGTTCGATATCCTCCTTGATTGTTTCTTCTACTTCGTTATCCTCTTTGTTTCCTTTTTCTATTTTGATATCCTCTTTGATAGATTCTTCTACTTTGATTGTTCATTTTTCTTCCTCTTTAATTGCTTTCTCATTTTCGATATCCTCTTTGATTACATTTTTCTTCGATATCCTGTTTGGTTGCTTCTTTCACTTCAATATCCTCTTTGATTACTTTTTCTACAAACAGAAAAACACGCAAGCTGCAAGCAGCTCGCGCACCACGCGACCTCTAGTAATCATTATATATTTCGATTCCCACTGCGGAACAAATGTTTGCATGATCAACAGATATTTGAACCAAGTCTGGAATTTTTTTCTATGTATTGTATGTATGTCGATATTTACAAAAAAAAAGTATTTAAATATTCTAACAGTTATCTGGTTCCCATAGTACAAGCTCTGCTTAGTTAGGGGCTAGATAGCGCTGTGTGAAGTGTCCCGCAATATTTATTATTTATTTATTACTATACAGTGTTTTTTTAACTGTAACAGTACGGCAGCACCCATAACCAGAGGAGATACAGGTGCAGTTTCTTTTAAAACATCAGCTCGTTTTCAAAAAAAAACATTTTGGCATTAAATTTTTTTGGTAAAGTGTGAGTAGCGCCTTAAAATGAATCAAGTTGCTAAATTTTTTTTTGATGCCGATCGATGCAGTCCTTTGTAAGGATCATTTTATTGTACAGGATGAAAAAAATATGAACAGCGGAAGTTAGTCTAATTTGATAAAAAGTATTCTCATACAACAGGACAAACAAAATTCCTTCTACAAACATTTTATTAGATTCTAATTGCACATTAAAGAAGTATTAATACTGTAGCGATTAAGAAGTTTAGGAACTCCATGCTCTCATGAACAATTCAAAAACATTTCGTATTTCAGAACAATTTTGAATTTCGAACATGGTTCTTGCACCTGTCGGACTTTTATATCAGTCATTGCATCATCTTATTTGTCCTATTATGGCATTGTCAAATACGCAAAAAGTAGACTTAATTGAAGCATACTTCCTCAATCGCGGTTTGGGTAGCGTTCCTGATACCATTTCAGCGCATAAGTTGGGCTTCGTCGCTTAAGGAAGTATGCTTCAATTAAGTCTACTTTTTGCATATTTGACAATGCCATAATAGGACAAATAAGATGATGCAATGACTGATATAATAGTCCGACAGGTACAAGTTAGTACAACTACAGTATAATAGTACAACAGTGTTCGAAATTCAAAATTGTTCTGAATAACGAAATGTTTATGAATTGCTCATGAGAGCATGGACTTCTTTAATGTGCAATTAGAATCTAATAAAATGTTTGTAGAAGGAATTTTGGTTGTCCTGTTGTATGAAAATACTTTTTATCAAATTTGACTTATTTCGCAGTTTAGATTTTTTTCATCCGATACAATAAAATGATCCTTATAAAGGACTGCATCGATCGGCATCAAAAAAAAAATTACCAACTTGATTCATTTTAAGGCGCTACTCACACTTGACCAAAAAAATTTTAATGCCAAAATGTTTTTCTTTGTAAACGAGCTGATGTTTTAAAAGAAACTGCACCTGTATCTTCTCTGGTTAGGGGTGCTGCCGTACTGTTACAGTTAAAAAAAACACTATGTATATAGTAATATTAGGGACTTGTTTTCGTAGTTATTAAGTTATTAACTCCACCGCCTTATTTGTTCACACAGATCCTGTCCATCCATAGGTTGCTTGAAAGAGATCGATTTTAGCGATAAGGCTGCCCATTGTACCTTTGATTTAATTGTGTATTCTCTTTTGTTTGTTTTATTTTTAATGGTGTGCAATTAAGAAATTATCTAATCTAATTTGCGATGCTCGTAAAAGGCAAACAAATACAAGTGCCATTACCTAGTTTTTAAGACCTTATTGTACACTGGTTTATGCTAATAAATACTTATCTTGTATTTCTACAGAACGAGCGTCAATACGGAGACGATGAGACGGCGACGACATCTAACGGCAATTGGAAGAACCTATCCTAGCGCAAACGAAATAATGAAACATAATAGGTGTTTTGTTAAGTACGACATAAATTCAAAACACACATCCGGAATAGTATTAACTGCTATTTACGGTAGCTTCAATATTTGTCCAGTAATCGGTACATTTCCAACAAACAATTTTTAAAGTACATCGACGGCGCCGATGTTGCTTTGATGCCGCTTAGTCAGTTTAACAGGTACCTACATACACGATAAATGAGTATGATTTGTTTTCCTATTTGATTTAGACTGTTTCATTGATATTTTAGGAATTAAAATTAAGATTGTTTAAAAAATTCCATTTTTTCTATGGTAATGAATTTGAAAAACAACTCAGCATCATCATCATATCAGCCGTAGGACGTCCACTGTTGGACAAAGGCCTCACTCATTGATCTCCAGGAACTGCGGTTGGAAGCGGTTCTTACCAAGTCGTGTGCCCATCTTGTAGGTGGACGTCCTACGCTGCGCTTGCCGGTCCGTGGCCTCCATTCGAGAACTTTCCGGCCCCATCAGCCATCTGTTCTGCGCGCTATATGGTCTGCCCATTGCCACTTCAACGTGCTAATCCGTCGGGCTATGTCGGTGACTTGAGTTCTCCTACGTATCTCCTCCTTTCTGATTCGATCCCGTAGAGAAACCCCGAGCATAGCCCTCTCCATAGCTCGTTGAGCGACTCTGAGCTTATTCATAAGGCCAATAGTGAAGGACCACGTCTCGGTTCCATATGTCATCACTGGTAACACACACTGATTGTAGACTTTCGTCTTAGGGCACTGAGGTATGTTGGACGAAAAGACGTTGCGAAGTTTCCCAAACGCTGCCCATCCGAGTTGGATTCGACGATTGACTTCTTTCTCGAAGTTGGATCTACCTAATTGGACTGTTTGTCTTAGGTATACATACGCGTCGACAACTTCAAGAGCCGAGTTCTCAACCATAACTGGGGCAGGCACGACATGGACATTCGACATAGTTTTCGTCTTGTCCATGTTCATTTTAAGCCCTACCCGTTGGGAGACTCGATTGAGGCCTTCGAGCATCATGCTGAGCTCTTCCATCGACTTTGCCATGACCACAAAATCGTCGGCAAACCGAAGGTGAGTGATGAGAATATTGATACCCAGTCTTTTCCATTCCAGAAGCTTGAAGGCTATTTTAGAACAATACTAGCCATTAGCCCACCACACCCGTGTTTTCATTTAATGTCGTACTTATCAAACCATGTAATATTTTTTTTAACAAGTCCTGTTGGTCTTAGGACCCCGAGCCAAGGGCGCTCGGTAGGAGATTTCCCCTTTTTCTTAGTGGACACCTATCAACTTTTCGTCTGCCAAAAGGTTATCTATGAAAAACAGGCAATTTTCAGCAGTGGACGTCCCACTAATGATATTATGATGATGATGGGCATGTAATATCGGAATTCCGGAAGTGTTTCAAAACTGGAATAATTATTTGGATTCTAGGAAACAGTTAAAACTTATTATTAAGTTTGTAGTTCACGGTAGTTCACGGTCGCGTTCGTGTGTTTGTCTTTGCGTCATGGGTGCGTTCAAAAAAAAAATTTAATAGACAAAATATCGATATCGGAATAACGATATTGAAGCGTTTCAATTCCGGAATTGAAATATTGGGAAAAATCTGTCCGAGATTCCGGAATAGCGAAATATCGGCATTCCGGAATACATGCCCGATGATGATGAAGTAGAGTTTAACGACATTAACATTTTACTCGTCAACTCCTGCAATACATTGAATACATTGCATCCTACATTATACCTATTTGTATATACAGGGTGCGTATGTAAATGAAACATTATTTTTAATGCACATTCATATATTTGTTACAACAGTATTAAATAATAATTATTATATGATAATAATTCAATAATCTCTTACGCTATTAAAGCTGCCACATATTTTTGTTGGTTTTACCGCAATTTCGCTAAATTCACATCTCTAAATAATTAATAACTAAATTTATAAATAGTAATAATTTATAATTATGCATAAATAAACAAAGCTTTGATTCTAGACTTTTTTCTACAGTTTAAATATATTAATAAGTGTAACAATAATATAATTATATTTAAAACTAAGTAAATACAATGCGTTAAAAGTTCAAATCGCCATAGATACATTTGGAACGCATACTGGCGGTTGACACACTGCCACGCGCCACGCCGCGTGTTGCGTGTCGACGCACCTACGCGCGCACTTGCGGGAGTGCAGATCTGCGTCATCGTGCGAGTTTTTAATGCACTCACGCGCGTATTTGCGTTCTGTAGATTCACGGCGGCTCTGACTCATTTCATTCAAAGCTGTTCGCTAGTGCAGTTCCAAAATAGTGCGCTTTAAAAATCACGCACGGCACTGCCGGACTCGGTGTGCCATGCCGTGCGTCTCGCCCCGCACCTACGCGCGGGGTGCATGTTTCTCGGCGCTGGAGCGCGTGATCTGCATGAACGCGCGTGGATGCGTTTTCTGTGTGTTGGAGTGTGCGTGTTTTCTATATAAACGGAGATACTCACAAGCAACGTTAGAACACGCATTCACGCCGCATGCAGCGTGGTGCGTGCCAGTGTGTTGAGCGCCTAAGTTAAAATTCAATACATAGGGACTCAAAGCTATTCATGGTTCAAATTAAATTTCGTTTCTTTAAATAAAAAAAAAATTACAGAACATTTTCAATGCGCTATAAAAATCAACAAAAAATAATCTAGAGACAAATAGTCTCTACAAGTCCAGCTAGGATGGGCCGCCTTTAGTAAGTTAGAAGACGGCCTAAAGTATAAAGTCCCTCAATGCCTCAAGACCAGGGCGTTTAACCAATGTGTCCTGCCTATTTTTACTTACGGTTCCGAGACATGGCCGCTCACAAAGGAATACATGCATGAGATTAGAGTAGCTCAACGGGCAATGGAGCGCGCCATGCTCGGTATATCACTCTTGAACCACATACCCAATGTAGAAATCCGACGTCGCACAAAGGCAGTGGACGTGAGTATGAGGATCGCAGGGCTGAAGTAGAGATGGGCTAGACACTTGGCTAGGAGGGATAACGGGCGTTGGACGAAGGCGATTACAGAGAGGCAGACCACCCGCCCGATGGTCGAATGACATTGAAAGCGTAGCTGGATGATGAATGAGACTCACAAGGGATCGGAAAGAATAGCGTAATAAAGAGGAGGCCTGTACCCAACAGTGGGGGCAGACGGGCTGAAATGATGATGATGATGAATCTCTAGAGAAATTAGTTTCTTGTGAAAGGGCTCTTTCGGGGAAGTACTACCACCATACCTATTTCTGCCGCCAAACAGCATTGCTGTGTTTCGGTTTCAAGAGTATGTTACCCGGTGAAATTACAGGCACAGAGACTTTACACTTGCCTCAAGTTAATGGACGCAGGGCAGTGCATCGTAGGGCACGTTTCTAAGGTGCGTGACCTACGAGGCAATACTTGTTATAGGCGATGGTTACCACTTAACACCAGGAGGGCCATACGCTTGGTCCATCTTCAGGAAGTATAAAAAATGCTGTCAAACTATTGAAGTCGACGGGAATAACAGCTAAGAGTTTCCACAGTTATTGCAACAAAATATAACATTAACATTCACATTATTAAGAAACAAACAGACATACAGTCACAATAATAATTTAGGAGCTCCAAACACGCAGCGCGGGTCGGGGCGCGAACGCAGTGCAGTTTTTTTTTATATTTTATGAGCACACACCGAACGCGTTACATAGAATTATTTATTTGACACACACAAAGAAACATAGAACGGATCACAAACAAAATAGGTAGATAGACAGGAAAATAACAAAACAATGAGATTAAAATTAGACCTACAGCTAGAACACATACGTACCTACCCCACCAGTAGGTAGTAGGTAGGTGCACCAACTAGTAATAGGGTCCCATTTTACCCTTCAGGTACGGAACCCTAAAAACGGAAGCGGTTCCGCTAACTAACCGCATTGTCCCGCGCCCCGTACCGCGTTTTGTAGCTAGGAGAGTGACCGATTAGAGCGGCTAATTTTATTAAATAAATACATAATTATCTGACAAAAACATAAAATATTCTATTGTGCGCTATGCAAGAAGCTTTTTTTTACAATAAATCCGATATCACTTCGAAAGTTTTCTAATCATAATAGATGTATTTTATCCTACTCAAACCATATGGACATTTTATTACATATTATGTACAACCTACTAAACAAAAGTTATGTAAATCTGTAATCTAACCTACGGTGCCCAGTCTTGGTCACTGACTGAATCTCAAAAGTCCGGGCTCGGGGTTTGCCAAAGAGCGATGGAGCGCAGCATTTTGGGTGTCAATAGAATAGACAGGATTCGGAACACCTCGCTGCGCTCAAGGACTGGCATCGCTGACGTCGGTATCAAGGCTGCCAAGTTGAAGTGGGATTGGGCGGGGTCACGTCTCTCGCATGCAACCAAATTGGTGGGTTAAGGTCATAACTGGATGGATTCCTGTGGATGGAAAGCGACACCGTGGAAGGCCTAAGAAGCGGTGGCGCGATGATTTGGACGCTTTTTATAGGGACTGACAGGATTTGGTACAAGATCGAGAAAAGTGGAGAGATGAGGGGGAGGCCTTTGCCCAGCAGTGGGACAGCATAGGCTAGATAAAAAAAATCTTTAAATTGTATTTCAAAATATTTGCTGCGATGATCGCTTTAAATAGTATTTTTGCAACTTTTCGAAATATTTTACATAAAAAGCTTTGCAAATACGGCACCTATCCTTCTATACTACAGTACTACTACATTTAGTAAAACACACTAATATTATACATGCGAAAGTTTGGATGTCTGTTTGTTACTCAATCACGTCGTAATGGTGGTGCCGATTTCGATGAAATTTGGTGTGTTGATAGATTATGACCTGGATACAAACATAGGCTACTTATTGACAAACAACGCGTGTGTAACCGCGGGTGGAAGCTAGTATCGTATATTTTTAATTTATTTTGTCTTAATTAGCTAATGAATAAGATAAAATCCATGTAAAACTTATAGCGGTCCCTAAAATATCAATAAGAATTGACAATATTTATTGTCAAAGGCATGTTTTTAAGATGAGGTTTAATACCTGACTTTTCTTCATCCAATTAAGAGTTGGCTAACATGTCCTTGAATTTCGAGGGTTAAGGCTCGAATAGACTAAAGCCCCGTTTTCACTAGAGGACATTTCACTAGCGACAAGGTCGCGGGACACGAATTCTACGTGTCGCGGGACATGTCGCACGACGGCATTTTAGTAGTGAGGACGTGTATCGCTTTGTCCCCCGGCTTTGTTTTGTTCCACTATCTCCTTCGGCAACATCTCAACCTGTGGTGTGTGGACGAGCAAAATGTCACTCGACATTGTCGCCGGACAGTCGCACGTAAATGTCCCGCGACTGCCCGCGATATGTCGAGCGACTTTATCCCGTAATGAATACATGGCTTAAGGGACAAACGGAGCGACATGTTGCCGGAACATGTTGCTCGACAACTACGTGAATGTCCCGAGAGACAATGCCGCGGAACATTTTGCAGACCACACTAGTCAGTGTTTATTGATTAAAACGGGTATTTATCGCGTATGTACCTTTTTTATTTGTTCTCCCGATGTTTTGGTGGTGTTGCAACAGTCATGGTCTCAGATTGACTGGAGTACTTGGAGCTACCGTCGGGAAATGTGGGTAGCTGCAGCAACAGTGTTTATGGAAAGGTCACCCAAAAGGGGTTGTGGCGGGTAATGATGCGTACATACTTATTTTATGAGTGAAACGTAAGCGAGTTTATTTCTAATGTGATCGGAGTTTATTGTTATTTGTGTTTCTTTTGTTTTTTTAAGTACCGATAAGTTAATATTGTTTTTAAGTTAGCACGTCAACCTTTTTTGTTACCTCTGAGTTTGGCAGGTAAAAAATGCTATTAGCATTAAGCCCCCCTTTTATACATGTAATTTGTATTTTTGTGTAGTCTATACATAGTATAAAATGAAGTCGCTGCCGCTGTCTGTTATCTTAGATATTTAAACTACTCAACGGATTTTAATTTTGTTTTCAGCAATAGATAGTGTTAGTTTGTTACCTTTTCATAACTAAACGGATAAACAGATTGTAATAAAATTTGGCAAGGAGATAGATCCTGAGGAAGGTCATAGGCTACTTTTTACTTGAGTGCGCAAAAGGAGGGTAATGTTTTTATTGAAATACCACGCATGCGAAGCCGCGGGCGTGTCAGCTAGTAAAATATAAAATAAATAGGTGAAAGCATGAGTTCCTTTCCCCACACTACAGACATGTTAAGGGGCACGTTGCGCACATGACTACACTCGGTAGCATATGGCGCGACACTTACGCGGAAGCAAGCAACATGTCCCGCGTCACGTAAAATGATGCGGGACATTTTTCAACGTTACAGCGATACGTACTTAGTAGCCATGTATTCATTAGGGGACAAAGTCGCTCGACTTATTGCAGGCAGTCGCGAGACATTTACTTGAGACTGTCCGGCGACAATGGCGAGTGACATTTTGCTCGTCCACATACCACAGTTGTGGTTGAGATGTTGCCAGATGAGGTAGCGGAGCAAAACAAAGCCGGGGAACAAAGCAACACACGTCCTCGCTACTAAAATGCCGTCGTGCGACTGTCCAGGGACACGTCCCTCGACAGTCGCCTGTGAAAATGTCCCCTAGTGAAAACAGGGCTTTCAAGCATCAATCAATTTGTTATTTAAATGAATAAAATGTTTCACTTGTATTATTTAAAGATGAGTAACCATTCTGTCAATTGTATAACAACCGTTTCCATCAAGTATTAACAATCGCTTTAATCTGATATGTTAACGATCAATCTAATACCTCTGTGATTGACCAGTCGTCAGAATTGACAATATCCATTGATAGTCTAGGGGCCGCCATCAATAGCTAAAATAGACAGCTAGGCATCTTCATCGTTTGTGACGTGATTTATGATAACTAGATCTTACAATAATAAAAATATAATAACATTTACACAAATATTAATATTAACACAAATTAGAACCTAGACAATTAACAGTAAGCTTCACACACACAACAGATAAACACATCTACTTATATATATTAAACAGTTTTACTTATCATTATTATAAATATGGGATTTATCACGTACCGTCTTATCGGTGTTTTGACCTGGTAGAGACATAGTGTTGTGTGTTTGCCTGTACCAAGAACTACCGAAGAGAGCAGCAGTGATGATAATGATGATGACACAGCCTGTCAACAAGCTGGGCTTTCGTTGACACAATCCCCACCACCCCGCCCGTCTACTCGGGCAGCGGCGCGCAGTGCGAGGTGAGATTTTATTCGGAGCGGATCGCACTCACACTGATGCAGGTTCACGAATTGAACCGAAACATTGTCGGTCGAAACACCGATAAGACGGTACGTAATAAACCCGTATTTATAATAATGATTGAAATCAATCACGAAAGTTTTCTAAGTTTTACTTATAATAAACATTTTACATATGTATATGCTAACGGTTTCACACTTTCAATATTTATATAAGTTTAACAGCTAGTTTCTCGAACGCTAAAACAACTAAAAATCAATTAATTTCCATACATATGTATAGTTCCATATTAATAATCAATATATATAATTAATAATCAAAATGATATTTGCGATTTAAATTAATATTTATTTTATTTATGTAATTTTGAAGCACACCAAAGGAAGCTTTGGTAAGAGTGCATAGATTGAGGCAACCGTATAACCTTGTATCGCCCTGGTTGGAATTTTTGAAGTAAAACTTCTTTCCGCACGCTTGACTTGGGGAGTAGGTTGGTGAATGCGTTACGAAAAGTGCGACCGGAAGTTGAAAGTTAGATATAAGTTAGTGAAGATAGAAAGAGAGTTACGTTTCGTATGTTTTTAAACGTTATTGTGCGAGTGTGAGTTGCGTATGTCCAGAATGAACATAGACTGGTCGACGTACAGACGTGTGTACAATTTTGTAATAAATTAATATTTTGAAAAAGAAGTTTTACTTCTGTCGTGTGGCCTAAAGCACATTCTTTTTTATTTAACAAAGTTAGACTTATTTGAGAAGGTCGAGATTTTTTTTTATTCTCTTATTTGATGTTGTAAACTGTTAGTAGACCATTGTCTAAACAACGTTTGTTCAGGGAAAACAGTGATTTAAAAGACACCGTGTATATATATGAATCAGCGTTCAAGCAACTGTCTGTTAGCATTTATTACTGTCTAAATAGCGCGCCCCTTTACTGAGTCTAAGTTATCTCATAGTAAGTACTTACGTATTTATAGATCTAGCGAAGCGAGAACTCCAAATCAACATGAGCAAATCGGTGTTGTATGTATGTATGTTTGTTTGTCCAAGGATAACTTTCGAAGCGTTGATCCGATCATCGTGAAATTTGGGATATAGATAGATAGTGATAGCACAATTTTGGTGTGACTAAATGAGCTAAAAATATTGGGGGGGTTGTTGAGGATTCAAGAGGGATAACAAAAAAAAACAAAATGGGACTATCCGGTCAAATGACACGTCTAATGAAAGGTCTTCATTAGGACATTTTGACCCCCTTTTAAGTTTTAGCAACACAAATATAGGGAAAAGTCTGATATCCAGAATTCAAACTTCTACCCCTTAAAATAGTAACCAACTTACAAGAACTCACGTTACTTGTAATTTGAATGAAACTGTAGGTCAAGTGATTTGGTTATATGTTGCGTGGCACTTTTTTATTAGTTAAAGTTTTTAAATATTTTTTTTTGTTTTCTGGGAGACTCGCCGTATCACAGTCCGGGGCGAACCATGAGGTCCTCCTGCTAACCAACAGAATAGCTAGCAACCACCGACACGGCACCGCATGTCAGGATCGACTCGTCTTTCCTGTGGGTACTGTCGGCAAGATCGAGAGGGTAGCGTAAGTTCCCGGTAACTCTGGGAAGGCCTACGCTATCATAAGGAGTCCTGGGCACAGTGCCGTCAGTGGAGAGGACACTTCACCCATCTCTGCTTCCTGGGATATCAACACGGGGAGTGGCAGTGACCGGTTATATGTCATGTGTTCAGAAAATAAGGGGAAATTTCGTTATTTAATAAAAATATTTGTTCTTTTTTCATAATGCCTTCCAATCCTTGAAACACTTCTCAAACTCGATCTTTGGAGCCTTTAGTTCTTTCAGCGATGCGCTTTTAATTTCATCTATGTCTGTCAAACGACGGCTCTATAAGGTTCTCATTATTTTTGGAAAAAGGAAAGTACCACACGGAGCCATTGTTGGAGAATATGGAGGCTGGGGCATCGTAAGCCCGCGCAGATAGACGTAAGTGCGGGCGCTAGAATTCACTTTCGACAGTGGGAGGGGCATCGAAAGCCCACGGCAAGGGGTCGTATTTATCTGTACACAATACTTTGCTTGTTACTGCAGATGTTGTTTTTACACGACGTTTGCAGTAATTGAATTGATAGCCCCGAATTAGCGTCTCTCTTTCTTCAATTCAAAACGTCTTTTAAACGCACTAGACACACAACCTTCTTTCACGTTCCTTTCAGTCGCACCAACTATGCCCAAAACTCTGTCATCTGTCGCACGCTAGATAGCTACAACAAGGTTTTCTTCTTTAATCTTCTTTAACGCGCCGGCGAACACTGAGCGCAATTTCAATTCCGCCACGTCAAAAACTTCGGCCTGAATATCGCTATCCCTGTTTAGTGACGAAGTTTAGCCACGCAGAGCGACAGTGATAACAATACAACGATTCTAAATTTGATTAGATTTTGACCGTGTTCCGTAATACCAAAAATGATGACTGAAAATTTGTTGTATTTTTCTCATTGTGTTGTTATTCTGTAACTAGACGACATAATCTATGTTCCCATGACTAGGATACGTAAGATGTTGTTGTTTTTAATACGAAACAATTAGGTTGAAAACAGGTCTTTTATGACGTAAAAACATGCAGAATTCGATATGCTTCTATTTTATTTTAGGTAAGTATTTTGATCTAATGTATGGTTGGGAACCTAGATAAATACTATTCAAATTAAAATAATACCTTATTAAGGTAAAAATATGCTCCAATTAGAAATGATCTTGGTAGTACGTGTTGTATGGGCGATTGTCTCTCCGGTGTCCCCTTAATAGCAAAGCTTTAAGAAACAAATTATATCTGTTCTTAGTCATATATAGCGCGTTCCATAAAATATTCAGAAACTCACTCTACACACACTATACTCCCTCCCTCTTTTTCGTTCATTAAATGCGTACCTACTAAATTCCTTGAGAATTTAATTAATATATTGTGTTTTTTAGTAATTTTCTATTCTTTTCTTAAAAGTAAAGTCTTTAAATTGAGAATCTGGGCATTAAACATTAGCTATAAGAGTTAGTTTACATTGTTAACAAGTGCTGTTGATTCTGTAATGAATAAATAAATCAATAAAAATTCTCAGAGTCTGGTGGCTAAATGGAGCAATCTCGACAGAATCAGCGCTTACCATCACGGCGGGCATAATGCTGAGTCCCAATTTACTGCTGTAGCACACAGTATCTACCAAGTTCTCCCTTTTATTGTCTATGTTATACGTTTAATTGTTTTTTTGTATGTCCTCTGTCTTAAAATGTAACTGTATTGTATATGTGCCCTCCCAAATAGGTCTTTTTAGCCCATGTTGATGGTGAAGATTGTAAGAAATTGAACGGAACTGGTTGGCTTTAGCGTAGTAAAGTTGTGGGGCATGCTATTTTAACTGAAAGATTTCTACTAAATATACATTAAAATCGTTGTGCCTTTTTATATGTGATGGTTTGGACGGAATGCAAAAAAAGAGTAATCAAACTTATATTATTGATTAATAAAAAGCGTGCCTTTTTATAATTATATTAATAAATACTATAGACAGTTCTATAAATGGATTATAAAAAAATTCTATAGAAATATAATTTAGAAAAATGGCGGCGCAGGAATTCGAGGAACGTTTTTGTTTTGTTGGCACAATTTTGATATAATTTAGATTTTTCACCTTAGATAAAAACAAAAAGGGAAGATACGGTACGCGCTTACATTGCTAATAGTCAAACTAGTTATTTCTGCACTACATAGATACATCCCACGCATACGTTTATTAAGTAAGTTACTCGTACATCACGTTATCACGGTCAGTGTCAATCCGGTGAGCGAGACAGAGCGAAGAGCCTATGTTTAGTGCAAGCGAGAGAATCAAGTGTCACTTCGTCGCTGTTCTAACTAAGTGACGTTACCGACATTTTAGCGTAACTGATATTTTTATAATGTTACTTTAATCTACTTTTGAAGACGAACCGATCTGTCTAATCGGCGTATCTGTATCTTCTACATATGTCTAGATGTATGTTTGACGTATCAACATATCTTAAAATATAATATATATATAAATCATTCCAAGTGTCCTAAGTACCTACACTTACGACTTTTAGTAATATATTCTAAAATGTCGGTTACTTCACTTAGAACAGCGACGAGTTGCGGCGCCGAGTCGCCGTATTACGAGCACACGATTTGACTGAAGCGAAATTGTGTGCATGATTTTGAGCTGCCCACTTGCGAGACGCTTGTGCCGTATCCTCCCTTTTTGTTTTTATATAAGTTTTTTTACTAAAAAAATATTAATACATTTTTAAACATATAATATATTATTTAATGCGTGGTTTAACTAGCATCTAATTTTTTTATTAATATTTTTTTTCTATAAACATGTATCGAATGTTGTATGGTGGTATAATCTTATTTTTATAATTAATATATAAGTGGGTATATTTTTACAAGGTAAAATACAATATAACTTTGCGAATATTATATATTAGGTACTACTCTACCAGCAAAATGGACGTAAGGTTTGGCAAGCTTTATTTTTTTTAAATTTTTGAAAAAAAAATGTTTGTAAAAAACAAATGCGATATGAGTTAGTGTTTGTACTACCTTTGTTCAATCTTTGACCATAATACAACCTGTTTTAAGTACGACATTAATTTAAAACACTCATGGGGAATCGTATTAACTAATTAACTTAACATAAGAGTTGACTATACCTCAGCCCAAACTCGAATGTCCCCCCCCCCCCCTTCTCCGCGCACCGCTCTACGTCCTATCTCGCCGTGGTTCATATGTTTGGCGGTTTTTTTATCATTCAGTCCCTTCATTTTCTTGTTGTGCTTATTTCTCATTACTGCGTCTTTACAAAAACCAACTTAATATAAATTCTACCTAAGAATTACGTGATTACGTAAATTTCGTTAGGAGCGACAAGCGTCACGAGTACCCCGTCTGAAAGCCGAGGCCAGACTGAATCGCGAATCGGGCGCCCGAAGCGACTAACTTCTGCACCAATGAATCTATCATTGGTGCAGAAGTTAGTTATTTTAATTTTATTGTAAAATTAAAAATAATTTTAAAAATTTAAAACACAGGTGCACTTATTTATGTTGTGTAGAATTACTGTATAAAATTTTAAGATCTAAATTGAAGTATTCATCGCATAATAACGGTTTTAAGATAAATTTGGAGTCATCTTTGGATTTTTTTACTATCGAGAAAATTTTTTACGGAATCGTGTTTTCACAACCCAGGCGTTCTAGCACGTATCCTTATCTATAACATTTATGAATTACACATTTAAAGCACAACATTTATTGAACATAACATTGTTTCTCAATAAGCGATTTATCGTCTCCCCAGGTATAGTGCGCCCTTAACTAGCGTTAATGGAATGCATCCGCGCGCTCGGCATGAAGGGCGACAACCACCGGCCGTTCCGCATGTCGAAACTGACGCAGGTGCTGCGCGACTCGTTCATCGGGGAGAAGTCCCGCACCTGCATGATCGCCATGATCTCACCCGCCATGTCCTCTTGCGAGCACTCGCTCAACACGCTCAGATATGCCGACAGTGAAGGAGCTAGGCACATCAGAGCCCCGAACCGGCACACGAGCGGAGTCCCCGATGGATCGGGACGTTGATATGGAGGCTGGACACGATGACCTTACGCAGTTACAATCGCTAAATGAGGGTGACATGTCAGCTGAGATGTACAACTTCCACGAAGCGATAGACGAGATGCAGCGTGCTGAGGAGGAGGTGCTCGACAACCACAAGGCGACCTCAGACTACATGGCGGACGCGCTGCAGCGCACCCTGCAACTATTGAAGCTCACTAGAGATATCGACTACGATCAGGAAGCGTACGCGACGCAATGGGAGGAGCACCTGAATGAGCAGCTTGCGGTGCTGGCAATCGCGCGCGACCTGGTCGCCCAGTTCCGCTCCAAGATGCAGCAGGAGGAGCACATCTCGCGCCGCATCCAGCCGCGGCACCACTAGCCCCCGGCAACGCACTACGCTATACTATAAATACCGAGATGGAAATTGCTTACTAGAACGAAAAAAGATTTCGTAACTATGTTTTCTCGCTGACGAATTTTTTAATGTGAATTCTATTCTGTAATAGTTGTCCGCAAATTCACAAACTCAAATGTGTACATACATATTTTACACCTTTGCGTTATTTTTGTTGTGGTTAAGGCTGTAGACGCCGTGTGGTCCCGGCGTAATAATAGGGCCACCCCTTCTCATCCCGCGGGAGCCGTGTGAGCCGGCAAAGGGAGATGTTCCAGGGAATGGGCAGCAGCATTCTTCTGTGTACTAATCACCAAGCCGCCTGCCAAGCGTGGTGATTATGGCAAATGTGATTATAGGGGGGCCCTATGATGGACACAATTAACAAACGGCCCCCAGTCCCCGGCGGCTCCGTCATCCCTGGAAGTTGTAGCAACCAGGGCAGTGGCGGTGCAGGGGGTGCTAAGACGCAGCGTAGGCCGGCCCCCTACAAGGTGGACCGACGATCTAGTAAGAATCGCGGGGAGCCGTTGGGCGCAAACGGCTGCCAACCGCTCGTTGTGGTGATCTAAGGGGGAGGCCTATGTTCAGTAGTGGACGTCTACCGGCTGATGATGATGATAAAGGCTGTAGAATTATATACCAGCCGTGAGACAAAAGTGATACATTCTAAGTAGAACGATTACAAGGTCGAAACATTATCGTGTATTATATTTTGGACGGTTTATGTCTACAACGCGCGTGCGTCACATTGAGCGCGTCATTCATCTCATTAAATATTCGATATGCGTATATGAACTGCGGTGTCAAACAGGTCTGTTCGAACTAGTTTATTAAACTCCGTAGTAAACATAAACATTTGATTATTTTCTATTTTTTTATCTATTAATAAATAAAATAAATTCCTAAATTAAAAAAATTTAATTAAAAAAAAATTAGAGTTGGCTTTAATACCAGTATCTTGAATATTTATCCAGTAATCGATACATTTACAATACAATTTTTAAGGTAAATCGGCGGCGCCTTTGCGACTATGCCGCTTAGTCAGTTTAACAGGTACCTACTTACACGATAAATGAATATGATTTGTTTACCTATTTGATACAGGCTGTTTTATTGATATTTTAGGACTTGACATTAAATTTGTTTGAAAATATCAAATTGTCTATGGTAATTAATATCAGAAAAACCTATTTTGCAACAATACTAGCCATTGGTTCCACCCGTGTTTCCATTTAATGTCGTACTTATCAAACCACGTAGATATTGGGGCACAAATAGTGTTGGTCAGGACTTACAGCCAGGCGCGGTGATGACAGGTAGAGAAGGGGTACTGAGTGGTGGCCCCGAGATAGAACTAGAAATTACACCGATTAAATCAATCACCATTGATCAACAATTCTATAATCTAATATTTATAAGCACCGACACAAGTGCTATTTTAAGGTAAAAATATAGTGACCTTTTTTAAATTAATAAAAACATAATACATCTTTTTTCCTTAATAGTACCTACTTATAACAACTAGTAAATATACATCATGATTGATCCATCGACATCTAAAATACATTACATGGTGATCGACTGATCATAATGAAACAGAGAATGGTTGATCAATCTTACGGTGAACGTTACATGGTGATCGACTGATCATAATGGAACAGAGAATGATTGATCAATCTTACGGTGAACATTACATGGTGATCGACTGATCATAATGGAACAGAGAATGTTTGATCGATCTTACGGTGAACGTCGAAGAACAATGAGAGTGCAACAGATAGGTCAGAACTTCATGATAGAGCTCCGGCCGAATGGCCGAAGAGTGTCACATTTCGTCATTTCCGAGGCCGGATACCGAAAACCGAGAGCTGGTAAATAAATAAAAGTATTTTCACACCACCTGCTCGACAATGTAAATTATGTCATGTAAACATCACCGAAATAATGCGATTAAATCCCTACGGCATAACCGGGAGTAAAAATGTACTGGTTTTCACCTGTATTCAAATTGGAACCAGAGACCTGGTGCATCTGCACAGAATGCACCAACCTAGATTTGGTTTTTATTGTCTCGCAGAAACTGTGAAAAGTAGAGTATTCTCCTCGTGGATAAAGCTGTCTGCATCTTGGGCGTGCTTATATCCCTCTCTGCACTCAGGATTCTAGCAACTCCCTCGCCTTCGTTACGTTCGGGATTCACTAAAGCGCCCATGACGCAAAACAGTGCTTTATCCCCTCATTTAATAATCTACTAATGTTATATATATGTGTGTTATGTTAATGTATTGTACTATCTTGTAGCCTAAAACATGCTTTACACTTTGCGATATTTAGTGGACTAAATTCAGGATATCGACTTTGTATGTAAAATTAGTGTGTATTTAACTATAATACTTTGCAATATTCTGAGTTTTTTTCATTTAGTTTGTCTGTATATTGCAAAGTGTAAGCCCGCATATCCTATAGAAGTGAATTAGTATTGTTTATTTGTTCTCAATGCTAAATATAAAATAATAATTTTCATAATTTGATACATTGATATAACAGAAAACTTGTATATCTATGTCAATTCTCCATCCGCGTATAGTCGCTTATTAACAATAGTAAATATAACGATTGATCAATTGATCAGAATTGATTTTCATACATTTTGATACACATAGATTTAAAGTGTGTGATACTTTTATACCAGTCTCCATTCGCTGATTGCCTAACACGATAGTAGTAAAATAACTATTGATCAATTGATCAGATCGATATCAGATCATTAACAATGCATGAACAGTTTGAAGAAGCTTCGCCCCTTCTCTGGCTCTGGTCCCATTAGCATCGGTACTTGGTTCTTATGTGTTATTGTCACCTGAAATTTTAAATATCTATATTACAAAGTACCTACTTTAAATTATATATGCCACCAAACTATTTCGAGACTACTTCAGTGGAAGCATTCAGATTCAGAATCTATAGGCACATTCTCGGTCAAACCGACCAAAAATGAGCAACTTAATCTTTCTTTATCACGTCTTCTATTGTTATGTACGTAGCTGCAAAAAGCTCGGCCCGATTACTAGACTAAATATTTATTACATATTTGCATCATTGATCTGCAGTAAAACTCATTTGATACGCCAATTTATAACGCCATCTAGTTTCAAACTTGTTACTAATTTCAAAAGAGCGTTACCTTGCATGGAGGTTGCATCCACGGCTCTCCGTCGATCTGCATCGGGAATGTCCTCTTGGAAGTGATGGTGATGGAGCTGCACTGGGCTAGGCGTCTGCCGGACGCGCGAAGACCTGGAAACCAAGTCGTGACAATCTCACTAATATTATAAATGCGAAAGTTTGGATGTTTATCTTTTATTTTATTTATTTACTAGTTGACCCGCCGAACTTTGTACCGCCTTGACATGCATATAACGCGGGCTGTCAATATACGACACCCTGGTAGAATTGTCAATTGTTGACCCCGGCCATCATTACTAACCCGATTATATATATATATATAGATATCTCCCCTCGGCAAATGTTGATCACATGGGTCGTGGCATCAGTTAATTGTTGATCCGTTGGCAATTGTTGATCAGGGCAGTTTTTGTTGATCTAATGTAGGATTCGGCATACATATGTGGCTCCGGTCAGATCAACAATTGCCATCCCTGCAAAAATGGTGGCAAAAATAAGAACTATTTATAGCTTTTTTATACAATTCCATACCATCAATTGTTGATCAGATTCAAATGGGCCAATCAGAGGTTACCTTCGCTACGATTGGTTGTATTCTATTGTGCGCTGTTGCCACTTCGCTACATGAATCGCGCGACATCTTGCTATGCAGCGATGTCAGACCTCCGACTCCGATCACAGGTGCTAGTAAACAGCTGTGATTGAATAACCTATTTATCTATGGATGTACTATATGTGTATTTGTATACTATAGTTACCTATATGGTTTAGGTCTCTTCATAGCGATAAGACCGCCTTATTTTATGCTTCTGTATTTGATCTCTTGCAATGTATTTTGTGTCTGATGTAAATAAAGCATATTGTTGATGTTGGTACTTTAATCTTACCAAAAATAGTACATTATTGCAATGGTCGGGATATAGGCAATTGCAGGTCGAGTATGAGTTTGAAGGCCCAGCTGTAGGCGAGGCCTTCAATAATACGAAACAGGCAATTGCTATTTCCGCCGAGGCATATATAGTGCTTTTCTCAAAAGAATGCAGGGAAATAAAACATACATTCTATTATAATAAATACAACTGGATTACCACTCACTGACTAATTGACATCATTGTTCTCCCAGATGCCCCCTCGTAGGGTTGAAATGTTTAGTGGGTTCGTAATCGTATAGAGAGAGTTTCGGTGAGTTGGGAATAAATCCTAAAGCCCCCCTTTTGTCCCCCATTCGCTCCCATCCACCTCGTATCTAGGAAAGTAAAAGTCTTAGAGCATACTAGAGCGTCTTAGCGCCAAAACTAATGTTGGTCAAGACATTTTTTTATATCCGGATCCATAAAAAAATGGTCTTTCATACAAAAAAAATTGTCCCATACAAAATACTTTTGTATGAATACCGTACAACGTATATTTTGTTTGCCGTAACTTTCATACTGTTTTTGTATGGAGCCAAACGGCTTGTGGGCACTAAAAAATTTATATTACTGTAATTTTATTTATTGGTGGAGGGGCATGATATAACTAAATTTTCAAGTTTATGCGACATTCATCATCATCATCTTTTTGGAAGTTCAATTTTTTTTTTAATTTTTAGTTTTTGGAGGGGCATAAGGCAACTTCCTAAGTAAATTTTCATGTTTATGCGACATCCATCATCATCATTTTGAGACTGGGCATAAGGCGTTTTTGGAGGGGCATTAGGCAACTTGCTTAGTAAATTTTCATATTTATGCGACATCCATCATCATCATTGTATGACGTCCCTTTTTTTTATTAGTTTTTGGAGGGGCATAAGGCAACCTCCTTAGTAAATTTTCATGTTTATGCAACATCCATCATCATCATTTTGAAACGTCTAATTTTTTTTTTAATTTTAGGAGGCGCATAAGGCAACTTTCTTTATAAATTTTCATGTTTATACGACATCCATCATCATTATTTTGAAACGTCCAATTTTTTTTTTAGTTTTTGAAAGGGCATAAGGCAACTTTCTTAGTAAATTTTCATGTTTATGTGACAGCCATCATCATCATTTTGAAACGTCCAATTTTTTTTTTAATTTTTCGAAGAGCATGAGGCAACTGTCTTAGTAAGTTCCATTTCGATACACTGTTTAATTTCTGCTTCCACTTGGATATCCGTTTTGATTGCTTCATCCACTTGGGTATCCTCTTTGATCGATTTTTCTGCTTGGATATCCTTTTTGATGATTGCTTCTTCCACTTTGATATCCTCCTTGATTGCTGCTCCTACTTCGATATCCTCTGTTTTCTTTTTACATTTTGATAATCTCTTTGATCGATTCTTCCCACTTTGATAACCTATTTGATTGCTTCTTCCACTTCGATATCCTCATTGATTGATTTTATAAATTTAATATCCTATTCGATTGCTTCGTTAACTTCTTATTTGATAGATTCTTGCTCTTCGATATCTTAGTTGATTGCTTCTTCAACTACGATATCCTCTTAACAAAATTATGATTTTTTTTAAAAGCTTTAATAGCTCGTATCTTCTAAACGGAAGCAGATAGACATAGTAAACTATTAAAAATGGTAGTACAAATTTTTGGTGGAATCATTTTTTGTGTCATCATCGACCTTGATAGGTATCCTTTTTGATTTCTTCTTTTAACTTCGGTATCTTGTTCGATCGTGTTTTCTACTTCGATATCCTCTTTGATTGCTTCTTCCACTTCGATATCGTCTTTGATTGCGAGTTCCACTGCGATGGCTTCTTTTATTACTTTTTCCATTTTGATACCCTCTTTAATTTCTACTTCCACTTAGATATCCCCTTTGATTGCTTCTTCCATTTAGATAACGTCTTTGATTGCTGCACCCACTTGGGTATCCTGTTTGATCGCGTTTTCTACTTGGATATCCTTTTTGATTGCATCTTTCCCTTTGATATTCTTTTTGACTATTTTTTCTTCTTGAATATCCTCTTTGAATGCTTTTTCCATTTTGATATCCTTTTTGTAGATTGCTTCGTCTGCTTCGATATCCTCCTTGACTGCTTCCCCTACTTCGATATCCTCTTTGTTTGCTTTTTTCATTTTGATATCCTCTTTGATAGATTCTTCCGCTTTGATAGATTTTTCCACTTTGATATCCTCTTTAATTGTATTTTTCTTTCGATATCCTGTTTGGTTGCTTCTTTCACATCGATATTCTCTTTGATTTCTTCTTCTACAAACAGAAAAACACGCGAGCTGCAAGCAGCTCACGCACCACGTGACCTCTAGATGTATTATATATACATTTAATTCATATTAAAAGTTACATTAGTCATATTAGGGCCATTACTAAAAGAAAATGTTATTGATTTCCCTGGTACATTTATGTTTTTTTACCTTTTTGGCTAAATATATATGATCTGAGGCTTAATTAAAAATTTGCTTTATGTTTTCGCCAATAAAAACATTTGATTTTTTGCTTTTGAATCCGGTCGATTGTCATTTAAAATAAGTAGTTAATTTTCCAGTTTAATGCCGTTTTTAACATGAACTGTACATTTCAGTATGGATTAAATTGCCCATAATGTAGATGGCTTTTTAGTTTTAGCAATCTCATTTAAATACGTCAAAAATACTGTTTCGGAGAAAATGTTCACTTTTATCTTGTTTTTTTTACGCATAAAATTTTCATATACCTACTTTCATGTATTTTTCCTTTAACTTCGCTGGAAGCAGGTTTTCCATTGGCAATTTGGCCTCTGATCTTAAATCTGGTGGAATACAATCAATCTCCATTTAATTCTTTGCACCATTGGTACTCATTTTAATTATTAAATTTATATTTACTAAGTATGTAAAAAGCAAATCAAGACGAATTTTCAGCTTTGCCGCTATTTTTTATTTATCATCTGTGCCAAAAGGCAAACGCATTTATGGCTATACCGCCACGTGAACGCAATTTGTACTAAGCAAAAATACTTACTTTGGTATATGTACCAAGAATGAAAAGAGATCCAATCAAAGAGTATTTAATAACCCCAGCACGCCGTTTCATACAACATTGGTGGAGGCGTGTTCCAAATTCAAAAAACACTCTTGCGATGGATTTGATTTTCTTTGTCCGTAAATTCGATACTTCGCGTGTTCTTTTTTCGAAAATAATCACAATATTTCCATGCATGTTTGAGAAAAAGTAATTAATATGTTTTTCCTTATCTATAACTATATCAATGCAAAGTTTTAGCCCAATCCCTTCAGTAGTTTCCCCCAGTAGTAGTAGTAGTAGTTTCAGTTGGAACCCCTAAAATTTATTGTTTTTTTTTCTATTTTTGTGTAAAAATCATAATGCGGTTCACAGAATACATCTACGTACCAAGTTTCAACAGTAGAGTTCTTATAGTTTCGGGAAAAAATGGATGTGACATACGGACGGACAGAATGACAGACAGATAGAACGAATCCATAAAGGTTCCGTTGTTTGTCTTTTGGCTACGGAACCCTAAAAACGCTCCTGCAATGGATTAAATAAATAAGTGTTTATAATTAATAAGTGTCTTTTTAATAAGTCTAAATAATTTAAATAAGTCTTGCTCTGCCATCGAAATGCAGCCATACATAACATTATGATTGCTATAAATAGATACTTTTTTACAAAAACAGAGAACTGATTATGCTAATTTATTTTATTGGTTTATTAAAAAACGGTGATCAAAGAACAAACCCAAGATTCTAGGTATACTAAAGCTTTCATTTTGCACTATTTTTAACTTACGTGTATGTAGGTACCATGTACCATATGTATCAAATATTCAGTTTATAAATTACTACAAAAGTACAATAAGACCTGACTTACTTATATCGTCCATCTCCAAAACACAAATCGTTATATTTTGCTACGCATACGGCTCGCAGAGTCACGGGTGCACTTTCTATCTCACTTTAACATGATACTTCCGTTTCATTTTTGCAACGTTGCCGCTCTGCCGCCGCGATACTCAAAAGAAAGTATTCGCGGCAAATGTTGATCAAGCGCAGTTTATATTGATCAACAAAAGTATTCTCAGTGTAAAAAAACGACGGTTAAATGATCAACAATTACTGTGCCAGTCGATGAAGAGCTAACGACTTGACGGCACACTTAGGCATAGCGTCGTAAGGAGGAGTATTCTTATATAGCAGAATTAGCACTACAAACCCAAAACTTCCTAAGTTAGAGGCGGGTAAAGGTGGATCAACAATTAATATATATATTGTCCTCCCTTCGGCCATTGTTGATCAGGCTGAAATACGCATTGAATGTACCGGGGAAATCAATAACATTTCCTTTTAGTAATTGCCCTAATATGACTAATGTAACTTTTAATATGAATTAAATGTATATTATACAACTAGAGGTCACGTGGTGCATGAGCTGCTTGCAGCTCGCGTGTTTTTCTGTTTGTAGAAGAAGAAATCAAAGAGAATATCGATGTGAAAGATGCAACCAAACAGGATATCGAAAGAAAAATACAATTAAAGAGGATATCAAAGTGGAAAAATCTATCAAAGTGGCAGAATCTATCAAAGAGGATATCAAAACAGAAAAAGCAAACAAAGAGGATATCGAAGTAGGGGAAGCAATCAAGGAGGATATCGAAGCAGACGAAGCAATCTACAAAAAGTATATCAAAATGGAAAAAGAATTCAAAGAGGATATTCAAGAAGAAAAAATAGTCAAAAAGGATATCAAAGGAAAAGATGCAATCAAAAAGGATATCCAAGTAGAAAACGCGATCAAACAGGATACCCAAGTGGGTGCAGCAATCAAAGACGTTATCTAAATGGAAGAAGCAATCAAAGGGGATATCTAAGTGGAAGTAGAAATTAAAGAGGGTATCAAAATGGAAAAAGTAATAAAAGAAGCCATCGCAGTGGAACTCGCAATCAAAGACGATATCGAAGTGGAAGAAACAATCAAAGAGGATATCGAAGTAGAAAACACGATCGAAGAAGTTACCGAAGTGAAAGAAGAAATCAAAAAGGATACCTATCAAGGTCGATGATGACACAAAAAACGATTCCACCAAAAATGTGTACTACCATTTTTAATAGTTTACTATGTCTATCTGCTTCCGTTTAGAAGATACGAGCGATTAAAGCTTTTTAAGAAAAATCATAATTTTGTTAAGAGGATATCGTAGTCGAAGAAGCAATCAACTAAGATATCGAAGTGCAAGAATCTATCAAATAAGAAGTTAACGAAGCAATCGAATAGGATATTAAATTTATAAAATCAATCAATGAGGATATCGAAGTGGAAGAAGCAATCAAATAGGTTATCAAAGTGGAAGAACCTATCAAAGAGAATATCAAAATGGAAAAAGAAATCAAAGAGGATATCGAAGTAGGAGCAGGAATCAAGGAGGATATCAAAGTGGAAGAAGCAATCATCAAAACGGATATCAAAATGTAAAATGCATTCAAAGAGGATATCCAAGTGGAAAAAGCAGTCAAAAAAGATATCAAAGGGATGCAATCAAAACGGATATCCGAGTAGAAAACGCGATCAAAGAGGATACCCAAGTGGATGAAGCAATCAAAGAGGTTATCTAAATGGAAGAAACAATAAAAGGGGATATCCAAGTCGAAGCAGAAATTAAAAAGGATATCGAAGTGGAAGAAGTTATCAAAGAGGCTATCAAAGTGGAAGACGGAATCAAAGACGATATCGACGTGGAATAAGCATCCAAAGAAGATATCGAAGAAGAAAATACGATCAAAGAAGATACCGAAGTGAAAAATGAAATCAAAAAGGATACATATCAAGGTGATATAAAAAAACGATTCTACCAAAACTTGTGCTACTATGTTTAAAAGTTTTCTATGTCTATCTGCTTCCGTTTAGAACATACGAGCAATTAAAGTTTTTTAAGAAAAATCATAACTTTGTTAAGAGGATACCGTAGTCGAAGAAGCAATCAACGAAGTTATCGGAGTGGAAGAATCTATCAAATAAGATATCGAAGTTAACGAAGCAATCGAATGGGATATTAAATTTAAAAAAGCAATCAAAAAGGATATCTAAGTGGAAGAAGCAATCAAAGAGGTTATCAAAGTGGAAAAATCTATCAAAGAGGATATCCAAGTGGAAAAAGCAGTCAAAAAGAATATCAAAAGGAAAAATGCAATCAAAAAGGATATCCAAGTAGAAAAAGCGATCAAAGAGGATACCTAAGTGGATGAAGCAATCAAAGAGGTCATATAAATGGAAGAAGCAATCAAAGGGGATATCCAAGTGGAAGCAGAAATTAAAGAGGGTATCGAAATGGAACTTACTAAGACAGTTTCCTCATGCCCTTCCCAAAAATTTAAAAAAAATTGGACGTTTCAAAATGATGATGATGGCTGTCACATAAACATGAAAATTTACTAATAAAGTTGCCTTATGCCCTTCCAATAACTAAAAAAAAATTGGATGTTTCAAAATAATGATGATGGATGTCGTATAAACATGAAAATTTATTAAGAAAGTTGCCTTATGCCCCTCCAAAAACTAATAAAAAAGAAGGACGTCTTAAAATGATGATGATGTATGTCGCATAAATATGAAAATTTACTATGCAAGTTGCCTTATATCCCTCCAAAAACTAAAAAAAAATATGACGTCTCAAAATGATGATGATGGATGTCGCATAAACATGAAAATTTATTAAGGAAGTTGCCTTATGCCCATCCAAAAACTAAATATTAAAAAAAAATGAACGTCCAAAATGATGATGATGATGGATGCCGCATAAACTTGAAAATTTAGTTATCTCATGCCCCTCCACCAAATAAATAAAATTACAGTAATATAAATTTTTTAGTGCCCACAAGCCGTTTGGCTCCCTACAAAAACAGTATGAAAGTTACGGCAAACAAAATATACGTTGTACGGTATTCATACAAAAATATTTTGTATGGGACATTTTTTTTTGTATGAAAGACCATTTTTTATGGATCCGGATATAAAAAAAATGTCCTGACCAACATTAGTTTTGACGCTAAGACGCTCTAAGATGCTCTAAGACTTTTACTTTCCGAGATACGAGGTGGATGGGAGCGAATGGGGGACAAAAAGGGGGCTTTAGGATTTATTCCCAACTCACCAAAACTCTCTCTATACGAAACGAACCCACTAAACATTTCAACCCTGCGAGGGGGCATCTGGGAGAACAATGATGTCAATTAGTCAGTGAGTGGTGATCCAGCTGTTGTATTTATTTTAATAAAATTTATGTTTTATTTCCCTGCATTCTTTTGAAAAAAACACTATATATGCCTCGGCGGAAATGGCAATTGCCTATATCCCGGCCGTTGCAATAATGTACTATTTTTGGTAAGATTAAAGTACCAACATCAACAATATGCTTTATTTACATTAGACAAATACAAACACAAAATACATTGCAAGAGATCAAATACAGAGACATAAAATAAAGCGGTCTTATCGCTATGAAGAGACCTAAACCATATAGGTAACTATAGAAAACATATATATAATATAGTACATACATAGGTAAATAGGTCATTTAATCACAGCTGTTTACTAGCATCTGTGATCGGAGTTGGAGATCTGGCATCGCTGCATAGCAAGATGTCGCGCGATTCGAAGTGGCAACAGCGCACAATAGAGTACAACCAATCGTAGCGAAGGTAACCTCTGATTGGCCCATTTGAATCTGATCAACAATTGATGGTATGGAATTGTATAAAAAAGCTATAAATAGTTTTTATTTTTGCCACCAGAGGGATGGCAATTGTTGATCTGACCGGAGCCACATTTGTATGCCGAACCCTACATTAGATCAACAAAAACTTCCCTGATCAACAATTGCCAACGGATCAACAATTAACTGATGCCACGACCCGTGTGATCAACATTTGCCGAGGGGAGATATCTATATATATATATATATTATAATATATATTTACAACCATACTTAACCATAGATAAAATCACGTTTAGCTGTCATTTGCGTTTTGTTATTCCAAGTCAGATGCGTTTTTGTTATACTTACCTACCACGTTTTATAGTGACTTGTATTATATTTGACGTTTTATGTGACGTCACACGGGAACGCGGTCGAACGGGATAAAAAGTATCCTATGTCCGTCTCCTGGCTATAAGCTACCTCCCCACTAATTTTCATCCAAATCGGTTCAGCACTTCTTGAGTTATAAATAGTGTAACTAACACGACTTTCTTTTATTTAAATAGATTTGTTTGTTTGTTACTTCATCACGTCGTAGCGGCTGAACGGATTTCGATGAAATTTAGTACGTACGTAGATTATATTCTAGATTCATAGGCTACTTTTTATCCCGTAAAAGTCATGTCCCATGGTCCCATGGGATAAAAATGGGGTGTCAAGTGAAGCTGCCACAGCGTGTTCAAGTTTCAGCGAGATATAGGCTACTTTTTACCCGACAGCGCAGGAGGGTAATGTTTTTTAATGACAAACCGCGCGTGGCAGCTGTATTGAATGAATGAATGAAAACACTTTATTGTACACATTAAAAAAAATAGAAATTACAGACCAAATAGAAGCAAAGCAAATAGTACAATTGGCGGTATTAACGCAATGAAGCGATTTCTTCCAGGCAACCTTTGGATGGAGAGGATATAGTAATGTAAAAGGTGGTCGGGGGTGCACTTAAGATATGGATGAAGGGAGTGCAACTAATACCTAAATAAAATATAAATAGACATATATATATATACATATATATATATATATACATATATATATTATAAAATTACATACCTAAATAATAATTGATTGAAAATACTTTATTGCACTTATAAAACTAGCACAAAGGCGAACTTAATGCTAAAGAGCATTCTCTTCCAGGTAACCTTTGTGTATTGTAGATAATGATGTGTAAGTAGTGTACAGGAAAGGGAACTAATGAAAAATTTGCACAGGACTAATAAAAATAGCATAGGTACAATACCCATTCGCTACCGCAGGAATACTCATATCCTTACTTTTTTGTACAGTATTTTATTCAATCCTTCTAGTCCTTCTTATATTAGAGAACACTTTGAATATATCCATCTATTTAATCCTCGTCCGTTGCGCTCTTCTTAGTCCTTGAAACTTAAAATTCCTATCCACGCTTCTAACTTTTATGACAACTCCTTTACTGTACAAGCTATCCGTTTATTATTTTTATTTTTTTCGAATGGACTTATCTCGCTGTTGGCCTCTGAGGCCGTTGCAGCTTAACCGAGCTTTTGGCGAGCGCAGAAGGCGCTCAGCCCTGTAATTTTATTTTAGATGAGGCAACTAGCGCAAGGGCACCACTTAGGTACGAACCTCGACTTGGGCTGTTGCCGGGACGGGGATAGGAGAGAAACGCCCGGGTACGTGCTTGTACCTCGTGTAGGCGGCGACTAAAGGGACTCGTCGACCTCGCCGGCGAGGTCGGTGTATTTGTGGAGTGTTTGCTCTGTCTAATGTGGATGACTCACCCGCATTAGCGGACGTGATTTCGTCATCCGGGTCTCCGAGAACGTGTCGCGGACGACGGAGGGTTTGAAATATCCGTTTATGGAACTCTCTTCCTTCTTTTATTAGATCTCCCTTCCTATCTTTAAAACGCTATTGTTTACGCACTATTTGTCTGCATCAGAGAGCTGAGTAATCTTATTTTGTTATCATATATGTCGTTGTTACTGTTTGTATTACAGCTGTTTCATATTTTATTTATTGTTA
Source organism: Philereme vetulata (assembly GCA_918857605.2). Taxonomy (NCBI): domain Eukaryota; kingdom Metazoa; phylum Arthropoda; class Insecta; order Lepidoptera; family Geometridae; genus Philereme; species Philereme vetulata. The sequence goes on along the minus strand of OU975475.1, from coordinate 4,352,869 downwards.
GTATATTTAATATCATAGAATGTTTATGTATAATATTTATTCTAATATTACCTACCCTGGTATCTATTTATTCTGTTTAGCTTATGTAAGTATACCTACAATTAAATAAAAAGCTTATGTTATAAAGCTACCGTCCTTTAACGTTCTCGTAAAATCCACTCCATCCGAAGGTTATCGCTTTTAGCGATAAGACCGCCAATTGTACTATCGCGTGTCTAGTTTTAAGTGTTTTAATTGTGATTTGTTAATTTAAGCGTGTTATACAATAAAGCGTTTTCTATCTATCTATCTACTTAAATACTTTTTATCATAGACTAAACTATACCAATATTAAATAAAAATACATACTTATACAATAGAAAAGTGTTCAGGAAAGATTAAGTTGCTCATTTTTGGTCAGTTTGACCGAAAAGGTGCCTATAGATTCTTAATCTGAATGAAATAAATAACAATATATATTAAAATAATAATAACAAATATAATATATAAAATCATGATATCCTACTTATAAAGTTATAAACGCGAAAGTTTGTATGTATGGATGTTTGTTACTCTTTCACGCCGGAACGGCTGAACCGATTGCGATGAAATTTTGTATAAATGCAGATTATAACCTGGATTAACACATAGGCTACTTTTTAATGACAAACAACGCGAGCGAAGCCACTGGCGGCAGCTAGTATATAATATTTATAATACATACAATAGTTAAATACGATAAATATACAATAATTGATGTGCGATACTATGGCGTTTCTGATAGATATAAGCTTTTTACCCTAGATATAAATATAGCTAAGGAAGGAAGGCTTGCCGTATTGTTATTGGTAAAGCATTCCATAGACGTACTGCTCGGACGGTAAAAGAACTCTCATAGAAGCTAGTACTATGGACTGGCGTTTTTGTATTTATAAGTACAGTGTAAACTCCATGTAACGTCACTCGTTTTAACGACAAACTCTCTAAAGCGTCGAAATCACTCGGCTTTGGTTGGTTTAGCTTGTCTTGCATACAATGGTACACTCTGTATAGCATTACACCCACTCTCAATAACGACAACAATTTGTAATAAAAAGTTCTTTTTAAGTTGCTAAATTAGTAAAAACTGCGCAGCTGTGTATATCCTTTTGTCGTTTTATTATCCTAGACCATAATAAACTCGACTGTCGGCATAATACACACCAAACTTTCTAAGAAATCAGTTCTTTTGTTTACAAAATGGGATTGCTTGCACGTGTAGCTGCAGACTGTTGTTAGTAGAAGAGATGAATTTTATCTATACGTTGTCATATTCTTAGTAGCTCACAAACTTTCAAATTGTAAACATGGCTAGTAAAAGAAAATCACTGTGTATTGACGAAAAAGTTCTCTCTCTTTAACGACAACTCTCTATAACGTCAAAATATACTCAGTCCCTTGAGTGTCGTTATATAGAGTTTACACTTTACAAAAAAAGTATTGTAAGTATTCTATCAGTTATCTGGGTCCTATAGTACAAGCTCTGCTTAGTTTGTGACTAGATAGTACTGTGTGAAACGTCCAGCATTACTTATTTTTAAATCAAAGGCCGAGTTGCGCAACGATACCTAAACGTATTTAGTGGCTAAATATATATTAATATTATTTTTATATTTATTTAAGTAACTAGAACAGCTATGGCCAATTATACTACTATATATATATATATATATAATATTACCATATTTACAATTTACATGTCATAATTAATGATAATTTTTAGAGTAAAGGACTACCTAAATGTCACAAATCCTACTAATATTATAAACGCGAACGTTTGTATGTATGGATGTATTTCTGGACATTTCACACAGCGCTATCTAGCCCCAAACTAAGCAGAGCTTGTATTATGGGAACCAGATACTTAAATACTTTTTTTTTTGTAAATACATACTTATAATATATAGAGAAACAACCAGACCCGGAACAAATATCTGTAGATCGTGCAAACATTTGTTCTGCGGCGGGAATCGAACCCGCTACCTCCTGCGTCTCAGCCGGCTATTCGCCCACTGCACCACGGAGGTCGTATGGATGTTTGTTACTCTTTCACGCCGGAACGGCTGAACCGATTGCGATGAAATTTGGTATGTACGTAGATCATAACCTGGTTTAACACATAGGCTACTTTTTATTGGCGAACCACGCGTGCGAAGCCGCTGGCAACAGCTAGTAATTAATAAATGTCAATGTTGTATAAAATATCCAAACAATAAAATAAAAAAATACATATATTAAAAAACAATAAATACTAGTATTATGCAATAACATTCACACACTCTTCTCACAAAACCTCAAGCACTCTATCATCATCTTCCATCCGTCCGCTGCACACATCACATTCATCATTGATTTTAAGGAGTTCATTTTTTTAAGACAAAACGGGTCTTTTCGCGCACAGATTTATATCATAATCATAATTTTAACTAACCTCTACGTTTCGGGCAAGTTACATCGGCCGAAGTCACGAGAGACTGAAAGCGGGCGGGTGTCATTGCCGGGCAGCGCGAATGTTGTCACCAACTACCCGCACTTGGTTTTCTGAATCGCACGTATCACTGTTTCGACACACGATACTAACAGTATCTGAAGTTACGCGTGGATCTAAATCGTGACGTGAACACCTAACTATAACTGGATTCCACGATGCAGATAATCTAAAGCATTAATTTGATTAAAATTGCGATATTTCTTTATCTTGACGGCTTCTCGAACGATTTTTGTGTAATATTGGCGTTCGGTGGAGAATTTTGGGGTCATGAAGTTCTATCCAGTAGTTTGGTTCAGATTCATGGTTGTTTTGTCTTAAAAACATGAGTGTAGTTCGCGAAAATTTAAAAATTTCGCTTTAAGGAGTTGCCAAATCATACAATTACGTCTAATTTAAACATTGTTAGTCGCAGTTTTGCACGCGTAGTTTTTTAATAAAAACATTACCCACCTTCTGCGCAGTTAGATAAAAAGTAGCCTATGTTACTCAAGGATAATGTAGCATTCTAATGATGAAAGAACTTTTGTAATCGGTCCAGTAGTTTTTGAGTTTATTCGATACAAACATACAAAAATACTAATATTTCCTCTTTATAATATAAGTGTAGATTACTAGACTCCTTTAATAACGGAAATTACGGAACAAACAGTTGAATCATCTAAAGACCGTTGCAAACGATCTATAGATAGCTCAACTGCTCCAGATCACTGCCAGGCGAAAGTACCCCCAAGACACTGCATTGCCCCGCTGAATTGCAATGCTTATGCGTTGACCCAGATAAGCGCCAGCTCTCGTATACACGTCGCTTCGGCCAGACGCCAGACGTATTTAATACGTTTAGGCGTCGTTGTGCAAGCCGATGACTCACCTGTTCTAACTTGACCCATATGTAGGCAGTTTTCCAATCCAATCACTTCTATCAATTTATCCCCGATATCTGAAAATTATAAAAAATCATGATTAATTGAAAAAAACTTATTGCATAAATTAAACATCTGTACACATGCTAGTAAGCATTCTCTTCCAGTTAACGGTGCATAAACAAATATTTTGATTTCCGAATTATTTGGTATAACTACATTTTTACCCGGCTACGGAAAATTTTATTTTATTTTATTTAATTCTTAAGGCACACAAAACAGAATACAACCTATCAGATACAAAATATAGTGATCGACTCTTAGATCTAGATTGTATCCCAAAGCATGTGTACACAGCATAACTCTAGCGCTGTTCTGTGTAGACCAGCTGAAGGGAAATATTCACTTACACAGGCAAAACAAAGTTACAACAAAAATAAAAAAATTAATTAGCTCACAAAATGAGATAAATAAATAATAATAAGAAAATAAAATAATAAAAATAATAATTTAAGGCCGAATAATAAGAGTGGCCTCGATATCGTTTTTAAACTTAAATAATGTATTATTGAACATGTCAATATGATTATTAGCACCATTATTTACTAACAGATCATTGTAAAGACGACACATTCTGACTATCGGATTATAAAACGACGTATTATTGGTATATACCTGAAGTGCGAAAGTATTTTGAAAGGGATGCCGAGATCGTGGCTTGATATTAAACCTAATACAAGACAATAAGCAAAATTCAAAAGGAAGGGTTATGTTTTTTAGCAGTCTATGAATGGGTGATCCGGAGCACCCACTCACGCGAATACATGCACACATCAGATACTCACGCGTATGCACAATACACACATACACATGTACACATACACACACATACACACACACACACAAACGTACGCCTAATATTAATATTTATTTATCAATATCGATATTTATTTTGTTTTGATTGTATACCGAATTAACCGAAGAGCGAGACCCTCTAACACAGGTATTTTATACTTAAAAGAGGGTCCCAAACCCATGAAATGTATATAAATTAAGTTTACTGAAATAAATATATTTGATTTGATCGATTGATCGATTGGTGTTCCACTGTAGCGCCTAAACAGCTCATCCGATTTTGATGAATGAGGTGGCAATCGTTATTTTGGTGCGGGTGACATGGGCTACATTTTTGCCTGACTACGGCAAAGCCAAAAGGAAGGATTATGTTTTGGCAGTATATAAATAAATAAATATTGCTGGACAATACACACAGCGCTATCTAACCCCAAATTAAGCAGAGCTTGTGCTATGGGAACCAGATAACTAATAGAATACTTATATATATATTTTGAAGTAAAACTTCTTTACGCACGCTTGACTTGGGGTGTAAGCTGGTGAATGCATTACGAAAAGTGCGAACGGAATTTGAGAGGGAGATATAAGTTAGTGAACATAGAAAGAGAGAGAGTTACGGGAGAAAGTTATGAATTTAGTTTTAGGAACATTTAGAGTAAGAAGGTTCTGTGAGAGCCATGTCAGGACCGATTTAAGAGCAGATTCCGCAAGTGAGTTAGCCTCTGCCCAGTCGTGACCTGCGATTAGAAGAGCTGTATTATCAGCATACGTAAATATACTGCAGTTCGGGAGAGACAAATTTCACAAGTCGTTAATGTAAATAAGAAAGAGAGTGGGTCCAAGAACACTGCCCTGCGGGACACCGAAACTTATACCCTCTTCCTTGCAAGACAAATTATTAATTACGACTACCTGTCTGCGGTCGGATAGGTAGCTCTTAAAAAGGCTGTTAGTAATACCTCTAATACCAATCTCCGCGAGTTTATCCAATAGGATGGGGACAGAGACAGTGTCAAATGCCTTAGATAAATCAATGAATATACCAATTGTTTTAAGCTTTTTGTCAAGGTTTTTGACAATCGCAGTAGTGAGTTCAGTAACAGCATCTTCAGTCGACCTGTTTCTTCTAAAGCCGAATTGGTTATCTGCCAATATATTTTTATCATTAAGGTATTTTATAAGACGGTTGTTCAAAATTTTATCAAACACTTTTGACAATACGGTGAGAACTGAAATTGGCCGATAATTAGTGACTCTGTCTCTGTCACCTCCCTTCTAAATGGGATGAACTAAAGCTTTCTTAAATACCGAGGGAAAGGTGCCGGTAGACATGCATAAATTATAAAGATAGTTGAGAATGGGGGCTAGGATGTGTCTGGAGCCCTTAACGACAGATGTAGGAATGCCGTCCCAACCGGCGGCACATTTCGTTTTGAGGTTTAAGATAATGTTTTCTATCTCTTCATTGTCAGTGGGATATAAAGCCATGGAGTCGAGAGGAGCTGAATTAGGAGGGTTTGGGAAGTCTTTCTTATGTGTTAGATACGGTTGGGTTAGGTGTAGTTTAGAGGCCAAGTCTTTTCCCACATTTGCAAAGAAACTGTTAACCATATTGAGAGAGGTGGATGGGGTTACAGACAGTGTTAGTAGCTTCTCAGAGGAAGATTGTTTTATATTTAGGTTTGCCATATCCTTGATAATATTCCACGTTGCCTTTAGATTATTCCTGGCCTTCCGTAGCTCGTCACGTTCGTATTCGCGCTTAATTTTTTTTAGAAGATTGTTACAAAAGTTGCGGTAGCGGGTAAATATAGTCTTTTTTGTTAGATTTTCTCTGTCTTTGTTAAATTTTTTGTACAGCGAGTCTGTACAGTGTGTCTGTACAGTGTACAATCAGAGTCAGATTCATTGTTTTGTGTTTATGGTTTAGGGTAGCTTGTTTCGTTTTTGCACTCGTGCAGCGCCACACGCCTCGCACTCGTGAAGATTGTCGTGGCTCCCAGCACACTGCAGAAACTGCGCTATCTCCCACGCACACGGCCCATATGGACGTATGTTCCACCGTAGCGCCTAAGCTACCATCAAACTTTGATGTATGAGGTGTCAATCGCTTCGTTATTATGGCGCGAGTGACATAGGCTTCTATCGACATAGGCATTACATAATCGGTTTTCAGTTTTTAAACTTATAGCTTGTTAAATGTTATGTTGGCTCTCTCAGTATATTAGCGTGATATCGAAATAGTTAATAAAATTTCTAAAACCATCTCAAAAAATTTCAAGCCGGACGGGAACCAACCTTCTTCGTGATACGAGGATGCACTGCCAATTGTGCTACAGGCTGTTGTCACTTCAAGGTCGAAATTAGTGGCATATTAAATAAATAATAGTAAATATTCCTGGACATTTCACACAGCGCTATCTAGCCCCAAACTAAGCAGACCTTGTACTATGGGAACCAGATAACTGATAGAATACTTATATAGTTTTTTTGTTAATACATACTTATAATATATGGAAAAACAACCAGACCCGGAACTAGTATCTGTAGATTATGCAAACATTTGTTCCGCGGCGGGAATCGAACCCACTACCTCCTGCGTCTCAGCCAGCTGTTAGCCCACTGCGCCACGTATTGTCGATGCGTTCCCTACACTGCAGAAACCTCTTTACATTTATCTTGAAGCGTGCCATGTCGTAGCCTAATGGGAAAACCTCAGATGGTAGCTCATTCCACATCTTACAAGTATGGGGTAGAAAAGATCGCGTGAAGCGTGTGGTGCGTGATACCCAATTGTCGATGATATGTGGATGAGCTTTAATACGTTGTCGAGAAGTGCAGTGGTAAAATCTCGACGACGGGATGAGATCAAATAGCTCCTCAGAATATTCCCCATTATACAGGCGGTAGAATACACTGAGCGATCCGATGTCGCGGCGTTGACTCAGCGGTTCCAGCCTGTCGGCGAGTTTGGGATCACCGATGATTTTAATGGCTCTTCTCTGAAGGGAGTCAAAACGAAGCAATTGGTACTTTGGAGCTCCGTGCCAAAGATGAGAACAGTATTCTACGTGCGGCCGAACTTGCGCTTTGTACAGCAATAGCCGTTGTTGTGCCGTAAATACTGTTTGGCACGGTTAAGGACTCCCAGTTTTAAGGAGGTTAGCAAAGCTTTTGCTTCTATGTCTTAGAATTTTCTGTAAGAGTCGGATAACACGATACAAATGAAACGTAACAAGAATGGATAAGATCAGGAATGAGTATATTAGAGGAAGTTTGAAAGTAGCGCCAGTGATAGACAAGTTGGGGAGTAAGAGGCTAGCGTGGTATGGGCATGTCATGCGGATGGATATATACCTATAAGTAGAGGAAGGCCGAAGAAGAGATGGATGGACTGTGTGAAGAATGATATGGGTAAGAAAGAAGTGACGGCTGATAGAGAGCTATGGAAGAAAAATACATGTTGTCCCGATCCCACGTAATGTGGGAAAAGGGCAGGAAGAAGGAAGGAATACTGGATGTAACAAGTTAACAAACAAACAAATGTTATGATAGATGTCGCTGCAATACCTTGTTGTGCATTAGGGAATCTTCCACGGCGATGGGCCCCACTGGAGCCCCACAGGTTAGATCCTCCGTGGGCGTACGGGATGTTGAGTAAGGCCACTCCTTGGAGAGCCGGACCCTTGTTCAGCTCGAGAGAAGAGCCGTCACACTGGAAGCACCAAACAATTGTATTTCGAAAGAAAGAAAGATTTTCTTTGTCACGGCACATTAGGACTCTAAAGCGAGACGCACACACAGGAAAACATAGACGTTACATAATGAAAATATGTACACTAGCTGACCAATCTACAGCTTCACACGCGTAGTTTTTCAATAAAAACAGTACCCTCCTTCTGCGCAGTTAGGTGAAAAGTAGCCTATGTTACTCCGAGATAGCATTCTAATAGTGAAATATTTTAATAAATCGGACCTGTAGTTTTTGAGTCACAAACATACAAAAATACATCTTTCCTCTTTATAATATTAATTTAGTATAACATAACTTTAAAAAAACTATACAGTGTGTTTTTTTTAATTGGGAGTTAACTGGAGTTCCTAATCTTCTTAATCGCTACAGTATTAATACTTCTTTAAAGTGTAATTAGAATCTAATAAAATATTTGTTGGAGGAATTTTGCTTTGTCCTGTTGTATGAGAATACATTTTATCAAATTTGACCAACTTCCGCTGCTTAGATTTTTTTTCTTTAGATACAATAAAATGATCATTACAAAGGACTAAGTCGATTAGCATCAAAAAAATTACCAACTTGATTAATTTTAAGGCGCTACTCACGCTTGACAAAAAAATTTAATGCCAAAATGTTTTACTTCGAAAACGAGCTGATGTTTTAAAAGAAACTGCACCTGTATCTCCTCTGGTTATGGGTGCTGCCGTACTGTCCTAGTTAAATAAAACACACTGTATAACTATCCATGCATTTGATAGTGTCTCTCAGTGCCATTCACGTAATGACGGCACAAAATGATGTCCGATTCAGCATGCTGTCTGGATAGACAAACGCAATGCTGATCTTCCTCCGGAACCAGGCAGGTGCGTCACAGATGTTCTACCGAGTTGCAGACGAAGAGTATAAAATCCTCAATCGCAAATGGTTGCGAAACTCCGTTGTCATGGCGGCCGAAAGGTTGCATAAATATGAGTAGGTAGTTTGCAATTACCAACACGAAAAATATAGATTTAGGTAGTCGGCCACGTGTTGTTTCCGACCAGTGATGACATATGGCACACAAACGGGGTTTCTCACTATAGGCCTCATAAGAAGGCTCGCGGTCGCACAGCGTGCTACGGAGAGGGCTATGCTTGCTGTTTCTCTACGAGATCTATCCAGAGATACGGATAATATAAAAAGAATCTTCAAAATTAGTTCACCCAATAAAAAGAATGCGAGTATGTGCGTGAACCTCTCATGACCAAGCTCAAGGTCGCTCAACGAGCTATGGAGAGGGCTATGCTTGGGGTTTCTTTGTGTGATAAAATCCGCAATGAGGAAATCCGCAGAAGAACTAAAGTTGCCGACATGCTCAAAATTAGCAAGTTGAAGTGGCAATGGGCAGGTCACATCGCTCGTAGAACCGATAACCGTTGGGCAAGAAAGGTTCTCGAGTGGAGACCACGGACTGGAAGACGCAGCGTAGGCCGGCTCCCTACAAGGTGTACCGACGATCTAGTAATAATCGCGGGGAGCCGTTGGGCGCAAACGGTTACCAACCGCTCGTTGTGGCGATCCAAGGGGGAGGCCTATGTTTAGCAGTGGACGAGAAAGGTCTAATGAAAAGTCGATTAAAATTATAGCGACGTCTTTGTCTCAGAGCTGCTTGCCAGCACTATTTTTGTAGGAGTTAGCTTCTACGTGTATGTATTTATTTCAAATCATCGCTAACTTTTTTCAAAATCCAAATTCAGTCAATCCAAAGGTTGTGTATTATGAGTTCAATCGAAGTCCATATACATTTCCTACAACTCCAAATTGATTTGCTCATTTTGTCGAGTTTATTTATTGTATTGTATTCATTTACTTCAGATAATCATAATCCATACCTACAATCACAATAAATTATATCAAATTAAATTATATACAATCATACAATTTAAATCAATAATATATAATTATTAATCAATATATAAATTAAAATTATATATCGGTGTACGCACATGCTGGAGCAACACACCGGATGAAGTGTGTCCATATAGGGGACACACAACGCCCTGCCACGTACACGTAGACTCTTACACGTCATTAATGTTTCGTGTTGTTTTCGCAGCGGTATTTCCACGTAGGAACTCATATTCGAAGTACGAATTTTCAGTTTATCCATGGCGCCAAAAACTACCACAATCTCACAAAAACAGAAGACTATCTAAAAACAAAAGACTGAATTTAAAATTAAAATAACACGGCTTTCGAATACAATTTATCTGAAAATGCTGGTTATAGAATCTCCAACTACATAGGTAAAGACCGATATTATATCAACCGATTTGGAAATTTGAATTAGATTTTTATTTGAAAGGATATGCTTTTAGATTGATCCAATGGAAATTTCATCAAATTGGTAGAGTAGTTTGGTTTTTATTGTTATCTAAAGTCGGTTATATTTTTGTTTAAAAAGTTGTTTTTTATACTTCATTGTATTGTATTCATTTATTTCAGATAATCATAATCCATAACCACAATCACAATAAATTATATCAAATTAGATTAAATTATGTACAATCAAACAAATAAAATCAATATTCAATAATTATTTAAAACTTTATAAATTAAAATTATGTATCGGTGTACGCACATGCTGGAGCAACACACCGGACGAAGTGCGTCCATATAGGGGACACACAACGCGCTGCCACAGTTTGTAAGATGGTGTTGAGGCTGGCTCGCGTCCTGCTCATCAAAGATGTTGTTTTCTTCCGAATGATGGCATGAAAGCCATCAGTTTGGTACTGAACAAACATCTCTGAGGCACTACAAAAACGGGGGAGCCTCAACATCATCCTAAAGGTATTGGTATACTGGACTCGTAGGGCATCCAGCGATATTTTGGTGTAGTTTACCCATTGACTACCCGTGTACAGGCTCTGACAATATGCCTTAAAAAGTGTGACTTTAACTTCGTCAGAGCACAAGGCGAATCTACGAGTCAGCATGTTACCTCTAACCGCCAGAGCCCTACGCTCTTTTTATATCCACATTATCCCTAAGATCGTCGTATTTATGCTACCTTGAGGTGGAACAAGCCTACAGCCCACCTGATGTTAAGTGGTAACCATCGCCTATAACAGAGTGACTCGTTGGCCACGCACTTTAAAATCGTGCCCTACGATGCACTGTCCTGCGTCCACCAACTAGAAGCATACATGTCATACATACATACCTACATGTCTCTCGTGACCACGGCCGATGTAACTTGGCCGAAACGACGAGGTTAGTCAAAATTATAATTTTGATATAAATCCGCCGGGTTGCCGGTGAAATTACTAGTACATGAGACTTTACACCTGGTAAAGTCTCATGTACTAGTAATTTCACCGGCAACCCTTCAACCTTCCTCTGCAAGTTTTCCCGGTGGGTTTCGATATGAACGCCTTCAAGAGAGGTTTAAATAAAGCATTAAGTTTTAGGCAACGAGACTGGAGTACCTCTAGTCCTACATGAGTTTATAAGCGACGGTGACATTAGGAGGCCCGTCAGCTTGTATGTCTAAATGTTTAATATTTTAAACAAACCGAAACACAGTAATGGGAGAAACATGGTGTTAGTACTTCCTCTTGAGGTCTTTCACAAGAAACTCTACGATTAAACTCACCTCAATATCGATATTCTCGTGAAGGTTCTTACAGCTAGCAGCGAACTGCTCAGAGGTCGCGAACTCAAAGTACCACAGCTTGTTCTTCATCCTGGAGCTGAACTTGTCCGGATTCCTCTCCCGTTCCGTGTGGAACTTCACGCAGATCGCTGCATCCTGGAACGGGGAAAGCGAAATAAGGAGGAGAAAATTGTGACATAACTTTTGAAACTATCATAGTTATGATCACTGTTTGTACTAAAAACAGGATATTTACCATGATTTGTGAGTTTTTGAACATCCCGATAATACGATGGAGTTTACCCGTGATCATATGGCATGCGCCATATGGCGCATGCAACTGCGTCAAAATATGCGCCGGGATACTCAAAAACTCACAAATCATGGTAAATATCCCGTTTTCAGTACAAATTATGACATGTAAGGAGAAATTTGAAATCTGAAGTAAAATAAATAAATAGTATTGCTGAACATTTCACACAGCGCTATCTAGCCCCAAACTAAGCAAAGCTTGTGCTATGGGAACCAGATAACTGTTAGAATACATAATATATCCTTTTTTTATAAATATATACTCTTATTATACTAGCTGACCCATCCGCAGCTTCGCACGCGTATTTTTTCAATACAAACATTACCCTCCGTCTGCACAGTTGGGTAAAAAGTAGCATATGTCACCCGGGGATAGTGTAGCTTCCCAACAGTGAAAGCATTTTTTAAATAGGTCCAGTAGTTTCGGAGCCTATTCAATACAAACAAACAAATATTTCCTCTATATAATATTATAGTATATAAGATAGAAAACATCCAGACCCGGAGCAAATATTTGTAGACCATGCAAACATTGGTTCCGCAGCGGGAATCGAACCTGCTACCTCCTGCTATTCGCCCACTGCGCCCTATGTGGCGCAGTGGGCGAAAGATTAAAAGATTGACTGGAGTGACTTTAATTCTCATTTTCTTTTATTTATGCCTATTTAAATAACACTTGAAATTGTTCTAACACATTTGACGTGAATGAATGAATGAAAATTCTTTATTTAACCTAACAAGCTAATCACAACAGATACAAAAATAACAAGAAAACAAACAAATGCAAGCATAATGGGTGGTCTTATCGCTTAACAAAGCGATCTCTTCCAGCCAACCTTTGGATGGACAGGATCATTGCTTAATGGAAGATTACGTGTTTAATAAAGTTCTAACAAAATATGAATCTTTGTCATCTGATTAATCATCATATCAGCCGTAGGACGTTCACTGCTGGACAAAGGCCTCGCTCATTGATCTCCAGGAACTGCGGTTGGAAGCGGCCTGCATCCAACGCCGACCTGCGGTTTTTACCAAATCGTCTGCCCATCTTGTAGGTGGACGTCCTACGCTGCGCTTACCGGTCCGTGGCCTCCACTCGAGAACCTTCCGGCCCCATCGGCCATCTGTTCTGTGCGCTATATGGCCTGCCCATTGCCACTTCAACGTACTAATCCGTCGAGCTATGTCGGTGACTTGAGTTCTCCTACGTATCTCCTCATTTCTGATTCGATCCCGTAGAGAAACCCCGAGCATAGCCCTCTCCATAGCTCGTTGAGTGACTCTGAGCTTATTCATAAGGCCAATAGTGAAGGACCACGTCTCGGTTCCATATGTCATCACTGGTAACACACACTGATTGAAGACTTTCGTCTTAAGGCACTGAGGTGTGTTGGACGAAAAGACGTTGCGAAGTTTACCAAACGCTGCCCATCCGAGTTGGATTGGACGATTGACCTCTTTCTCGAAGTTGGACCTACTTAATTGGACTGTTTGTCCTAGGTATACATACGCGTCGACAACATCTGATTAATAAATGAATAGAACAGAAAGTATAATTTTAAACTTTGAATCAGGTAACCTTAAATTAAAAGTAGGTGATGTTACTTACAACTCCGATAGAGAAGTAGTTGTTGATGATGTTGTAAGGAACGCATGTCGGATGTGGGGCCGAGTCGTGTATAATCTCCAGGTCACACTAAAACACGAAGGTACAAGTTAGTTCAAGATTCATAAAAAGCATATTAGTTATTTATAGGGTTCCTTAGGACTCCGCTGTCTGTCTGTCCTTCTGTCACCAGCGTGGCTAACATGACAGGCACGAGATAATTTAGTCACGCCATTTTGTCGTCGTATCTCTACATCTCGACTGTCGGTAACATAGAGTTCATTTATATCATGTCGTTCTGTCAAACGAAGACTTCGTGACAAATTTCTCTAAAACCGTTATTACGCGTCATATTTTCTCATGACTTCGTCGACTTTTGACATCTAAACTTGACTAATTTGTCGTCGATACTTCTGTTCGATGAGATTGAGAGACGGCAGCGATATTTTCTAAAAAATAAATTGAAATCGGTTCAATTTGCTAAAAAAATGTCAGCGCCGTATTATAACTATATTGCAACCATTTATGAAGAGAGATGATTCAACGGAAAATTCAACGAAAGCGGATACGGTATATATGCAACTCGTTTGATCTCCGTGACAGCGAGTATCAAGCGCTTTGGCGCATATCTAAGCCAATGGCTTCGTATGTAATAGAGAAACTGCGAGTGGACCTCGAGCCTCGGAGTGGCGACGCTATGCCTGTAAAAATTGACATTTTGTCTCGAGAGGTTGGTGAGAGACTGTGAGATATTTCTCTGTCTTGACACGTATGTTACCGCTAACGAGTAAATCTCAAATCGACAAATTTTTCTCATCTCGTCTCGATTTTATCTCGTGCCTGCCATGTTAGCCATGCTGGCTGTAACACATGAACCGTGATATTAGACAGTTTAAATTTTCACAGACGATGTATTTGCTGATAAGCGCCAGCTCTCGGATCACACGTCGGCGTCGCTTCGACCAGACGCCCAGAAAGAATTTTGAAAACGCGATGGGCACCGGTACCCCTTGGACCCAGGGTCTCGACCCCAAATGGCTCGAATACGTAAGCTCTGCCGAGACTTCAATATCTTCGCCGCTTGAGATCTTCGGCTGAATTTTCCGCCGTAGTTTTAAATGAAGTAAATAACCCGACTTTGTTTAATATATTAAGATATAGATTCATGTGATAGCTTGCAAGCCCAAAGAAGAGAATTCAACTGTACCTATAATTTAATTCTTTTTTAGGGTTCCGTACCCAAAGGGTCAAACGGGACCCTATTACTAAAACTCTGCTGTCTGTCTGTCTGTCCGTCTGTCACCACCACCACTCATGAATAGTTAGACACTTGAAATTTTCACAGATGATGTACTTCTGTTGCCGCTATAACAACAAATACTAAAAACAGAATAAAAATAAATATTTACGGGGGGGCCCCCTTACAACAAACGTGATTTTTTTGCTCGTTTTAGATATTGAAAACGGCAACAAATAGACGCTTGAAATATTCCCAGAATATTTAGTTATATATTCACTTTAAAAATAATTAATAAAATTAAAATAAAACAAATATTTATGTCCCGTACAACAAACATGATTTTTTGCCGTTTTATAGATAATGGTACGGGACCCTTCGTGCGCGAGTTTGACTCGCACTTGGCCGGTTTTTTTGATTCCTAATCACTGTTAATGGGTACTTCGTATTCGTACTTTCTTAGTCTATTGTATATATTTATTTATTATGTATGCTTTCATTGTGTATATAATCTAAATCACGTATAAAATGTATTTTATTAATTTGTTAAATTGTATTTTATCGATTTATTCCGTCAGGTGGCGCCTTTGTAAACAAACGCTTTTCCGTATCGCTGTGTTTAAAACATCATTATAAAATATAATCAGTGAAAACAAGACGACCAGGCAACAAGAAAATAGTTTCTATAGTCTTACTGAAGAGACACATAATTACGAAGATTGAAGTACATACCTAGAAGCAAATAAATACCACTTTGTAGTCCACAACACAACGCAGTGCCACAACACAACAGAATTCAACACTATTTAGTATTTGAACTGTGAGTAGAAACACAAGTACCTAACTAGCTCTGACAAGAACACTGCATGTTGCGCATCAGCACTCCAAGAATATAAATTCTACACTAAATACTATTTGCATAAAGATTAAAACGAGATTATGATGTGCAGATAACATTTTCAACTGTCATACATCTCAGCAAAGGTAACGCTACCCACAAAGATTTTGAAACAAATAAACGCAAATTGTGTATAGCGCCATCTATGATAATTTCGATGTACTAATTGATCTAGTAACTATCGATCGACACATTTAAGTACAGGCCACAATGAACATCCTTTCGACGCAGAAAAAGCTAAATGAAACTGCTACTCCAATAGAGGGCATTAGTAGTTAATTATGAATGGCCAAATGATTGTAATGCTAAATGCTTTACGAAAACAAATCAAGGAAGATAATCAAGAAACTTTAAATCAAGTAGAAGAAAGTATTACATAAAATATAAATAGAAATTTTGATGAAAAATTCTATAAAGTTGAATTTGAAATAAATAAAATAAAAAAAACCCAGAAGGAACATGAAAAAATATTGGATGATTTCGATAAGATAATGATAAGACAGCGTAATCTAATTTTATTTGGAATTTCGGAAGAAGAAAAAAGCTATCAAGACTTAGAGGAATTGGTCCTTCAAATAATAAATATAAAACTAGAATTTGAATGCGACCGAAAAGAAATTGAATTTGTTGGGAGAATGGGCAAGAAGGGTTCTAAGCCCAGACCCATAAGATTAACACTTACAACATACGGTAAAAAAATTGTAATTTTGCAATGAAAAAATGCACTTGAGGGCACCGGCTCGTACATTAAGGAAGACTTTCCACCTAAAGTTCTGGAAATTAGAAAAATCACTTCAACCTCAATTAAATGAACAACGCGAAATGGGAATAAAAGCAATCCTTAAATATGATAAGATCATAATATAGAAAAAAATCCAAGAAAAACCTAGCAACAAGAGTCTTAAGCAATAGCCCTACAGAAAAAGCCGGTGGAAGCGCATCAACAAGTGTCCAGTCTAAGCAAATATCAAAAAAGACGAAAATCTCCTCAGCTGTCTTTAAAAATAAAACTCTTACTCAAGGAACAGGCCTATCAATAACATCATACATCAAAAGAACACCACAAGCTGAGAAAAGGGGAGTAAGTTTGAACCATGAACAAGCATAGCAACTACAGCAGGCACCCGAAGAACTAGGCAGCACTAAACGGAATACATCAGAAAAATACACAAATAAAAATAAATACGAACCCAAAACTCAACTCCCAATACGAGTGGTCGCCGCGGGAGTAAACGACCACAACACTTCATACAACAAAAACGAAAAAATACAAACACAAATAAATATGGAAAAATCTAAACCAAACATGCAAAAATCTCAACCAGTAAAATATGCACATTTAATGTAAGATCATTAAAAGCAGAAAATAGAATACTCGAATTGGAAAACGCATTAGAAAACATTAAGATATAATTGGCATATCTGAAGTGCAATTCTAGGACGATGTATAAGAGAAAAACCAATGTATATAATGATGTACAGAGGAGATCAAAGGGGAGTAAGCGGGGTGGGGTTCATAATTAAATCAGATCTGAAGAAAAACATTATAAACTTCATAACCTTTTCCGATAGAGTAGTCAGATTGGATATGCTCTTTGGCGATACAATTATGAATATCATCCAGGTTTACGCCCCTACAGAAAAATCGAAAGACAAGGATATACAGACATTATATAATGACATTAAAAAGGCAATCTCAGATACTGGGAGAGACGCGATCGTCATGGGAGATTTTAATTCAAGAATAGAATGGCCATTACAAGAAGAAACTGATATTTGTGGAAATTTTGGATACGGCCAGAGAAACACTAGAGGAAAAATGATTATAAACTTTTGCCAGGAGCACAAACTTATCATCACGAACACATTATTTAATAAACATCAACAACAGAAATGGACGCGGAAATCACCAGACGGAAAAACTAACAACGAGATTGACTTCACATTAGTTAAAGACAGAAGTAAAGTAAACAATACTGAAATAATATCATTAAAATTTTCCTCAGACCACAGCATGATTAGAACTACCTACGCTATTAACCTGCCTTATAAGAAGAACAGAAAAAAATTTGGACAAAAGAGTAAGAATTACACACCAATGGAGCTAGTCATTGAAAAACCTTATCAGCGAACGAATACCAAGACCACCAATAAATGACATAAACTTATCCTATAAAAAAACTATCACAGTTATCAAAACCTCTGTTGAGAAGCTCCCAACTTTACGAAATCATTTGAAAGCACAGAATATTATAACTGAAGATGTGAAACTGATGATTACTGAAAGAGAAATATTGAAAGAAACGTACCCTCTGACAAAATAACAAAGAATGCGATTAATATTACTGCACAATAAAATTAAAAAGAAAATTATATCCAATAAAAAAACATTGAAATATAAAGCACTAAAAAATGAACTAGACAAGAGAAGTTCCACGACACAAGCAAAAAAACATTTTGAGAGCAGAAAAGAATGGATTCACTCAATCACTACAAGCACTGGACAACAGGCAACAAACCGACAAGACATTTTACAAACAGCTACGAACTTTTACGAAAATCTTTACTTCAGTAGTGAGAGCGCTACCTACTCTTCGCCATCTAGACAATCTACACAATCAATTCCACCTCTACTAAAGGGCGTCGTCAGCTTATGACTAAGGGGTGGCAATGGAGCAATATTATGGAGGATAAAAATATGAACGCCCGGTACAGACGATACAGTCGAAAGCATGAAGCGTTACACTTTGGAAGTCTTTGCCTCGATGACGATTGAAATAAGAACGGTTCTAATATCAATCTATAAAACTTCACAAGCCCTCGACAGCACAATAACTAAATCAAACTTTTAAACACAGTAATAATTTTTTTTTTAACAAAAATAATGCGAGGATTTTTTGCAAAAATTTCAACCACTTTATCATTAAAATTATTTAGGTTTTTATTTAATGTGTACACTCATCGTGGCCAGACCATTAAGGCGATCTTCTGCCATGGTGCTTCTTAGCCATGTTTTTAGTCTTCTGAAGCTGCTAAAGGATCGCTCTACTGTAACGACCTGTACAGTAGAGCGATCCTTTAGCATAGTAAAGCGATCAAAATTTTCAATGCTTTTTCCGTTTCTGGAAAGAAGGAATTTGTTTCTTTTAGGACATCAACAACTGTAAGATTTGTTAGATTAAGCCTATCGTGCCACAATTGTTGCCAGAGTTTGATTTCATTCTTTATGTTCGGTAAATCATAAAACTGGGCAACAGATTCACAAGTTTGTTTCAGATTTTCAGTTGTCATATTTTGCAACTGCGTCGGGTGTAACTTAGATAATGCGAATGATGGCGTGTTTTCTTCAGCAAAACGTACTTCAAGGAAGGTGATAATTGAATCCAAGTATGGTATTACTAAAGACCTCTTCCAGTATTCTGAAGGGCTTTCTGCTGGATGATTGCTTCTATGACGTTGTTTCCCCGTAATACGCGGCATTGATGTAATGTCCTCCTCCAGTCCGACTTTCTCCGCAACAGCAGTAGCTTCCTTTATAATTTCGTCTGTCACTTTTTCCGGATTTTCACGGTGGTTTTTAATTAGAAGTAAAATCCTTTTAACAAGTTCCGAGGCTGTGACCACGTCCAAAGCTACAGATTGGGGTACGTTGACAACGGATTCCATCAAAGCCGAGTATTTGGCTACCAACATAATCACGAGAATGAAAGAAATTTTGGAAGTAGCCGCATGCAGTTGGAAGGCACTTTTCCGAGTTGCACTATTTCCTTCCTGAGATAAAGTTTGTAAAGCTTCTAGAATTACTGGAAGATTTTCTTTAAAAACTCTGATGGTTTTGTGTTTCTCACTCCATCTTGTCTCGCAAAGTCTGGAAATATTAGGTATCAACTTCCTCCTCAAAACTGATTCCCGAAAAAAGTTTATAGTGTCTTTGATGGTTCCCATGGCATTTCTAATTTCAGGAAGTGCATTTAGATCATTGATAACTAGATTCAGTTTGTGGGATGAGTAATGAAAGTAGAGGGCTTTGGTAAACTTTTTGCGTAAGATCGCTTGTACAGCAAACGAACATCATACTAGAATGTACGGTAACATTCTACCTGGTCTAGTAACTGCTATCAAATTCCAGAGAGTTCATTGAACAAGCGCCATCTAGATTCTAGTTCTAGCGTCGAGTAGCAATACTAGGTTTTACAAGGATTGTAGTCGATTTATTCAACTGTAACTGTAGGTGTTTCTTATGAACACTTACAGATGGCATTGTCCACAAAACTAATTAAAATTGTATGTTCGTAACAATAACTTGTACTTTAGGTATGCCGCATACAAATTATACAAAACTAACGTGAATGCTGTAATGCTGGTGAACGGCTATCGTAGAAAGAAATGCAATGCACACACACACCATACCTACCTCCTACCTACATATTTTTACACTGTTTAATGGCCTTGCGTTTTGGCAAATCTGATATAGTCGTAATGAAAATGGCGGCGATTTTAAAAACAGAAGTCACAATTTTAATGTTTCTACAATATACATTAAACCTTGTGAATTTATTTACGTTTTGTCATGCGATGCGGAATTTATTAATAAGGTAAGGAAGTCAATTGCTCGCACTTTGGTCTCTTTGCGGCTAGCTACATTTGATCTCTAGGAGGGGGGGGGGGGGACTGCCCCCCCTGCCACCCCTTGGCGACGCCCTTGCCTCTACTACCAACTGAGTTAAAACGCGCAATGATGAAACTTAAGAAAAATAAATCCCCTGGAGAAGACGGAGTAACTACGGATGCTATTATCGCAATGATAGAGCCCCTGGCACCATACTTGACCGAAATGTTTAATACAATCTTGGAAAAAGAGATAATTCCCGAAGACTGGAACCAATCATTAATAACCCTACTATATAAAAAATTTGACCCGAATTCGATGGATAACTACCGGCCAATAAGCTTACTACTAACTTTATACAAACTTTTCTCATCGGTTATACTCTACCGAATAACTAAGACCTTGGACGAACAACAGCTTCGGGAACAAGCTGGACTCAGAAAGGGCTACTCTACAGTGGATCACATCTTCACATTGACACAATGCATAGAAAAAGCACCGAACAGAATAAAGTTCTCTACATAGCGTTCGTAGATTACACAAAGGCATTTGACTCTATCTTACACTCTCATCTTTGGAAAAGCCTTGAAGAGCAAGGAATAGAGAGCAAGTATGTCAATATCATAAAGATAATTTACAAGAAATGCTGTGCTAAAATAAAATTGGCAACTATCGGCAAACCATTCGAAATAAAACGAGGTGCAAAACAAGGGGATCCGATATCGCCAAAATTATTTACTACTGTCCTAGAGACAATGTTCAGAGCGATCGATTGGTCAGATTACGGCATTAACATTAATGGTGAACAACTTACCCATCTTTGTTTCGCAGACGACATCATTATTTTCGCTGAAAATCATGACCACATCCAAAAAATGCTGAGCTCATTGGACGCAGAGAGCCGCAAAATAGGTTTATGCATGAACTTGAGAAAAACAAAAGCTATGTCAAATAGAGAACTTAAACCTATTACACTTGAAAGCGGCACAGTGGAATACGTCAGCGAATATATCTACCTAGGACAGCTAATTTCATTTCAAGACGCCATTGCGAGAGAGGTAGATAGAAGAGTCGCTTTAGCATGGAATAAATATTGGTCACATAAAGACATCTTCAAAAGCAAACTGCCAATCCACCTTAAGAAAAAACTGATGGACAATACCATACTACCATCACTACTGTATGGTTGTCAAAGTTGGCCTTTGACCAGAGAAATAGTCAGAAAAATAACATCATTCCAAAGAGCAACGGAGAGATCAATGCTGAACCTGAAATTAATAGATAGAGTCAGGTGCGAATTTATCAAAAATACCACGAAGTTACTGATGCAGTCAGTATGCTCTGTAAACTTAAATGGAAGTGGGCGGATCACATTTCCAGAGCACATAAAGATGAGCGCTGGAGTAAGGAGATCTTGCACTGGTACCCAAGAGATGCTAGACGAGCGAGAGGCCGAGGAGAAGGTGGTGCGACGATGTCGTGGAGGCAGCGGGAAGGACTTGAACTCGTATAGCACAAGATCGATTCCAATGGAACTGTATGGAGGAGGTCTACACCCGACTTTGGGTGCCAAAGTGTACAAAAGAGAGCACGTAAATTTAGATTCTAAGACATTTTGGAAATAAAGGCTTTATTTATTTATTTTATCGTGCTCTTTTGTGGTAAGACTCTTTATATAATAGGTTGGGGGAAAACTCTTTTCGCATTATAGTATGTATAAACTTGTAATAAAATCCCTTTGGTTATACTATTTGTATCCGGTATAATTCCAAATTAAAATTAGGAAAATCTGTGATTTGTTTTTCGTACTGTAAAGATGAGTGAATCTAATGAAGAAATTCGATACATTTTAAAATTTTACTACAAAAAAGCTAAAAATGAAAAGCAAGCCGTGAAAAAAATTTGCGATATTTATGGACCTAGTGCAGTGTCTGTAAGAGTAGCACAAATTTGGTTTAAGCGTTTTCAATCCGGAAATTTTGATGTCAAAGATGCACGTCGCTCTGGTCGCCCTATTACGGATAAAATTGATGCCATTTTTGAAAAAAAGGAACAAGATCGGCATATCAGTAGTTCCGACGTAGCTGAAGAACTGGGAATTGACCACAAAACAGTTTTGGCGCATTTTAAAAAAACTGGGTACACAAAAAAGCTCGATATTTGGGTACCCCACGAGCTCACTGAAAGAAACCTAATGAACCGTGTACTCATTTGTGATTCTTTATTACGACGTAATGAAACCGAACCATTTTTGAAGAAGCTGATAACTGGTGATGAAAAGTGGATCACGTACGACAAGAAAGTGTGAAAAAGGTCGTGGTCAAAGGCCGGTCAGGCTTCACAGACTGTGGCGAAACCCGGGTTAACTCGCAACAAGGTGATGCTGTGTGTGTGGTGGGATTGGAAGGGCATTATTCATTATGAGCTGTTACCACCAGGCAGGACCATCTATTCCGAACTCTACTGCGAACAACTGATGAGATTAGAGCAAGAAGTTGAGAGAAAGCGGTCGGAAATAATCAACAGAATGGGTGTGGTTTTTCATCATGATAACGCTAGACCTCATACATCTTTAGCCACTCAGCAAAAATTAAGAGAGTTAGGCTGGGAGGTGTTAATGCATCCGCCGTATAGTCCTGACCTTGCACGTACAGATTTTCAGATGTTTAGGTCTCTTCAGAATTCTTTAGGCAGGTTAACATCACGAGAGGACTGCCAAAACTATTTGTCGCGGTATTTTGATCAGAAGCCCCAAAATTTCTATAGCAATGGGATCATGTCCCTACCTATAAGATGGCAAAAAGTTATCGAACAAAATGGTACCTACATACTTTAGTTAAATGTAAATAAACTGTATTAAAAATGTTTTAAATTTTCTTAAAAAATGCGAAGTAACTTTTTCCCCAACCTTTTTTTTTTTATTTTTTTTTATCGCTTATATAATTTTTTTAATTTTTAGTTTATATTTCTAATCATTACTTTTATGTCTTGTTTATCCTATGGACGTTGTCTAAATTAAATGATTCTATTCTATTCCGCCTGCATCCAACGTCGACCTGCGGTTCTTACCAAGTCTTCTTCCCATCTTGTAGGTGGAAGTCCTACGCTGCGTTTGCCGGTCCGTGGCCTCCATTCGAGAACCTTTCGGCCCCATCGGCCATCTGTTCTGCGCGCTATATGGCCTGACCATTGCCACTTCAACGTGCTAATCTGTCGGGCTATGTCATTGATTTGAGTTCTCCTACGTATCTCCTCATTTCTGATTCGACCCCGTAGAGAAACCCCGAGCATAGCCCTCTCCATAGCTTGTTGAGCGACTCTGAGCTTATTCATAAGGCCAATAGTGAAGGACCACGTCTCGGTTCCATATGTCATCACTGGTAACACACACTGATTGAAGACTTTCGTCTTAAGGCACTGAGGTATGTTGGACGAAAAGACGTTGCGAAGTTTCCTAAACGCTGCCCATCCTAATTGGATTCGATGATTGACCTCTTTCTCGAAGTTGGACCTACCTAATTGCACTGTTTGTCCTAGGTATACATACGCGTCGACAACTTCAAAAGCCGAGTTCTCAACCATAACTGGGGCAGGCACGACATGGACATTCGACATAATTTTCGTCTTGTCCATGTTCATTTTAAGCCCTACCCGTTGGGAGACTCGATTGAGGCCTTCGAGCATCGTGCTGAGCTCTTCCATCGACTTTGCCATGACCACTATATCGTCGGCAAATCGAAGGTGAGTGATGTATTCGCCGTTAATATTGATACCCAGTCCTTTCCATTCCAGAAGCTTGAAGGCATCTTCCAAAGCGGTCGTAAACAGTTTCGGAGAGATGACATCTCCCTGTCTTACGCCTCTTTTTAAGAGAATCGCCTTCGAGCTCTGTTCTTGTACTCGGACTGACATAGTGGCGTTTTTATACAAACCCTTTAACACTTCGATGTACCGATAGTCAATACGGCATCGTTGGAGAGACTCAAGCACTGCCCATGTTTCGATCGAATCGAAGGCTTTCTCATAGTCCACAAACGCGAGACATAGCGGCAAGTTATACTCTTTTGTCTTCTGTATGACTTGCCGCAGCGTATGTATGTGGTCTATGGTACTGTAGCCTTTACGCAACCCGGCTTGTTCGGGAGGCTGGAAGTCATCAAGTCTGCGTTCGAGACGGTTCGCGATGACCCTTGAAAACAGCTTATAAACATGGCTCAAAAGCGAGATGGATCTGTAATTCTTAAGCAAGGTGTTGTCACCTTTCTTGAAGAAGAGAACCACCACGCCCTCGTTCCATGCTTTTGGCGTCCTTTAATACGAGATGTATTAATGAATAACGTGCCGCAAGGATTTCCAAATTTTTCTATTGAGCTGCCTATGTGACTGAGCATCATCGGGAGACTGCAGTCGCAAAGAACGTCGTTCAGCCATGAGGTTAAGAGTGTCATCAGAGAGTTTCTGAGGTATATTGGTACGGGGGGCGGGAGGGTCTTAAAGAACTGGGACCCCACCGTATGGACGGTTTCTACGAACCTGTTATTGATCTTGTCCACTGATGCATCTACTTATTGACAATCAAAGCGATTTGCAAGTTTGAGTTGAAAGCTCTCGAGGTTTTGGATATGTGCGCGAGTGGGTCGGAGCGTATACTTCATCAAACGGGACCTTTCAAGTTTAACGTTCATATTCAAAGTAGCTCTAACAATTCGGTGATCACTGCCGGTTTTCACCCTGTGAATCACAGAGACATCATTGAATATTCGTTTCTTGTTGGTCAAGATGAAATCAATCTCATTTCTCGTGGAACCGTTCGGACTCATCCAGGTCCATTTCCTGTGAGGCGGCTTCTGGAAAAAAGAATTCATCATAAAGAGTCCTTCTTTCTCCAGAAAATTGGCCAGCCTCTGTCCCCTGGGGTTCCGTTGCCCATATCCAAATTGCCCCACTCTCAACTCATCATCGCTTCTCATGCCTAGCTTTGCATTGAAGTCCCCCATAACAACAATAAAGTGAGTTTTGTTCGTATGTATGGCTCTGCTGATGTCCCCATACATAGACTCTACTTCTTCATCTGGGTGTGAAGAGGTCGGCGCTTATACCTGAACGACTTTCAGCGAATATTGCTTATATATTCTGAGTGTCAACTACGCGACCCTGCTCGACACACTGTCGATGGTGATAATGTTGTTGATGAGTGACTTGTGAACGAGAAACCCAACACCATCTTTGGACTGTTGGTCGCCCTCCCGGTAGTATAGTAGGTTACCAGACTTGAGGGATATCGTGTCCTCGCCCTCTCTACGGACTTCTGATAACCCCAAAATGTCCCAGTGTAATCTACTAATTTCTTCTTCCAGCTCAACAATCTTTTCGTCTGTCCTCAAAGTGCGGATGTTGTGTGTTACCAGGGCCAGTGGTCGTCGTAGGGTTTGGTAGCCGATCGTCTTCCGGGGATTCTTAGCACCCTTGGCCCCGCCGTTACCGTAACTGCTACCGTAGCCAGGATTAGCGGGGCCGCCGGGGACTCGGGGACTGGTTTTATGTTGCAAATCTATTATGAGGAGGTTGTTGCCATACTCGCCACGCTTGGCAGGCGGGTTGGCGAGCGCAGTATAAGGTATTGAAAACACGGAAAGATGCTGCTGCCCATCTTTCGGAGGTTACCCTTAGCAGATTCCTACTGCATCCACGGGCAAGAACGGAGGGGCAACATTCTACTGCCGGCGCCCCACGGCATCATCATCAATCATTTATATTTTTTGGATAATTCACTTCACAGTATCATTTTTGTAAGGATATTTATTTTTTATTACTCTTGAAGTACGTTCGTAAGTCACCAAAGCCATGTGCTGAAAATCAGCGTTGTAAACTAGTTTACAGCACATGCTGAGCTCAGCTCAGCTTTATTTGCCGTAATATGTATTATTTTTCTCCTGTGTGTATGTAGTTTTATTGTGTATAATTATGTTAGTTTATGTGTTGCGTCTGCTTCTTGTGTACAGTTTATGTGAATGTCTTATTTCTTTTCTTTCTTTCTTTGTAGATTGTTAATAAAATGAAACAGTGGATAGAGTTAAAGTTGTTTTGTGGAAATTAATAAAGTTACCTCAGTAGATGTGTTCTCAACTTGTATCGACCACCGGTCCATCATCACAGTGCTCGCTTTACCGATCTTATCGAGGATTTTGTGGATGGACTCGCCTTCATACCTAAAACACAAACAACTTATTATAATAATCCAGTGTCAAACATTTTGGATTTGTCGAAAGCTTTTGATATTGTATTGTTTTTTTGAAAAACCTGGGTATGGTATTTAAATTCGTATCCGTATTGTTTATTATCTTAGTATTACCAATAAGTATACTTAAAATTTAAATTTCCTTTGTATTAAATTTGGTATAAATAAAATAAATTTGGAGTAAGTCAGGGAGGATAGCCGTCTCCTATGCTATTCAACTAGCATGAATGTTTGAACTACATTAGTTGAATACCATCTTAAGACTGTTTTAAAAGTCAACCTAACTCTAATTCTAGGGTGAGGGGAATAAGATCTGCACTGACCGCATAGGGGTTGTGCATTACCCCTCTTCTAACCTGACCCCACGTATCCCAACTCTCAAAAGTAGCGGAGCAACTTTGGTTAGGTGGCAGCAGTTACCAGAGTCCCAGATATCGATGCTGACGTCGAAGATGACTCAATCTAACGCAGTCACCTAGACAGACCATTAACAATCGACGGGTCTCTCAGAAAGAGTATAATAACAACTTACCCTCCCCCCCATCTGAGACAACGCGCCAAATCGTTGCCAGTACCGAGTGGAATAACCCCTACCGCTGGTTGCATCTCCATTTGCACTTTATCTGAAAAGCAAAATACATTAACGGTTATAAACTAACCAACTTGTTCCGGGTCTGGTTGTTTCTCTATATATTTTAAGTATGTATTTACAAAAAAAAGTATATAAGTATTAGTTATCTGATTCCCATAGTACAAGCTCTGCTTAGTTTGGGGCTAGATAGCGCTGTGTGAAATGTCCAGCAATATTTAATTTTATTTATTTAATTATTTTTAAAGTTAATATATAACTACATATTCTGTGAATATTTCAAGCGTCTACCTGTTGCCGTTAACAATATCGAGCAAAAACGAACGAAAAAATTTAACGTTTCTTGTATGGGAGCCCCCCTTAAATATTTATTTTATTCTGTTTTTAGTATTTGTTGTTATAGCTGCAATAGAATACATCATCTGTGAAAATTTCAACTGTCTAACTATGACAGTTCATGTGATTACGGCCTGGTGACAGACGGACAGACAGCGGAGTCTCAGTAATTGGATCCCGTTTTACCGTTCAGGTACGGAACCCTAAAAACTATAACATGTCAAGTGGTTGCAGCTGTACAGGGGCTGTGTCAATAAAGGAGGTTACAGATTTATGCATAGGAATCGGCAGATACCATGCTTTATTATCATTTATGAACTCATCTGTGGAGTCGTATGAGTTTTGAGTTAAGTTACTTTTAATACCTACATCTTCTAAATTTATGAACTCATCTGTGGAGTCGTATGAGTTTTGAGTTAAGTTACTTTTAATACCTACATCTTCTAAATTTATGAACTCATCTGTGGAGTCGTATGAGTTTTGAGTTAAGTTACTTTTAATACCTACATCTTCTAAATTTATGAACTCATCTGTGGAGTCGTATGAGTTTTGAGTTAAGTTACTTTTAATACTTACATCTTCTAAATTTATGAACTCATCTGTGGAGTCGTATGAGTTTTGAGTTAAGTTACTTTTAATACCTACATCTTCTAAATTTATGAACTCATCTGTGGAGTCGTATGAGTTTTGAGTTAAGTTACTTTTAATACCTACATCTTCTAAATTTATGAACTCATCTGTGGAGTCGTATGAGTTTTGAGTTAAGTTACTTTTAATACCTACATCTTCTAAATTTGTTTTCTATTAGAGCTAAAATGTCTTTCGGAATTTTATTGTAGAACGCACAGTTACCCATAAAGCTTTTATTTAAATAAATATATAAATAATAATAATAAATAAAAAAAAAATGGTCTTCTGTAGTCTAAATGCCGAATTATCTAATTTGTCCTTATTTCTATTGTTCATATTATGTACATCAGAACGCTTTTCAAAGTTGTGTATGTTTTACGTACCTAACTGATATTTTCGTACATATTGTATATTAGTATAGATTAGGGGTACTACCCCCCATAATCTATGCTAATATTATAAAGAGGAAATATTTATTTGTTTGTATTGCATAGGCTCCGAAACTACTGGACCGATTTAAAAAAATATTTCACTTATAGGTAGGTGTGGTGTATCCTAGTGTGTTGTTTGGCTAGATAGGTATCTGTATAATAAGATTAGCCGGAATAATAAGATAAAGTTCACAAGACACTGATTGTCTATTAACCACAAACACCACATATAAAAAACAGAAGGAGTATAACAGAAAGAAGAAGAAACAATAGTTTAAACACAAGCATAAGCGTTCCTTGTCAATACACTGAACAAAATATCTAAGCGCGTAATAAAGCTTCGAGCGGAGCACAAAGTGACGCGGGCTTCGCGGCAAAAGGTAGATCGGGACTGGTGCGTCGAACGAAACTCAATTTGCGGCTGAGCAATGCACTGGCCGGGGCCGGCACAGATTAGGCGATAGTTATTATGGCCGCTGGAACCAGTTTGCGTTTCCATACTACATACTGATGGCGGGCGCTAGGTAACAATATAAAATTGAAATATTTAATATAATAAATAGATAAATAGTATGTAGTGTTTTATTTATAAAGTAAGTAATATATTTGTTAAATATTATATAGCTGTGTTATTATTTATGTAAGTGTAAACTGTAATAAAATATGTATTTATTTATGTATATAATTATTGATATATACAAATAAATAAATAATATGTAGGTTCACCACACACTGTTGGGAAGTTACATTATCCCCGGGTGATATACGCTACTTTTACCCAACTGCGCAGAAGGAAGGTAATGTTTTTATTGAAAAACTACGCGTGCAGATTGGTCAGCTAGTATTATTATTATTTTATACCATTTGGACTCTTATGCTTACCCATTGTTTCAAGCACCCATCCCACGGTCCCGTCGCCTCCGCAGCAGATCACTCTGTAGCTCCTCACGTCTTTGAACATCTGTAGACCTGGAATCAAGACGAATGTTATTGATAAACGGTTAATACCGACAAATATTATAAATGTGAAAGTACCTCTGTTTGTTTGTTACATTTTGGTGAATGTGCCCAGGAACTATACGATCTAATCCCGCCATCCCCTTTCCATCAAAGGACAAGCAGGCGCACGGCTCAGTACCATTCGTACTTGATATACCAGTACCAGTAGTTGATATACCACCCATTCGCACACACCGTTTTGGTTCTACGTTCTTGATGCGTACAGCTAAGGCATGGAACACTTTACCGTCGTCTGTTTTTCCTAAAGAACACAATCCGGGCCTCTTTAAGGTAAGAGTGAATAGGTATCTTCTAGATATTCGTGCTTCATCTTAGACCACAACATCGCTTCTCATCAGATGAGATTGTGGTCAAACGAAGTTCTATCAAATTTAAAAAATAACTTTTTCTCGACTAAACGGCTGAACAGATCGTAATGCAATTTGGCAAGGAGATAGATTATATCCTCGAGAAGGCCATATGCTTTTCTGGCATAATTTTGGTGTGATTAAATGAGGTTAATTTAGCTCATTTAGTCACACAAAAATTGTACCATCGCTATCTACCTATATACCAAATTTCACGATGTTCGGATAAACGCTTCGAAAGTTATCCTCGGACAAACAAACATACATACAACGCCGATTTGCCCAAGTTAATTTAGAGATCTCGCTTCGGTCGATCAATAATTTTGCATACTTGCATGCTGATTATGGCTGTACCTATATTATTTTATTACCCACTAGTAATTACTGAAACAAATAAATCTTTCGCATGTTTCGCAAATAATTTTTTATCTATATCATCATCGCTTACCATCACGAGAGATTGTGGTCAAACGAAGACTTTAAATTATGCAGTAAAGATCAGAAGAATATTTTCATTGCAGAAAAGAAGAAATATTAGGATTAGGAAATACTAAGAAACACAAACACAAGGTTTGGTGTGGGACGCCACGTGCGTCACTACCCTTGCGTCATCTCATCTGTCCGGTACAGCAGTTGGGGCCGGTGCGGCGGCAATTTCAGCCGAAGATCTCAAGCGGCGCCAATATTGCAGTCTCGACAGAGCTTACGTGTTTTAGCCATTTGGGGTCGAGACCCTGGGTCCACGGGGTATCGGGGCCTATCGCGTTTTCAAAATTATTTCTGGGCGTCTGGTCTATGCGACGTGTAATCCGAGAGCTGGCGCTTATCTGGGTCAACGCATAAGCATTGCAATTCAGCGGGGCAATGCAGCCAGTGTCTTGGGGACACTTCCGCCTGGTAGTGATCTGGAGCAGTTGAGCTATCTATAGATCGTTTGCAACGGTCTTTAGATGATTCAACTGTTTCTTCTGTATTTTAGTCATGTAAATATTTATTGTTATTAAAGGCATTATGCCCCTTTAAATAAAATAAAAATAGTTAAATATACTTAATACTTATTTTAAGTGGATAAATTTAGATAAGGTAATGTGAGTTGAAGTACCTATGTTAGTAAACTTAACTTTATGTATTAAATTTAAATATTATAATAGGCCGAGTCTGGTTGTCTGTTTTAAGCAGCAACTTACCCTGCATCGGTCCTCCCTTCGTAATATCATGCACCTGTCTCGGGTTCAGGATATACTGCAGCTTCCTCAGCACCCTGGACCCCTGTCTACCCCCTGACTTGGGGTTGATGAACACCAGCAGCGGGCAGGTTCCATCAGGGGGGGTGATTTGGAAGGAGATCGGAGGCGCTCGCGGCTTGCTCTCACTCTCCTGGGTGATTGAGACGGGCAGTGATATTGATGTTGGGATTGATTGCTGTAAAAAAAGGCGACTATTAACTCAATTCGAAATCAAATAAGTTTATACTGTAACAAAAACATGGTTCAACAATACTGTAACACGATACCTAGTATTCCCAGAAGTTATAAACTGTCTCGCTGAAGATATTTTTGTTGATATTTATAGCGGGGTGAAGGAAATATGTATATAAATTTGTTTGTTCACTCTGTTAGTGTTAAAAGGAAATAAGAATAACGACTGTACTATGCCAGATAACTGGATTATAAAAAAAAATGGACCAAGTCCACTATTGACATTCCATAGAAGCGAAAAGGGGACCAATTCACGTAATACAATTTTAAAAACATAACAAGACTTGACCCGAATGAGATTGGATTATGAATTGATTATATTTTGGCAATCTGCTCCATTAATATTACAATATTACCTTGATATGTAATAGTATAATTTATGATACAATGGAGCTAAATTATACGTGAGGCTGTGGGTTGCAGCCTGAGCCGTAGGCGAGGGCGTAAATCAGCCGAGTGTCCAGTGAATTATGTACAGTGATCGCAAAAGTTTGAAAAATACTATAATTTTAGTGATAAAATGCAAATATTTTATAACAAATTATTGTAAGTTATAAGTAATTTGATAATAATAAATCTTTTTTGCGTTTTAATTAGGGATACTTTTATTTATTCCAAAAATGTAATAGGATTTTCAGCGGGATAAAACCTCTTTGTTGTTACAAAAACAGTATTACCCGGTTATATTGAAAATGCTCTGTTTACTCCCATACTTATACCTATAATTTGCAGTTAGGTACTAACTTAACTTTGTAGGGATAATTGTATTATGCACTAGTGTGTTATATTAATAGTTCTATTTGTGACACTAAGAACGATGTACTCACTTTACGAGCAAGTGTGTTGAAAAATGCATAATCGCGTGCCAGTCAACTCATACCATTGTATTGTCAGTTACGTGAATACCGTTTAGAACATTTAACTTAACGAGACTAGATCGATACTCGAATCTAACTATTTATGTTACGGGAATTGGCCCCGTGACTTTAATGAACCATTCTCTGTGGTTTGTAACACAGTTAACGCGCCGGCGAACCCTGAGCGCAACTTCAATTCGGCCGCGTCAAAAACTTCGGCCTGAATATCGCTATCCCTGTTTAGTGACAAAGTTTAGCCACACAGAGCGACAGTGATAGCAATAGAACGATTCTAAATTTGATCAGATTTTGACCGTGTTCCGTAATACCAAAAATGATGACTGAAAACTTGTTGTATTTTTCTCATTGTGTTGTTATTCTGTAACTAGACGATATAATCTATGTTCCCACGACTAGGATACGTAAGATGTTGTTGTTTTTAATACGAAACAATAAGGTTGAAATCAGGTCTTATATGCCGTAAAACCATGCAGAATGCGATATGCTTCTATTTCATTTTAGGGAAGTATTTTGATCTAATATATGGTTGGGAACCTAGATAAATACTATTCAAATTAAAATAATACCTTAATATGGTAGAAATATGCTCCAATTAGAAATGATCTTGGTAGTACGTGTTATATGGGCGATTGTCCCTCCGGTGTCCCCTTAAGTGATATAACTTAGAAAAATAAACGCAATATGTACCTAGATTATTACAAAGCAAAATTTATGGCAAGATAGCATGTGTAAAATAACCAGTATTTATTGGTACAATTGAATGTTGTGGTTTGACAACGATAAAGATGTACTTAGTTTGGTAGGCAGACATGTAAATTCTAAAATCTACCTTGCATTTGTTGTAAACTCATGATAGTACAAGCATAAGCTCTTAAGACAAGAAATTGCTACCTTCATCATCATCATCATATCAGCCGTAGGACGTCCACTGCTGGACAAATGCCTCCCTCATTGATCTCCAGGAACTGCGGTTGGAAGCGGCCTGCATCCAACGCCGACCTGCGGTTCTTACCAAGTCGTCTGCCCATCTTGTAGGTGGACGTCCTACGCTGCGCTTGCCGGTCCGTGGTCTCCATTCGAGAACTTTCCTGCCCCATCGGCCATCTGTTCTGCGCGCTATATGGCCTGCCCATTGCCACTTCAACGTGCTAATCCGTCGGGCTATGTCGGTGACTTTAGTTCTCCTACGTATCTCCTCATTTCTGATTCGATCCCGTAGAGAAACCCCGAGCATCCCCCCTATTACTACCTTATGGCAATAAAAATATACAATACAAAATAACAGAAATACCGAAACAAAAGTTTCACATCAAATTGTATAATCGGTTAGTTTATAAGTTGATACTTGACTTAGATAAGTTTTTGGACGTGATATGAAATAATTATAAAACTATGATAAGTTTCGATACAATAATACTGTATTACCCGTGCGCGATAAGTTGGGACCTGAGCGCGGTGACGTCATATTGGCGTGTTTGTACCGCCCGCAAAAAAGCGAACATAACAAGTAGCCGCCCGCGGCTTCGTCTTTGTTTTTTTTTAACCTAATTTATTATGTTACTCAGGGAGGACGCTGCTTTTTATCTAATCTTTTTTACACTATTTGAATAAAATAAAAAAACAATGTTTAAGTTTATACATTTATTTTATCTATTATTTACATTATCTCATCTTCGTCACTACTTAGTGGATTTATGCCTTCTAGAGGTTGTTCTTCGTCCTCAGTCTCACTATAATCACTTGACAAAGAGGTATCCGATAAATTTACAATTAATTGCGATTCATTCGTCTCTTGTAAGAGGTCATCGTCCCAATACTTTTGTCGAAGCCTGTCCACATGGTTGACTTCTTTTTTCCAGTCACTCTCACTTATGCTGGTAATTGCATCTCTCGTTAATTTTTCTATTTCCCTTTCTGACTGGTTGATATTTTTATCGGCTACTCTTTGCTTGACCAAACTCCAAATGTATTCTATTGGATTGAGGTCACACATGTAACAAATCAAAACAATAACAGAAACGAAAACTAAAAGAATTCCAGAGTGCGTCGTTACGTGACGTAGGCCAGTACGAGACTAAAAACCCTAGTAAAAAATAGTGATGCGAACGGTACAATACGGGCGCCATCGGGGAAGTGCAGGGGAAGCGGTCGGGGAGTCGCATTCCTAGCAGGTCCCAAGTTATCGCGCACGAGTAATATTGACATGATGATAGTAGATTATTAAACGAGGGCATCGGGTTATTATCGGGAAGTATCTAGTCAATCGTATCGTCTTTGGTTCCTAGACCAGGGTGCAGAGGTATCCAAAAACTGACTCGGATTTACTGAAGCACTATTCATTGTCCGTTACATTGCGTGAACTACTCTATAACATACGCTGGAGGCGACTATAATCTCTTTGGCGACTGGTCGGGCGGCTGGCAAATGACGTAACGTCGGGCCAAAGTGCAGACTTGCATAAAACTCAGTCACAGAATATACTGCAGTAGCCCTTGCTACAGAGGGGATAAAGCAGTATCTTGTGTCATGGGCGCTATATTGAATCCCGAACGTAACGAAGGATTCTAGAGTTAACTCACGAGCGGAGCGAGGGAGGAATTCTGAGTGCAGAGGGATATAAGCACACGCAAGATGCAGACAGCTTTATCCACAAGGAGAATGTTCTACTTTTTACACTTTCTGCGAGACAATAAAAACCAAATCTAGGTTGGTGCATTCTGTGCAGAGGTTAGTTCAATTTACGAATAAGTTTTTATTGTGTCTCCTTGGTTCAAATTGTAATACAGATGAAGTTCCAAATTCAAATCACGTTATGCCGCGAACTTTTCTTCCGGCTCAGCAGTAGTTTAATCACCTGCTTTCGGTGCGGTTTACATGACATATTATTTGACATTGTCGAGCAGGTGCTGTGAAAAATACATATTGACATTCCTTTATATTTAGTCCATTGAAATGTTACATTTTTTAGGCTTTACCTTGCGTTTTTTAGAGGACGCAATTTTATTTTTTTGGTGTGTAGGGGGGGGGGGGGTCAGTGTAAAGCTAAAACCAAGTTTGTGGGGTCGCCACCCTTGTCCCACGGCCGCCATCTTGAAAATAGGGGTTGAAATGGTTTTTACGATATATCTCTTAAACTAATTATCTGAAAAAAAAAATTTGTTAACATTTTTTGGTGCAAATTAAATTCTCTACAACTTTGCACCAGTAATTTTTTGTTTAGAACTATAAATAAAAAAGTTATAAGCGAAAATGTTCAGAAATTCGTGAAAAAAAATTATATTTTTCGATATAACTTTTTTTTTATCATTTTAGGGAAAAAATTATATCAGACCAATTTTGAAGATCGGTTTTTGAGGAACAACTTTTAAATGCAACATTTTTTTATTAAGTCAATAGCTAAGGTTTTACAGCGCTCCGAAGTGAGTACTATTTTTCAGTACTCTTAACTATTCATATATTATACGTGTGTACTAATAATGTGTCATCAGTTATTGATTTTTTTTTGTTTTTATATTTTTTTTAATTATAAATTTTGCAATATTATTAATAATTAATTATTGACTCTTTTCCACTCTATTACAGAATTTTACAATTTTTGATTTGTAAAATAATTTTAAATCTGATGGCCGTTACCGAGAATACTGTTCAGGTATAAAATACCCAAGTGACCATGAGGGAACAAAAGAACATCTGCCTGCTATTATTATTATTATTTCTAACCTCTCTTATTGTAAGAATAGCTAATAATATTGTATTGAAGTTGTCGTTCAAGTTTCAACTTACATCTTTTAGTTGTGCTACATATTTCTTTACGCGCGGATGTATTTTATTCTGTTTTTAATTGTGAAGACGATTTCTAATGATTTTAGACACGATTTTAACATCAGTGAAAACAATTTTTTTTAAATTAGCATTTAGGTTTTAAGCGTGCTTTTTCTATTATTCCATCACGAGTGATTGTTTATTTGTAAAAAACCTTTAAGTGAAAATAAAATAAAAACTGTAAAGGCAAAAGGTGTAAAAACTTTACTAGATCGAGCTGTAGCAAAAAATGATGAGGTTAATGAACAATTTTTACGAACTGTTTCGGAAGTTACTGTACATATTACGTGTTATTGTTATTACGTGGACAATCGAACCGATAATGTTGTTCGTCGTCGCAGCAGCAGCTCCAGTAGTTTATCTTCAGTTTCAGAAGCTCCAGAGCCAGACTTTGATTTTGTGAACAATTGCTTCATCTGGGCCAAAGCGCTTCAGGATCCAAGTATTTCGCGTACAAGCCGACAACCGCGAATTTCTGAACATTTTCACTTCATCATCATCATCATCATCATATCGGCCGTAGGACGTCCACTGCTGGACAAAGGCCTCCCTCATTGATCTCCAGGAACTGCGGTTGGAAGCGGCCTGCATCCAACGCCGACCTGCGGTTCTTACCAAGTCGTCTGCCCATCTTGTGGGTGGACGTCCTACGCTGCGCTTGCCGGTCCGTGGCCTCCACTCGAGAACCTTTCGGCCCCATCGGCCATCTGTTCTGCGCGCTATATGGCCTGCCCATTGCCACTTCAACGAACATTTTCACTTATAACTTTTTATTTATAGTTCTACGACAAAAAATTACTGAACCAAAGTTGTAGAGAATTTAATTTGAAACAAAAAATGTTAAACAAAATTTTTTATCAGATAAATAGTTTAAGAGATATATCGTAAAAACCGTTTCAACCCCTATTTTCAAGATGGCGGCCGTGGGACAAGGGTGGCGACCCCACAAACTTGGTTTTAGCTTTACACTAACCCCCCCTACACATCAAAAAAATAAAATTGCGTCCTCTAAAAAACGCAACCCCAAATGTAACTTTTCAATGGACTAATTGTACTTTATGAAATAATTGTAATTAACCATACTTCATGCAATAACTCTTATTTTATTTCATTTCACGTATCTTAGTGGTTTTTCGATGCTATATTTTTAATTACTTACATGTATTTTTTTTATTTTACTTAGAAAACTTTCGTGATTGATTTCAATCATTATTATAAATACGGGATTTATCACGTACCGTCTTATCGGTGTTTCGACCGACAATGTTATCCCATATAGGGATAGAGGATGGGTTCTACCGCCGGCCTGGAGGCCATGTCTTCATGATGCAAGTGACAGAAGAGTGAGTGAACCTGGTAGAGACATAGTTAGTGTTGTGTGTTTGCCTGTACCAAGAACTACAGAAGAGAGCAGCAGTGATGATAATGATGATGACACAGCGGGTCAACGGACCGTGCTTTCGTTGACCCAATCCCCACCACCCCGCCCGTCCACTCGCACGCAGAGAGCAGCGGCGCGCAGTGCGAGGCGAGACGTTATTCGGAGCGGATCGCACTCACCCTGATGAAGGTTCACGAATTGAACCGAAACATTGTCGGTCGAAACACCGATAAGACGGTACGTGATAAATCCCGTATTTATAATAATATTTCTTTTACTTATAAAAAAAATAACAATGGCAATTAAGTACCTGGTCGTGGTGGTTCTTATGGGGTAGAGACCGTTGCCTGTCAAGTACGAGGGGTCGGATGACGGTGGGGGGGAGGATGTGGGGGGCGTGTCGGCCCAGCGAGCAGGACCCCCCTGCGGCACCCACGCAGCGGTTGTGCAACTGGAAAAAAAATACTACGATAAGTAATATTATCACACGATAATGCGAAAGTTTGGATAAATAAATAAATATGGCTAGACATTTCACACAGTGATATCTAGCCCCAAACTAAGCAGAGCTTGTACTATGGGTACCAGATAACTGATACAATACTTACTTATATATGTAGGTACTTCTTATTTTGTAAATGCATACTTATCTTTATGCAACAATTCCAAACTTATGGCAAACTTTATGGAACAACTCTTTGGTACTCACAGTAATATGACACCAGCGGCAGTGAAGTCCTGTGATGCCGTTGTAACCCTTGATCTTTTTCCTACATCTCGCGCATTTGCCGTGACAATTGCCTGAAAATAAGGCAACATTTAACGCTCGGAATATATAGCTTCCGGGCTTGTCAGGGACAGTTGTTTAACGGCTCCTGGCCAATTCGTCGCACAACCAAACGTTTGGATTTTTCCTGCGTCGACTACACACGATCCGAGGCCATCCGGTTTCTACCTGGAAGCAACCGGGGCATGCTCCGGATTCGCAGGATCGGGAAGATCCGGATGCCATATTTAATATACACAGTTTCTGAAACATCACGTAAATGATTCCAGGATCAATGTTTCGGGAAGTGTGCCGTCCACATCATCAGCTGTTTCCAATAAGTCGCCCGCTTAAACATTTTTCGTCTGTCCAAACTATCTACATGTTTCATAAATAAGTTAAAAACGCGTCCACGCTCATACACATCTTTTTCGAAACTAATTTGTTTCAGACACATCATCAACACATCATTTTGTTTCAGAAACACGTAGATTTTGTTTCAGAAACGGTGTTTATAAACATTTGTGAGACATGGGTTGAGACTACCTTACAAAAGATGTGCTTAGTTGCTAAGCTACGTATATGTTTTATTGAAATACCCTTTGTTTGTCTGGGTTTAGTTATATCTATGTGTCAGAAAATTGGAATTTAAATTATTAGCCTAACATTTAGCTCTTAGCTACTAGTCCATAAAAATTGTATGTTGGTTTCTCTAAATAAATATATAAATTAAATTAAACTAGTGGTTCCGCCCTGAGCTGTCACCTCGCGAGTTTCCCATTAAAAAAACGAAATTATTATACAGGAAAATATTATTCACTCCGATTGTTCCAAACAAGAATTTTTGTTTTTGCTGATGATACAGCTTTGATTTTCTATGGAGATAACTGGGAAAAAGTAGCGGCTACAGCTGAACGTAACATGAGAATAGTCTTTAGTTGGCTAAATAATAACCTGTTAACCCTAAACACTGAGAAAACAAAACTTGTACCCTTCAACATAACTAAAAGAACAGCTCTCCATAGTTCATTCAAAGTTAAGCTCCGCAATTGTCTCATAAATCCCCATTCCAATAATTTCTGCACATGTCCCTCACTTGAGCAAGTAACGAATATTAAATATTTAGGGATATACAT
The DNA here is from genome assembly GCA_918857605.2 of Philereme vetulata. Classification (NCBI taxonomy): domain Eukaryota; kingdom Metazoa; phylum Arthropoda; class Insecta; order Lepidoptera; family Geometridae; genus Philereme; species Philereme vetulata. Next base: position 4,313,558 of record OU975475.1, on the reverse strand, counting down.
TGACGAAAATCTCACTTGGAAAATACAAATAGACTACCTGTGTTCCAGGCTCAGAAAAATGCTTCACATTTTCAAACGCCTTAGATCTATCACAGACGTAAAATTTATAAGGGTAGTATACCTGGCATTATGCCAAAGTATCCTATCCTATTGTTCTAGCTCCTGGGGCGCTGCTTGCAAAACATATTTACACAAACTAGAAAGGGCCCAACGCGCAGTACTAAAAGTTGCTTACCACAAACCCTATAGATACCCTACAGAATCCCTATACAAAGACGTAAACCACCTTACGGTTCGGCAGTTGTATTTATCCTCGGTCATACTCAAGTTTCATAAAACCTCACTGATCACAGTCGCCTCTACTTATTCCAACAGACGGACAGTATGGAGCGCCCTGAAAGTTAAAACAAGTTTTGGCAAAAGAAACTATAACTTTGTTGGTCCTACACTCTACACCAGAATAAATAAATCAATAGACATAATGGATCTCGCGACCAAAAAGTGTAAGAAAAAATTATTAGCCTGGCTCTCAACATTGAACTACCATGAAACGGAATCCCTTCTTAACACACCAACGTGATAGTCAAACATGCATATAAGTTGGTTAAATGAAAGCAAATTTAAGTATAAAAACTATATAATAATCTATAAGAAACAGGGCAAAACAGATATGATATATGTCTCTTAAACAGATAAACATTACTCCATATCTGAACTTCCTTCCCCCCTTCCCCTCCTTCCCTACACACTACACACGCGCTCTTACATACACACACCCCTACACACAATTCCTATACACAAACTCACCCACACACAAATACACACGCACACAAACACACAATCAAACTCACAGGACGAAAGAGACTGTCTCCCACAACACAGGTTTTACCTAGGGTGGGAGCTATAGTCTAACTTTTTATTAGCTGCAGTAAAATGACGTTTCTAAATGTCATTCCGTAAAATAATGTTGCCAGCCTAATCTCAATAGGGATGTGATTCAGTTCACAAAAATTAATTAAATAACATTATTATGACGTTTTTGTTTCATTTTGAATGTACCTCCCTATACTTCCACTAAAAAAGATCAATCCTCTAGTATAGTAATAATAATAGGTTAAAAAAATACATTACAACTTAATATTAAATCTCAAAAAAAAACCAAACTGATTATTCATTTATGATTCACTCATTTAGCTACATCCCTATTTATTTTTCTTCAAAAACCGGCAACCCACAAAACGTCATTTTACTGCAGCTAATAAAAAGTTAGACTTTAGTGAGCTTCTACAATGGATGTCACTTATTTATTTGGAAACTAAGTAAAGTAAAGACCTCAGTAGTAAAACAATGCCATTGTTATTGCCTTCATGTTTGTTTTTAGTTTTAAATTTAGTATGTAAGTCGCATGTTGTTATGGTGAAATAAACTTTATTCTTATCTTATTAAGGTGTTTGGTAATAATAATATACTGACGATATTCAAGTGACGGTTTCTCAAAACATAAAAAAGACTTCTCGAAAAAAAAACTACTAGTTATATTATTTTAAATTTTAAAGAAAATCGACTAAGTTTAGGTGATTATTTCGATAAAAAAATTACTGCCCACTCTTGCAATCGACATCCAAAAATAAAGTACGATTATATATCTCTTTCGGAAATGGCTGCGGGTTTTGGGTTAGAAAGGGACAACAAGAGATATCTCGAGACGCCACCAATACAGTATCTGTGGTAAGATGGCAAGAATTATGCAATAGCACAACATAAGTTTAATAAAGTGTTTGTTTTTACATGCCTAAATAAATATCACATTTCTATGGTAGCCATTTCACAAATTTATATATTATGCTCATCAAAATAACCAACATAAAACAATATTTGTAATCTTTGACTATTAATTAAAATAGTGTCAAAAAATACAAAACTAACTATCTTGACCGACAGTTTCAATCAAACTGAATTTACGGTTATGTTTTTGGGGTAGCTATTGCAAGTTTTCTGGATTTCAGACGGTTTCCTATATTTGTGTAACTAAAGCTACACGAATATCAAATTTCAGCACTGTGGGGTCAATGGTAACAGACGGAAACGATTTCTTGTTATCAGAGTCAAATCACGGATTGCCCAACAGCACTATAACTTTCAAGCACCGAGATTTTATCAATATTTCCATACTAAGTATAAGGTAAAATACCTCTCTAAATATCAGTTAAAACCTAAACATAAAGAGTGGTTAAGTTCATTAACATACATTGAAACAGAAAATTTATTTACAATTTTACAATAGATTTATCCAATAATGACGAATATAATAGACACACCTGAATCCACAAACACTTCATAATTTATTAGTTTTAGTTTTACCCTAACTTGCTTACACACAACACATTTATATTATATAATAAAGTTAAGTTTAAAAATAAATAAATGGATAAACACTTTGTGCGATTCGATAGCTTTGAAGCAAAATAATTAGGTATTGAAATATTCGACACTTGATAAATGATCACTCACCGTTTTATTTCGCCAACTAGCCAGGTCCCGGGACACACTCACTTTGAGGGTTGCACAGACACTCTAGGCTCAATCACGAAGGTTTTACTGCTTGGAAATGAGGAATTTGAATATATTTCATAAATAGTTCGAGATGCGTACGCGCGCTCTTTTTGTTGTCAGGTGACAGACTGTCCTGTTATTGGATAGCGCCGCCTTGCGTCCATCGACTGCGCGCGGGAACTGTGAGTCGTATGATTTGGCGGGAACGCGGGTCGTGGTTCAAATATCAAGCATTTTAAAATCAACACACTTAATTATACACCAGGATTCGTATACAATCTACCTAAATAGTATTGAGTATTTAACTATCATTGTAGTATTGTATCAATTGACTGTTTATCTATCATTGTAACTATTGTACTACTTATGTATTTTCTTTATCTTTTAATGTGGGAAGAAACTGACTTCTGACATACAGCTCACGCTACCACTAGTTCAGGAGCCAGGGCTTCAACCAGAATTGTAAAAATTGGTATAATACAAATAAAACATATTTGATTTTTTTTAATGGTGTGTGTGAATTTAGTGAAAGCTCAGTTGTTATTGTGGCTAATAACTCAAAAACTACAAGACGTAAACTAAAAAAATTGGTTGCCTGTAAAGTAGATCTTAGGCCAATCATGCCTCTCTGTCGCTTGTTCCGCGCTCTCGCTTGCACGCTCGGCTCAGGCGGAACGTGACAATGAGTCATGCTTTTTCGTTCGTGCAGCCGGTGTTCATCGATTTATAAGACGTTTAAAATGTACTAATGAAGTCCTGATAGACCTGGTAATCTCTTTTTTTACCACTTTTGAACCCCGTTATCTTAACAACGTTTTTCCACATTCAAACCACATTTTTCCCCCCGATCATTTAACCACACCAGTATTGTGTCATCAGTAGCTACCTATATACCAAATGTCACAACAATCGGATCTACTTTTCGAAAGTTATCCTCGAATAAACATACATAAATACATACAAGGCCGATTCGTCCAAGTTGATTTGGACATCTCGTTTCGCTTGAACAATTAACTGTATAAAAACTATACCTTCAATCCAGTGATGCGCCAGTGTAGCCGGTGCCCGTTTTGACTTAGAATATGTGGCTATGCACGAAGCAGGGGCTCGTTGCACACACCGTTCGTGAACTGTGAACTTGCAGACTAATGGAAAAATATACAAAATATTATTAGAGATTCAAGTATTACTGAAAAAAAGAAGGTTTACTTAAAGTTTAGATAATTGCATTGAACCATTGAAATTGTATATAACTTATATCTTAGAGTTAGAACGGTGTAAGAATTTTATACTTTCTCAACATTTAGCGTTTAAAATATGAAATGGAATTAAAAAAAAATATTTGTCAGCTGCACTAAATTTTACTTATAATTTTAATTTAAAACAATTATTTTTGATCGGGCCAGTTCTTGTGTATTTTCTACTTTGAACAAAATCTTACAGGCTGCGCCAATAGACAAATAGGGATCTTTAAAGAGTTACTCAGACCATAGAAAAATGTATCTTACTCACATATGCAACAGAGTCCCTTCTTGCCTAGCCCGACCAGCATATTAAGACAGAGGTTGCAATAAGCTGGTCTGCTGAAGTGTTTGAGTCTCCAGGCGTGTTCTCCGTCCTCTTTGACGTTAGTGTCCAATCCTAACAGCACGAGGAGTGGTATTGTTGTCATTCTGAAACACAATTAAGTAATTAATACTAGCTTCCTATTAAACTACTCAAAACAAAATAGGGCCCATCCAATAAAATATGATTTAAATTAAAATAAAAAAAAATATGTACAATTTATTTCAAGTTTAATTTTAGAAATAGGTTAACACATTCAGCATCATTAAAAAAACATTACAATGCCTTATTTTTGCCAAAAAAATCGTCAAGAAATGCACGTTTTACACATTAACTTAAAATTACACGGTTTTCCAAAACAACACGTTGAAGACACGAGCACGTTTTTTTTAAACATGTTGTTAGGGTTGCTTCAATGCCTTATGTTTAGTAACGCGTAGGTCCTCCCCTATTGCGCGCACACTCTCTGAGTCGGTTCGGAACACTCTCTATAAGGTGGATGACGTTTTAATCTGGAATTTGCTCCCAACACACTTTTAAAGCAGTTATCAACTCCTGTCGGCTATGAATTTCAGTGTGGTTGTCTTTAAGGCTTCTTTTCAACTGGTCCCAGATATGCTCGATCAGATTCAGGTCCGGACTCATGGCAGGCCAGGGTAGAACTGCGATACCAGCTTCGGAGATTGCACTTTGGGTCACTCTGGCAGTATGAGGGCGAGCGTTGTCTTGCATCAGAATAAAGTTAGGGCCTACTCGCTGTGAATATGGGATCACATGAGGTCGGATGACATGCTGAACATAGCTGGCGGCCGTTACATTGCCCTCATCCAAAATCACTAGCTCGGTTTTGCCCATTATGCTAATCCCGCCCCATACCATAATACTGGGTCCACCAAAGCGGTCAGTTTCACGAATACATGGTTCTGTAAAACATTCTCCAGGTCGTCGCCAAACTCGTACGCGTCTGTCATTATTAAAAAACTTTACTTTAGATTCATCTGTAAAAAGCACTGTCCTCCAATTATTCATGGTCCATTCGAGGTGATCACGTGCAAACCTTAATCGCGCTGCACGGTGGGCTCTGGTCAATTTGAGCCGAACAACTGGCATTCTGGAGCGTTGTTGGTCTTCATGAAGTCTGTTGCGAACAGTTTGGTCACTCACTCGCGTTCCAGTGGCGTCACGTAAGCGGTTTCTCAATATGCGTGCAGTTACAGTTTGCTCGCGACGTGCAGAGAGTCGGATGTATCGGTCTTCTTGGGAGGTTGTCGCTCGGGTTCTACCTGAACCGCGCCTCCTACTCACGCTACCTGTCTCTTGAACGCGTTCCCACACATTTCGAATAGCTCGTCTTGACACACCTAAGCTTGAAGCTACCGATCATTGCGAATTTCCCTGCTGAAGCAAAACAATGGCTCTAGTCGCGGGTTCCGTGTCCATGTGATGTCGAGAACCAGGCATGGTTTATGCAAACAGTAATGTAATCGATAATTAAAGGTAAAGTTACGATAACTTCTTCGTTAGACACAACAAACCCCACTGAACAACAATGTAATGGCACTCACAGATTCTGCGGTATATCGTAAGATTTTGTTTCTTGTCTACCCACTTAAGAACTACCCTAAACTTGGCGTTTAAGTGTTATTTTTATGATCAATAAATATGCCTACTTAACATTTCTACTTTTTACCCAACTGCGGAGAAGGAGGGTAATATTTTTATTGAAAAACTACGCGTGCGAAGCTGCGGATTGGTCAGCTAGTTCTTAATAATTTGACGACCTCCGTGGCGCAATGGGCAAATAGCCAGCTGAAACGCAGGAGGTCGCGGGTTCGATTCCCGCCGCAGAATAAATGTGTGCATGATCTACATATATTTGTTCCGGGTCTGGATGTTTTTCTTTGTATTATAGGTTTGTATTTGCAAACAAATTGTATGTATTCTATCAGTTATCTGGTTCCCATAGTACAAGCTCTGCTTAGTTTGGGGCTAGATAGCGCTGTGTGAAATGACCAGCAGTGCTTATTTAATATTTATTTTATACATAGCGCGTTCTTAATCAACACCCATGATCACACATTTAAACAAAATCCCTATATCCCTATATATTTCTTCAAATGCGTACACGACTCCATAAACGAACTATATGGAGTCTACAAGTGGCAACAGCGAGTTTATCTTTATTTCTAGTATTAAAACTATGATTATCGCTATATGTCTTAAACAAATTAATATTTTTGTAAACATACATCAGATTTTCATAGATGACAAGGGAAAATCGTAATATTTATTTCTTTAAATAAATCAATTTTTAATACTGGTGGAACTACTCAGTAGTACTGCTGACCCGAAACGGATTTTTTTCACCTTTCCTGAACACAGATGACTTTGGGGACTTTGGCAGTTGAGGCTTTTCTCAGCAGTGGGATGATATAGGTTACTTGAAGAGTCCTTACCCGCCCCGCTTCCATTCATCCAGTGACACAGTTCCATCTGCATCGTAGTCTATCTCCACCATCATGTCTTGTAGGATCTGAAACCACATGACAAACATTTGTTACTACTAAGTATACTAGACGCCAACGCTCCTGGCAGACGGGGTCATAAAACGTGGGACCAACAACGCTCATTATTGAATTTTTTAAATATTAATATTAATTATTTAAACGCTATTTATGTAAAATATTCATTAAAATAATTACAAATGTCATTCTTATCGCTAAAACTATTATTGTCAGTATCTAATATTTTATCACAGGTCATATCACAGTTAGATAGTTTACCACTCTCTTATTTTATAATCTACCATACACACTTTATTTTTTATCAATAAATAAATATTGCTGAATATTTTACACAGCGCTATCTAGCCCTAAACTAAGCAGAGCTTGCTATGGGAACCAGATAACTGATAGAGTACTTATATACTTTTTTTTGTAATTACATACTTATAATATATAGAAACACAACCAGACCCGGAACAAATATCTGTAGATCATGCAAACATTTGTTCCGCAGCGGGAATCGAACCCACTACCTCCTGCGTCTCAGCCGGTTAATCACCCACTGCGCCACGGAGGTCGTCGGATTTTATTTTGGGAGGAGTCAACTTTGTCCCTGTAGAATAATTATTTTGCGTATATGCAGACATGTTTGAAAATGTTACTGTACCTAGCCACATAGTCTTTGATAAACACATTATCACCCTCTCTGGAAATTGCATAAAGATTAAACAATTTTTTTCTAGAGATGATAATGCTTTTGGTTGCCCACGGATTAAATTTATTTGGACATCCTATCCTTATCTCAGAAACTGGAATGTGCTCATTTAATTTTCCTAAGAAACACATAAAGAATGTTTCGTAGTTAGTTTATAGTTCATGTTTAATTGCCACTTCTTGGATTGCAGTTTCATACCAGTAATTTTTCGTATAGATTGCATTGATACAGTATTTTTTTTTATTTATTTGTTCATAAAACAATTAACCAATTGTATTTGAAACTATGTTATACATTAAATTATACTAACTATACATTAAAATTTTAAAAATAAACATCATTAAATACAAAAATAACCAATAAACCGACACAATTCAAAACACAAGTCACATTAAAAATCACAAAAACAGCACTTAGGTTAAAAAGTCAAATGAAAAAAAAAAATTAAAAAATGTCATAAATTAATTGAATAAATAAATCATTTTGAATTGCATTGTGACTTGAACTCATCCACTGAATAAAAACACCCTTCCAGCAAAAGCTTTTTTAGCCTAGTCTTAAATATGATTGGACTATCAATAATTTTCATGTCAATGGGGAGAGAGTTGTATAAAATAACTGCTTGATACCGAGAGCCATGCATCGCTACATTTAATTTTGGACATAGTGGAGCATCAAGATCTTTCCTTAGTAGTATGTTCTATTATATTTCGCTCGCTCTTGCAGACCTTATGGGTGCCGTTAGTGATGTGCCGATCGCTACCGGCTGAGAAACAGGAGGTAGCGGGTTCGATTCCCGCTGCGAAACAAATGTTTGCATGATCTACAGATATTTGTTCTTGGTCTGGTTGTTACTCTTTATATTATAAGTATGTATGTATTTTCAAAAAAAAAAAAAATATTAGTATTCAGGTGTGTAAGGGGTGTAAGGGGTGCCAAACAACATCTTTCGGCACCCAAGCCAACCTTACCTGCCCGCGGTGCACCCTGCCGATCAACGAACAAGGCTCTGGCGAAACCACCCACCAACCCGCAATTGGACCAGCGTGGTGGGTCATAGTCCAAACCCCTCAACCATGAATTGACACAACCAACCAAGGCCCCAAGTGCCCGGCGACTCTAGTGGCTGTGCTGGCGTTGACGGGCGCCATACCAACCCTGGGGTCAGGGGAGCTAAGAATCTCCGGGCGAGGTCCTACCGTTAAACGACCCCTGCTCACGTTATAAAGGACACCGATACACTGAACATCCTTATTTACAACGTACGAACGCTCAGAGAAGACGAGCGCTTGCTAGAACTTGAAAACGCCCTACAAAACATCAATTGAGACATTGTTGGCCTAGGAGAAGTCAGACGACTAGGCGAACATACAGATGAACGTGATGATAACATATTCTTTCACTTCGGTGAAACTAGTGGACATCACGGTGTGGGGTTCCTGGTGGCAAATAAGTGGAAGGATAATATTATCGAATTTAAGGGCTATTCTGAACGAATTGCTGTACTAAAATTTCGAGTGACACCCAAAACTACATTGACAGTCTTTCAAGTCTATGCACTAACTTCTGCATGCACGATCGAAGAACTTGAATCTTTCTATGATTTGGTTAACATAGCCTGTGACGAAAACCGAGGTGCATGGAATATTGTCCTCGGTGACTTCAATGCAAAACTAGGTATAAAACAAGCATCAGATAGCGACGCCATACTCGGCCAATTTAGCTTAGGAGACCGCAATGAGCGAGGTACAAAACTTATTCAGTTTGCTTTAGGGCAGAATATGAGCGTTGCTAATAGTTTCTATGAGAAAACAACCACAAAGAAGGTGGACATGGGTATCTCCTGGTGGAAACACCCGTAACGAAATAGATTTTGTGCTTACTTCGGATTTACATATAGTTAAAGATATCAACGTAATCAATAAAATAAAATATAGTTCTGATCATCGGCCTATACGCGCAAAAGTTAAGTTTAATTTCAAAATCCACCGAAACAAATTATTTAGAAATAAAATTAGACAACAATCAAAACAAATCCTTATTCAAAATTCAGAAAACTTCAACCTTGCACTCTCAAACCAATTTTCTATATTAGGAATAAATGAAATAGAAAACGCTGATGATCAATACAAAACGATAATGAAGGGAATAGGGCTCCCTTCATTATCGGCCCTTTATTATAGGGCAACAAGACTATCCAAACCAGTGTTAAAAATAAACCGAAACTCTCAAAATACACTACGGAACTTATTTCTCAACGAGAGAAAATGGAAATAGCCACTGAAGATTATAATAAATTCAACAAAAAAATAAAACGCAGTATTAGAAGAGATATTAGATCATTAAACTTACACTTAATTCAAACAGCAATCGAAAAACATACCTCATTAAAAACGCTAAACAAGGAATTTTCAGAAGTAAGCATTGGATTAACTGGCTACAGGATTCAAACAAAATCAAATACAACAGCCGCGATAAAGTTATGGAAGTGTGCACAGATTTTTACAAAAAACTGTACTCCGACAATACTAAGACAACCGAAAATGTAGACTATAGTAAACCCGATATCATACCATTTATAACAGGTAAAGAGGTTCATAATGTTTTAAAAACGATGACATATGAACGAAGTCCTGGAGAGGATGGAGTAACAACCGAGGCATTAAAAATCGGCGCGCCCACCCTACTTCCGCATATCACCAACCTGTTCAACACCATTTTGCAAACCAGTCAAATACCGAAACAAATGTGTCACTCAAACATTGTCCTCCTACACAAAAAGGAGGACAAAACAAATATAGGCAACTATAGACCAATAAGCCTGATCTCGCATTTGTATAAGGCGTTTATAAAAGTTGTGCAATACCGCATTAGTGGCATTTTAGACCAACACCAGCCACCTGAGCAAGCAGGTTTTCGTCCCGGCTTCTCCGCAACAGATCATCTACACACACTAAACCAGATAATTGAAAAGTACACAGAATTTCATAAACCACTCTACATAGCCTTTGTGGACTACACAAAGGCTTTTGATAGCCTTCATCACTCAGCAATATTCAAATCACTAGAAAACCAGCAAGTTCACAAAACATACATTGACGTTCTTAAAATCATTTACCGCCAAAGCACAGCCAATATAAAACTCCACTCCACTGGTCCAGCATTTCACATACAGAAAGGAGTCAAGCAGGGTGACCCACTCTCTCCCATTCTGTTTAAAAGCACCCTAGAAGAGGTATTCAGAACATTATCTTGGGCTACAAGGGGCATAAACATCGGTGGCAAGTGCCTAACTAACTTGCGTTTTGCGGATGACATTGTCCTTTTTGCCCAAACAGCACATAACTTACAAGAAATGCTCCAAGAACTGAGCGCAGCAAGTCTTGAGGTTGGACTGCAAATGAATCGGTCGAAGACGCAAATAATGACCAATGCCACAAAACGTAGGGTCGAGGTAGATGGGCAGGAAATACTTTATGTCGATGAGTACATTTACTTGGGCCAGTCAGCAAGCTTCGAAAACAGGCATGACAAGGAAATCGATCGCCGCATCGAAAATGCCTGGAAGAGCTACTGGTCCATGAAGGCACACATGAAGGGTGACCTTCCTCTGAGTCTGAAGCGCAAACTCATCGACATGTGTATCCTGCCGGTTCTGACCTACGGTGCGCAAACATGGTCACTGACCGAGGTGCAGAAGTCCAAGCTCAAGATTTGCCAAAGGGCAATGGAACGCAGCGTCCTAGGATTCCGGAGAACTGATCGGGTGAGGAATACCACGCTTCGTTCTTTAATTGGCATAGCCGATGTGGGAGACAAAACCGCGAAGCTCAAGTGGGATTGGGCCGGGCACGTAAGTCGAATGCTTCCGGAGAGATGGGCCAATAGTATAACACCTTGGGTACCGGAGGATGGACAGCGACGTCGGGGTCGGCCGCGAAAGCGTTGGCGCGACGACATCAGCGGATTCGAGAAGGAATGGTGGGAATCTGCCAAGGATCGCGATAGGTGGAAGGAGTTGGGGGAGGCCTTTGCCCAGCAGTGGGAAAATGTAGACAAGATAAAAAAAAGTATTCAATCTGTTATCTGGTTCTCATGGTACTAGCTCTGCTTAGTTTGGGGCTAGATAGCGCTGTGTGAAATGTCCATAAATATTTATTTATTTATTTTATTTATCGATAACACTAATTACCAGTAATTGTATTGAAAAGGAAACAAACATGTTTGTTTGTTGGACGAAGCCACGAATTTCGCAAAATTGTGGTCGACTTCTTTATTCGTTTTTATTTTATTGCGTCACTGCTGCACTACATTTGCTTCTGGTTTCAGCTGAAAATCAGTGTTAGGTGCATACCATTCAACATTATGCTGAGCTGAACGCCATTTTGTTAAGCAGACACATGCCGAACTGTCTTATTAGATTCAATTGTATCTACTGACCCACCATGACTTACGGCGCCGAGACATGGACACTCACGCAGGAGGCTGTGTACAGGTTAAGAGTTGCACAGAAGCCATGAAGCGTACCATGCTCGGCATCAAACTCTTAGATCGAGTTCCAAACGTCTAGATCCGTAGAAGAACGAAGGTTCATGACGTTGGGAATCGAGTTATGGAGCTCAAATGGTCTTGAGCGGAACACTTAGCAAGACGTGGTGATGACAGGTGGAGCAAGGTAGCGACTGAATGGTGGCCGAGGAATGGCTGTAGAAGGATAGGACGTCCAGCAGCGAGATGGGTGGACGACATCGTTAGAGTGGCCATCAATGGGTGAGACTAGCGCAGGATCGTGGCGGATGGCACAGACTTGGGGAGGCCTATACCCAGCAGTGGTTGAAGTTGGACTGTGGATGATGATGATGTATCTACTTTTCTTTATAATTGTTTCATGTGTCATTTTTTGTTAACAAATAAATTATTGCTTTATTCTATTCCTATGTCTTCTTATGTTTTTTAGGTCTTCTTAAGTCTTTTTATGTGTTCTGCATTTTGGTGTCTTCTTAAGTCTTTTAATGTCTTCCTTTATCTTCTTAGGTCTTTTAATGTATTTTTGTGTCTTATTATAATAAATTCTTTTGTCTTATTAAGTCATCTTAGACCTTCTTAAGTCTTCCTTTGTCTACTTAGGTCTTCTTATGTATTTTTGTGTTTTCTTGTGTCTTCTAAAGTGTTTTTTTAGATCTTCTTATGGCTTACGTACCTATCATTAGACGCTAATGCCGCGCGACACGCTGTTCCAATGGTAAAATTTGTCTCGCAGAAAGCGTGAAAAGTAGAGTTTTCTTCTCGTCGATAAAGCTGTCTGCATCTTGGGCGTACTTTTATCCCTTTCTGCACTCAGGATTCTATAAAGCGCCCGGACGCAAGACACTGCTTTATCTCCTCGTCTAATAATCTACTATCTTGCCAAATATTGCCAAACCTTGTGGACGTCTTATGGTTCATATTAAGATAAATAATATACTTACAGGTTTTAGCTCAGAAGTCTCCCAGCCCAGGTATTCAGCTACCGTCATCATCTGGTTGACGATGCAGTCCATTTCATTGGTGTCCAGAACCCCATTGCCATCAGTGTCGTACAGACGAAACATGACTGTGGATGGAAACAAAATTATAAGAAACACTACCCTCCTTCTTCGCAGATTTTGGCACTGTCGCCGCATGATATTTCACAATCTTTGTCATAAAAGTCTCCATGAAATTTCCAAGATTATACAACCTGTACGACATTAATTTGACGACCTCCGTAGAGCCGGCTGAGACGCAGGAGATTGTGGATTCGATTGTCGCGGAACAAAATTTTCTATGATTTACAGATAGTTGTTCCGGGTTTGGGTGTTTTTCTATATATTATAAGTACATATTTACAAAAAAAACGTATATAAGTATTCTGTCAGTTATCAGGTTCCCTTAATACAAGATTAACTTAGTTTGGGGCTAGATAGCGCTGTGTGAAATGTCCAGCATTATTTATTTATACAATACACGTCCAGAATCATATTAACAGGATCATATTACCTAGGTTTAATATCTGTAGCTATTTTTTTTTCTTGGCTATTTAATTATTAAATATTTGAATTTACACTTGTCTTGAAGTTAATTTGATTGTTTAGTTTTACGTTATAATCTTTTGTACTGTTATATTTTTTAGGATTCTGTACCCAAAGGGTAAAACGACACCCTATTACTGAGGCTCCGCTGTCTGCCTGTCCATCTGTCACCAGGCTGTATCTCATGAATTGTGATACTTAGACAGTTTAAATTTTCACAGATGATGTATTTCTGTTGCTGCTATAACAACAAGTACTAAAAAAAGGAATATAATACATATTTTAGGGGGGCTCTTATACAACAAACGTGATTTTTTTTTGCTCGTTTTAGCTCGATATTGATATCGGCAATAAGTAGACGCTTGAAATATTAAAAACGCTTTGAATATAAAACAGAATATTTAGTTATATATTCACTTTAAAAATAAATAATTTAATTAAAATAAAAAAAAATATTTAATACAACAAACGTGATTTTTATTCCGTTTTTATAGATAATGGTACGGAACCCTTCGTGCGCGAGTCTGACTCGCACTTGGCCGGATTTTTTATTTGTGTATTTACTGTGTTGTTGTTTTTTTTTGTTCTATTCAAAGTTTTCATTTTATCGATAAACTACTTGAACTATGAAAAATACTTTTTAAATTTCCTCTCATTCGTGATGAAAAGTTGTTGTTATACTCGGGTGTAGTCAATAATACCCTTGATTATCCCGCTAGTATCTCGGGTATAATAGAACGCTTATAGCCCTTGTATAACAATATACTATTGTAGAAAATTATTTTCACGTATCTCATATCGGTTAGCATCTACGCTGATAAAGCAAATACAATAGTAGATTATTAAACAAGGGGATAAAGAAGTGTCTTACGTCACGGGCGCTATATTGAATCTCGAACGCAACGAAAGATTCTAGAGTTAACTGACGAGCGGAGCGAGGGATTTACTAGAATCCTGAGTGCAGAGTGTCCGGGGGGATATAAGCACGCCCAAGATGCAGACAGCTTTAACTATGAGGCGAATACTCTACTTTTCACACTTTCTGCGAGACAATAAAAACCAAATCTTGGTTGGTGCATTCTGTTTAGGCACGAGGTTAGTTCCATTTACGAATACGTTTTTATTGTTTCTTTGGTTCAAATTTGAATACAGATGAGGATCCAAATTCAAATTACGAATTTCAGTACAACTTTTCTCCCGGCTCAGCCGTAGGGATATAATCACCTGCTTTTGGTGAAGTTTACATGACATATAATTTGACATTGTCGAACCGGGTGGTGTGAAAATCTATTGATTGCGTAATATGGGTTAGGTGTATGGTGTTTATTATTACTTAGTATAAGTGCAGCTATATTCAGCGTTTTACGCAGGCAATGCCGAGTTTAATTTTGTTATTTTGGTTCTATTTTAACTATAGTTAATAATAATGTCAAAATTATTGAGTTAGTTATAATTATTACTAGCTGTAGCGGCAAACGTTGTTCTGCCATATAGAAATATAATAGAATAGAATAGAATAGAATAATCATATATTTGGTACACACAAAATGACACATGAAATAATTTAAAGGAACAGTAGATACAATTGAATCCAATAAAACAGGTTCGACTCATGTGTCTGCGTACCAAAATGGCGTTCAGTTTCGCATAATGTTGGATGTTAAGCACCCAACGCTGATTTTCAGCTGAAACCAGAAGCAATAGGTAGTGCAGCAGCTACGTAGAAAAAAAAAATAAAGAAGTGATTAAATAAAAGGTGTGTAGAGTTTTGTTTAAATGTAAATATAAATTTTATAAACATACTTTACTAAAATAATATTACATACCTATATATATAAACATACAACTTATGAACTTTCTTACGATTTCTAAGGTTATGGTAAATTGTTATATATATAAATAAATATGGGTAACTATTTAAAATATGGAGATGGAGCTATGGAGAGGGCTATGCTCGGGGTTTCTCTACGGGATCGAATCAGAAATGAGGATATACGTAGGAGAACTCAAGTCACCGACATAGCCCGACGGATTAGCACGTTGAAGTGGCAATGGGCAGGCCATATAGCGCGCAGAACAGATGGCCGATGGGGCCGAAAGGTTCTCGAGTGGAGGCCACGGACCGGCAAGCGCAGCGTAGGACGTCCACCCACAAGATGGGCAGACGACTTGGTAAGAACCGCAGGTCGGCGTTGGATGCAGGCCGCTTCCAACCGCATTGGAGATCAATGAGGGAGGCCTTTGTCCAGCAGTGGGCGTCCTACGGCTTATATGATGATGATTTAAAATATATTGATTTAGTTAAACTTATGTAAAAAGAGTTATTGGATGACTAAATCAAAGAGAGGTCGACATTGATGTTACCATGTTGTATTTGGGCTTCCATTAGAAATATTTTTAGTTTTTTTTAAATTATCAAAGAAATTAAATGCAGAATGAAATGTCAAATTGACGCGACACTTCATGTAAATGCCGATATAAGTAAAGTATGTGGCCGCAACTCTAAGATGCGCAAAAGCATCTTCTGTATGGCTCCGTTCATTTATAACAAGCTCCCGGAGTCACTGAGAGAGCTACCTCGTTCAATGGTTCGAAGAAAATTAAAAACAAAACTATTAAATAAATGTTAATATACCATAAATCTATATATAAAAGAAAGGCGTGTTAGTTACACTATTTATAACTCAAGAACGGCTGAACCGATTTGGCTGAAAACTGGTGGGGAGGTAGCTTAGAACCAGGAGACGTTCTTAGAAACGTTCTCGTTCTTCTTTTTATCCCGTTCTTAGAACCAGGAGACGGACATAGGATACTTTTTATCCCGTTCGACCGCGTTCCCGTGTGACGTGACATAAAACGTTAAAGAGAATACAAGTCACTATAAAACATGGTATAAAAAAACATGGAATATGACATGGAATAACAAAACGCAAATGACAGCTAAACGTAATTTTGTCTACGATAAAGTATGGTTGTAAATATATATACAGTGTAAACTCTATATAACGACATTCAAGGGACTGAGCATATTTTGACGTTATAGAGAGTTGTCGTTAAATGGAGAGAAGTAAAATCTGTATTAGAAAAAGAAAACGTTTATTTCTGATTTGTGTTGAAACTTTTTCGTCAATACACAGTGATTTTCTCTTACTAGCCATGTTTACAATTTGAAAGTTTGTGAGCTACTAAAAATATGATAACGTATAGATAAAATCCATCATTTCTGCTAACAACAGTCTGCAGTTACACGTGCAAGCAATCCCATTTTGTAAACAAAAGAACGGATTTCTTAGAAAGTTTGGTGTGTATGATGCCGACAGTCGAGTTTATTATGGTCTTGGATAATAAAACGACAAAAGGATATACACAGCTGCGCAGTTTTTACTAATTTGGCAACTTAAAAAGAACTTTTTATTACAACTTGTTGTCGTTATTGAGAGTGGGTGTAATGCTATACAGAGTGTAGCATTGTATGCAAGACAAGCTAAACCAACCAAAGCCCAGTGATTTCGACGCTTTAGAGAGTTTGTCGTTAAAACGAGTGACGCTACATGGAGTTTACACTGTATAAAAACCGGGTTAGTTACACCATTCATAACTCAAGAAAGGCTGGACCGATTATGATTATCTTTGATTTCTTGGATTTTTCTCCGCTCCAAATAGCAGAATAACTATTAAAATATCGGATAAATTCACGCAAAAAGAAATTACGAAGTAAATTCATTTTCTCATACATAATGATGACCGGGGACAACAATTGACAATTCTACCAGGGTGACGTATATTTACAGCCCGCGTTATATCCATGTCAAGGCGGTACGAAGTTCGGCGGGCTCACTAGTGAATATATAAATGAAAAATATTAGCTAGACTTACACCATTTTTTTTTTATTATTAATATTTTTTTATATTTTTACTAGTTTTATTTTATATAGTTATTATAATTTATTATTTTCAGGTGTTATTATTATTTAGGGCTATGTAAATTTTAATATTGCATGCCTTGAAAGGCAGAAATGTATTGATTCTAAACCTCTGACATCTTTGTAACATGACATATATTTCAAGCATTAAATACATTTACAGTAGCTAGGTTCTAGCTTACCTACTTGGCACATGCTGAGCTGACGCCATTTTGGCATGACTCGACCTTGTAGTTATGATGGAAGTTGCGTGAGATATTCCTGTATTTTTTTTTTATTAATTAAGTAATCTTTGAGTTTTGGCATTCTTGTCCTTCTATCTCTTCATATCCTTGTATTTACATCTATCACCTACTTCTTAGAGCCAGAAGTCAACATTAATACAATGTCACCTTCTTCCATTGTGTTTTTATTTTTATTTTAATTTATATTTTCATTTGATTTGATTTGATTCGACTTCACGTCAGTGAACGACGGTTAAATTATATAGATATTTTTACATACAAAAATACTAAAAACACCATTAAAAATGGGGTGGGGGGGGGGGGGGTGGGGGAGGGAGGGTGCAAATTACTTTACAACCTAAACTCGTACCTAGCAAATATACAAAAATAAAATCGGTCGACGCGTATCGACCGCGACGCGTGCGACCACGAACACCGTGAGACGAGATTTTTATACGAGATATTAGAAGATAGATTAGATTAAAAAGGATTCATGTCATCTAAATATTCCATAGATATATAATAAGCTTTTTCTACAAGCAATTTTTTCAGTATTGCCAGTCAAAGTATCTTTTATTCAATAAAATAACAAGGATCACTTTGAAACGTCAATTTTACTGCCTATTCCTTCGCGGCCAAGCCAGTAAAGAAAGGCAAGAAACAAGGCGGGTTGTTTGTTTTAATGATTTTTTTAGAATACATAACAATAAAGGTAATAGATTACGTCTAAATTGTAACATTTTGAACGAGTTGGAGCAATTTCAATCCCAAGCTTCTCTATCATCTAAATAATCCGATATTTTATAGTAGGCTTTTTTATAAAGATTTTGTTTAATTACGTTATTAAATCTGTTAATTGTCAATTTTTGTACATCACTTGGGAGTTTGTTATAAAAGCGTATACCTTGCCCTTTAAACGATTTACTAACTTTATGGAGTCTACAAGTGGCAACAGCGAGTTTATCTTTATTTCTAGTATTCAAAATATGATTTTCGCTACCTTTCTTAAATAATATTTTTATGAAAAAAACAAAAAAAAATACATCCTCTCACACACCTTCTTACACAAACATACGCACAGTCTCACACACTCACACACACAAATACACACACAACCACATCAATATGTTAATTATTACGTAGGCATATATGCCTGCATAGTGAATGATCATGTTGGTGTGGACCATAGGCCCATTTCATAGTTATGAATATAATTCATCATTGGTTATTTTTGTTATTTAGGGATCTTTCAACTTGGCACTGTTGTTTATTGTTATTTAAAATGTGTTAAATTAAGTAATCCTATTTTTGGCCTTACTATAAGACATAAAAAAAAATGTACTGTATTTTGTATTACGCTGTTGGATTACGGAAATAAATAAATAAAAATAAAAAAAATGAACATACATCTGAATTTCATGGATGTATTGACAAGGGAATGTCCAAATATTTTATGAATAGTTCTCTACGTTCAGACTTAGAAAGTTTGTTATATATATGTGTACATGCGGTTATACAAGGTATCCTTTAAATCACTGTTTTCCCAGAACAAACGTTGTTGAGAGCATGCTCCACTAACAGTTTATAACATCAAATTAAAAAAAAAAACGAAATCGGTCTTTGAAAAAACATTAAAAGTTGCGAACTTAAAACGTCTATTTTAACGTTACGCCCTACAACATAGTCAGCGCGCTCGCTGGCGTATATATTTGCTGCGTGCGCCATTGACTCCAATTTTTACGGACCATTCGAAATTCTATTTTTGACATGACGAGTACTCTGTACTTAAAATAGACTGGACAGGACGTCTGTCGTTCACCCCTTGAATGCCGCGCCGTATCCACAAAAGAAATAATAATACGTAATACGCTACGGCTAGCGTGTTAATGCACGTTATGTCACGGTTAGTTATTGAACACAGTTAGACTTATTTGAGGTCTAGATTTTTTTTTATTTTCTTATTTGATGCTATAAACAGTTGGTTGACCGTGGGCTGAACAATGTTTGTTCTAGGAAAACAGTGATTTAAAGGACACCGTGTATATAAAGATGCCGACACCACTTTTTTCTTTGACTAGATTTACAAATATTGAGTAGCAGAGAACATCCTGCGGCTAATATAATACTAAATGAAATGATGATGATTAAAAGATTAATGGTCTAACAGGGTAACACAATTATTAACTTTCTCAGCGAGTAAAGTCCTTTTGAGTCTTTTGAGCTCTTTCAAGTTAATTTCAGTTAAGAGCTTTGAACGATAATAATCCTTGTCATTTTAATTAATGAGTATTTTGATGTTGAGTTTGGACGGACAGAGACGGGTGAACGCATACGTATTATTTTTTATTTAATTATCTAGAGCCTGACTTACGGATCCAAAACATGGCCCCTCACAACGAAGCATCAGAGTGCTAGGAATCCATCTCGTCGAAAGTATACCAAACGTCGAGATTCCACGTCGAACTAAAGTCGAAAATCCTTTAAATCCAGTATAGGAATCGCGAGGCTTAAGTGGAGATGGGCAGGACACTTGGCTAGGCGGAATGACAACAGATGGACCAAGGCAGTCACAGAGTGGTGGCCAAGAGATGGACGTCGACCGCAGGGCACACCACTGGTCCGATGGTCTGACGATCTCGTAACGGAAGTTGGACAGCTATGAGACTTGCTCAAGACCGATTGGACTGGCGACAGAGAGGAGGCCTATACCCAATAGTGAGTGCTGGAAGCTGGATAGATACTAGATAGATAAGTAGAGCCATGTTGGCCTAGTGGAATCTGTGTACTTTATGTTTATGTATGGATATATATCCGGTATATTTTAGGTATAGGTACTTTTTATCGTTTTTAATAATACTAATAATAAAAGATTAAATTCAGACACTAATTGAATAGCCTGCTATTAGGCTAAGGTATTATAGGCCGCCCATAATACCTTAGTCTAAAATACATTTCATTCATTCATTCATCTCAGCCCGTCTGCACCCACTGTTGGGTATAGGCCTCCTCTTTATTACGCCATTCTTTCCGGTCCCTTGCAAGTCTCATCCATTGTCTAAAATACATCTATACTAAAATTATAAAGAGGAAAGATTTGTATTTTTGTGTGTATGTTTGTAATGAATAAACTCAAAAACTACTGGTCCGATTTCAAAAATTCTTTCACCATTAGAAAGCTACATTCACCCTGAGTAACATTAGCTACGTTTTACCAAGCTGCGCAGAAGGAGGGTAATGTTTTTATTGAAAAACTACGTGTGCGAAGCTGCGGATTTGTCAGCTAGTAGATAATAAAATAGGCAGTAGTTAGATATATATATTTAGGTATTTATTGTACTCAAAATCATTTTCTTAAGCACAAGAATCACTTTGAAACGTCAATTTTCCGGACTGTTCCTTCGCGCCCAAATTAGGAAAGAAAGGCAAGAAATTAAGCTGGTTGTTCTTTTTATGATCCTTTTAGAATACATTACAATAAAGAAAATAAATTACGTTTGTATTGTAACATTTTTGAACGAGTTGGAGCAATTTCAATCTCAAGCTTCTCTATCATCTAAAATAAATAATCCAATATGTATATAGGCTTTTTTTATAAAGATTTTGAATCAGAACTCACATTCCAATTTGTCTTCCGGTCTTCCGGCTTCCAGGAGAGACAGGTAGCACACGATGTCCTTCAGAGAAACCCTTGCAGTGTGCACTTCTAACGTTGATGACCTTCGTATCATGTTTCTGATATCTGAAAAAAGAACGGGTTTGGCATATGAGTCTTAAAGAGTAAGAGTATCACGTCTTTACGGTGATACTCTTTACCCAACTGCGCAGAAGGAGGGTAATGTTTTTATTAAAAAAATACACGTGAGAAGCTACAGATTGGTCAGCTAGTATATAATAAATAATTTAACAATGCCCATCTATAGCAACTATAATCTTAAGTACTTTTTGATAGAGCGAAGCGAGATCTCCAAATTAACTTGGACAAATTCGGCGTCGTATGTATGTATGTTTGTTTGTCCGAGAATAACCTGTGAAGCGTTTATCGGATCATCGTGTAATTTGATACATAGGTAGGTAGTGATGGCACAATTATGGGGGGGGATTGGTTGTTGAGATATTGGGGTTGAAGAGGGGTAAAAAAACACAAAATGGAGTTATCTGTTCAAAGGGCACGTCTAAGAAAAGGTCTTTATAACTACATTTTGACCCCGTTTTTTATTTTTAATTTAAACCTTGTAGTTTTTAAATTATTAGGCATAATAGAAACTGAACTTTGACAAAATTCGCAGGGTACACTAGTGACCCCACAGTGCTAAACATGAACTATCGTTACCTGTAATTTGAATGAAACTGTGGGTTTAGTTATATGGTTATCATTTTGTGGCACTATTTTGATAGTCAAAGATTACAATAATATTTTTTGGTTTCTATGGGAGACTCGCGACACCTAGGTTGGGGGCTAACTATTATTTTTAACCACTTCATTTTGAACGTTTTTTTTTGGAAGAAGACCTGCGCGAGCTACAAGCGGAGAACTGGCGGACTTTCCTCCTAGCACACCGTCCGTCGCCTCCATTCAGGCCGCATTTCAAAGGACAAGCAGGCGCACGGCTCAGTACCATCCGTACCTAGTTGATATACCACCCATTCGCACACACCGTTTTGGTTCTACGTTCTTGATGCATACAGCTAAGGCATGGAGCACTTTACCATCGTCTGTTTTTCCTAAAGAATACATTCCAGGCCTCTTTAAGATAATACATTTCTTCTAGATCTTCGTGCTTCATCTTAGACCACATCATCGCTTACCATCAAGTGAGATTGTGGTCAAACGAAGATATATCCAGTATAAAAAAACCTGTATAGTTATAGGCAATACCTTCGATCTTGGAGTGGTTAATGCGCAAGGAGTTGCTGCTCTTGCGGCTGCTGTTCCTGCTCATCTGGCTATGGCTGGGGCTGGTCTCGTTGCGTCGATCGAGGCACAGCTCGTGCGAGGAGTACGACGGGTGGGTGGTCACCGCGAACATCGGGTGGACGCTACCTGGAACAACATTTGAGAATTAATGATAAAGTTTTTTTATAAATACATAAATAAAAATTGCTGGACATTTCACACAGCGCTATCTAGCCCCAAACTAAGCAGAACTTGAACCATGGTAACCAGATAACTGATACAATTGTACTTATACAGTGTTTTTTTTTAACTGTAACAGTACGGCAGCACCCATAACCAGAGGAGATACAGGTGCAGTTTCTTTTAAAACATCAGCTCGTTTTCGAAGTAAAAATTTTGGCATTAAATTTTTTTTGGTCAAGTGTGAGTAGTGCCTTAAAACGAATCAAGTTTGTAAAATTTTTTTTGATGCCGATCGATGCAGTCCTTTGTAAGGATCATTTTATTGTATCGGATGAAAAAAATCAGAACAGCGAAAGTTTGATATAATGTAATCTCATACAACAGGACAAACAAAATTCCTTCTACAAACATTATCAAATCCTAATACAAGCATACTTCCTCAATCGCGGTCTGGGTAGCGTTCCTGATACCACTTCAGCGCATTAGTTGGGCTTCGTCGGTTAAGGAAGTATGCTTCAAATAAGTCTACTTTTTGCGTATTTGACAATGCCATGATAAGACAAATAAGATGATGCAATGACTGATATAAAAGTCCGAAAGGTGCAAGAACCATGTTCGAAATTCAAGATTGTTCTGAAATACGAAATGTTTTTGAATTGCTCATGTGAGCATAGAGTTCCTAAACTTCTCAATCGCTACAGTATTAATACTTCTTTAATGTGCAATTAGAATCTAATAAAATGTTTGTAGAAGGAATTTTGTTTGTCCTGTTGTGTGAGAATGCTTTTTATCAAATTTGACTAACTTTCGCTAATCAGATTTTTACATCCGATACAATAAAATGATCCTTACAAAAGACTGCATCGATCGGCATCAAAAAAAATTTTACCAACTTGATTCATTTTAAGGCGCTACTCACACTTGACCAAAAAAATTTTAATGCCAAAATCTTTTCTTCGAAAACTAGCTGATGTTTTAAAAGAAACTGCACCTGTATCTCCTCTGGTTATGGGTGCTGCCGTACTGTTACAGTTAAAAAAAACACTCTGTATACATTTTTTTTGTAAATACATACGTATCTATACTAATTTTATAAAGAGGAAAGATTTGTTTGTTTGTTTATTTGTATTAAATAATAAATGAAAAAAATAATAATTGGACAATTCACACAGCGCTATCTAGCCCCAAACTAAGCAGAGCTTGTACTATGGGAACCAAATAACTGATAAAATACGTATATACATTTTTTTTGTAAATACATACGTATCTATACTAATATTATAAAGAGGAAAGATTTGTTTGTTTGTTTGTATTGAATAGGCTCCGAAACTACTGGACTGATTAAAAACATTCTTTCACTGTTGGGAAGCTACACTATCCCCGGGTGACATAGGCTACTTTAACTTAACTGCGCAGAAGGAGGGTAATGTTTTTATTTAAAAACTACGCGTGCGAAGCTGCGGATTGGTCAGCTAGATATCTATAAAGAAACAACCAGACATGTTATCTCATTAATGTTATCCTCTTTTTATTACAATCTAGCCAAGTAGGCTAATGAGTAATTTAAAGCTAACTTAGTTTTAAAAAAGAAATTATTTTTAGGAATGTGTCCATTGACACTTTTCTTACAGTCTCTATTTAAAGGTAAGCCACTATTCGTTCTTCTGTTCACTAACACTATATTACTCTACATTAACTCTGGTTTAGTTCTTAACGCGCCGGCGAACCCTGAGCGCAACTTCAATTCGGCCGCGTCAAATACTTCGCCCTGAATATCGCTATCCCTGTTTAGTGACGAAGTTTAGCCACGCAGAGCGACAGTGATAACAATATAATGATTCTAAATATGTTTAGATTTTGACCATGTTCCGTAATACCAAAAAGGTTGACTGAAAACTTGTTGTATTTTTCTCATTGTGTTGTTATTCTGTAACTAGACCATATAATCTATGTTCCGATGACTAGGATACGTAAGATGTTGTTGTTTTTAATACGAAACAATTAGGTTGAAAACAGGTATTTTATTACGTAAAAACATGCAGAATGCGATACGATTCTATTTCATTTTAGGTAAGTATATTGATCTAATATATGTATGGTTGGGAACCTAGATAAATACTATTCAAATTAAAATAATACCTTATTAAGATAGAAATATGCTCCAATTAGAAACGATCTTGGTAGTACGTGTTGTATGGGCGATTGTCCCTTCGGTGTCCCCTTAAGATAAAGATGCTTTTTATGTTATTTATGGGGAATTAGGCTTACGGCCCACCTGATGGTAAGCGGTCACCGTCGCCTATTGACACCAGCAGCACCCGGGGTATTGTCGATGCGTTCCCTACACTGTATAAACCTCTTTACATTTCTTTTGAAGCGTACCATGTCGTAGCCTAACGGGAAAATCTCAGATGGTAGCTCATTCCACATCTTGCAAGTATGGGGTAGGAAAGATCGCGTGAAGCGTGTGCTGCGCGATACCCAATTGTCGACGATATGTGGATGAGCTTTATTACGTTGTCGAGAAGTGCGGTGGTAAAATCTCGACGACGGGGTCAGATCGAATAGCTCCTCAAACCATTCCCCATTATACAGGCGGTAGAATACACTGAGCGATCCGATATCACGGCGTTGACTCAGTGGTTCCAGTCTATCGGCGCGTGACCGATGATTCTTATAGCTCTTCTCTGAAGGGAGTCAAAACGAAGCAATTGGTACTTTGGAGCTCCGAGCCAAAGATGGGAACAGTATTCTACGTATAAAAATATTTTTTGCCAAAAGGAAAATGCGTCACTTGCCTGGTTACACAATCCAGGTACAATTTTTTTTGCTAGACAGCGAGACTTTTTTTTTTCGAATGGACTTTTCTCGCTGTTGGTCTCTGAGGCCGTTGCAGCTTAACCGAGCTTTTGGCGAGCGCAGAAAGCGCTCAGCCCTATAATTTTATTTTTTTGATGAGGCAACTAGCGCAAGGGCACCACTTAGGTACGAACCTCGGCTTGGGCTGTTGCCGGGACGGGGATAGGAGATAGCTTGTACCTCGTGTAGGCGGCGACTAAAGGGACTCGTCGACCTCGCCGGCGAGGTCGGTGTATTTGTGGAGTGTTTGCTCTGTTTAATGTGGATGACTCACCCGCATTAGCGGAAGTGATTTCGTCATCCGGGTCTCCGAGAACGTGTCTCGGACGACGGAGGGTACACAGCGAGACTCAAACTAAGCATGGAGCTTTTATCTAGAACTTAGTGCAGTTAACAAAAGTAGGCAAGTTTATGAGATTTAATATTGCTATATACATTACAATTTATCCACAAAATTAGATAAGGACTCATATGGCACTGAACGAGGGACGAGGGGAGAAGAAAGGGGATGGAGGGGGGGGGGGGGGGGGAGAGAGAAGGTATGCTGTATATTATGTATGATAAAATTAAGAAAACCTGGACAGGAGGACCATATCGTCTCCGCTAAGTTCATTATTGATTCTCTAGTAAAATATCCAAGGAACCGGTAAAAATTTGGAATGCCCTGCCCCATGATGTTCGCGCTATTCCATCGTTTAACATTTTCAAACGGAAAGTTAAAGAGCATTATCTTTCTCTGTAATTTTATTTTATTGTAGGTATATATTTATTTTTGTATATATTAGTCTATTTATTTTATTTATTATATTAATTCATTTTATTACTTACTTTTGGTATATTTCGTTTTATTTGTTTAAGATATATGTACATATTTATGATTCTTGTACAGGCACCTACCTTTAACATCATCTCCCTCTAGCCTCAACGGTTTGCTGGAAGAAAACTCTTCTTAGTGTTAAGCTCGCCGTTGTACATGCCCTCTATTTCTGTACTGTTTTATGAATGTATGAAATACTCTTTATTGCACACCAATTAAAAATACAGTAATCATGGAAATAAACAATAAATAAAGGTACAATGGGCGGTCTTATCGCTAAAAGCGATCTCTTCCAGACAACCTTGTTTTTATTCTTTTTATGTTTTAATATATTTTCTTTTGTACAATAAAGAATAAAGAAACCAGTTTCATTACTTTTTAAATGTGAATTAATTTTTGCTGTGACTGTTTGTTTTTGACAAAAATTTCAGAGAAAAACTGCAATTAAAACTATGGTTAACTAGTGGTTCGCCCCGAACTGAGATCTCGCGAGTCTCCCAAAACACAAAAAAAAATCTTAGGGCGACTCGCTCAACGATGCCTGAACGTATTTAGTGGCTAAACATGATTAAAGGAGTTGTTGAATAAAACAAATACATAAAATTTAAACATTTTTAGTCGTTAAATACGTTTAGGGATCGTAGTGCAAGCCGGCCTTAATCTTTGACCAATAAAATAGTGCCACGAAATGCGTAACCAACTTTCTTGACCTACAGTTTAATTCAAATTACATGTACATGTTCATGTATTTTGTTATTCTTTTTCGGGGTACAAATTGCAGTTATTCTGGATTTCAGACTTTTGCCTATATTTGTGTAACTTAAGCTACGCGCATACCAAATTACAGCGCTGTGGGGTCACTGGTGTACCCTGTGAATTTTGTCCAAGTTCACTATTTATTATAGCTAATAACTCAAAAACTATAAAAATATTACTAAAAACAAAACCGGAATCTAAGTTTACTAATGAAGATCTTTCATTTGACGTCCCATTTGACCTAATAGTCTCGTTTTAATTTTTTTTTACCCCTCTTGAATCCTAATATCTCAGCAACCCCTCCACATGTTTAGCTCATTTAACCACACCAAAATTGTGTCATCACTACCTACCTATGTATCAAATTTCACGATGGTGGGATCAACACTTCGAAAGTTATCCTCGGACAAACAAACATACATACAATGCCGATTTGCCCAAATTGATTAAGAGATCTCGCTTCGATCGATCAAAAAATTTTAGATTTAATTAAAATTTTATTATTAAAACTGTTTTGGAAGTGGAATGAAAAAGCTTCAAAAAATAACATACAAGGCTAGATCTTCATCTAGATCTTTTTTAAGTTCTGAAATAGCAAATGTCTATCTTTCTTGTCCAAATGCTCACAAAATAATTCATATACATATCTTCTTACAATTCATCAAACATGTCCACATTATATTATTCGTAGGTTCATTTTATATGTATTTGGGACGACATGTGATCTGCTTACATTGATTCGCCTGAAATAGTACAGTGCGACAAATGGTATTAAGCTTACTAACTTCAGTTAAAAATCGTGTTCTTCATATTACGTGGGGTCGGCACAATATGTATTTTTCTTCCATATCTCTCTATCAGCCGTCATCTCTGTTGTCACTTCTTTCTTACCTATATCATTCTTCACTCAGTCCATCCATCTCTTCTTCCGCCTTTCTCTACTTCTATATCCGTCCACACTCATCCGATGACATGGCCATACCACGCTAGCCCTATCCTCAACTTTTCTATCACTGGCGCTACTTTCAAACTTCCTCTAATATACTCATTCCTTAACTTAACCATTCTCGTTACCCCTCACATTCATCAACATTCACATTTCCGCCGCGTGCACTCTTCTTTCATCCGTCACTTTCATGGTCCAACACTCAGAACCATCTATACATTACAACAGGTCTTATGGTCGTTTTGTAAATAAAATAATAAATATCTATAAAATACAGCCAGCAGCTAAAATGGCTTGACATCAGAGCTCGTCGAGATGCGCACATGCTATCCCTCCTGTATCCCTGCTACCATTGCAACCCTCTATATCCCAGCTACCTCAGAAAGCGATTTGCGTTTGTATCAACTGAGGACAGATCTGTGCGATCGTCTCGTCGTTTCCAACTGATTACTCGATAGCATAACACGGCTAGTTACTCTGACTCTTACACCATAACCGCTACTCGTCTCTGGAATAATATGCCACCAAACTATTTCGAGGCTACTTCAGTGGAAGCATTCAGATTGAGAATCTTTAGGCACCTTCTCGGTCAGACCGACCAAAAATGAGCAACTTAATTTTTCCTTATCACTTATTCTATTGTATATGTATTTTTATTTGATATTGACATAGTTTAGTCTATCATGTAAAGTATTTATGTAGGTTTATTTAAGTAGTATGTACCTATATTATGCTATTTTTATTAGTCCTGTGCAAATTTTCATTAGTTCCCTTTCCTGTGCACTACCTACACATCTTTATCTACAACACACAAAGGTTATCTGGAAGAGTCTCTTTAGTTAAGTTAGCCTTTCTACTAGTTTTAAAAGTGCAATAAAGTATATTCAATCAATCAATCAAATAATAAAAAAATATTAAAAGGGTGACACATAAGTTATAAAAAATATTATGCAGTCGAACGAAACAGAAGTAATGCATGGCATGCATAAATTTAGATTAAAATCTTAGATTTAGATGAGAAACAAAAAAACCTGCCAAGTGCAAGTCGGACTCGCGTACGAAGAATGCCGTAACATTTTGTATAAGAAAAGCAAAACAATATTGTATGGGAGCCCCCCCTAAATATTTGTTTTATTTTAATTTAATTATTTATTTTTAAAGTAAATATATAACTAAATATTCTGTGAATATTTCAAGCGTCTACCTGTTGCCGTTATCAACGTCGAGCAAAAACGAGCAAAAAATCACGTTTGTTGTATGGGAACCCCCTTAAATATTTATTTTATTCTGTTTTTAGTATATGTTGTTATAGCAGCAACAGAAATACATCATCTGTGGAAATTTCAATTGTCTAACTATCACGGTTCATGAGATACAGCCTGGTGACAGACAGACAGACAGACAGCGGAGTCTTAGTAATAGGGTCCCGTTTGACCCTTTGAGTACGGAATCCTAAAAAGGGAAGATACGGTACGCGCTTACATTGCTAATAATCAACCTAGTAATTGCTAATACAATAAGAAAACACAACACAACGAAAAACAAGCAACAGTTTTATTTCTCAAGCGACAGGTAGATACCTTACTTATAAGAGTTTCCTACACAGAAGTTTCGCTTCGTAACTGGCCACTCAAGGGTGGAAAAGTTGTGAACTTTAGTCCCATTATTTTGTCTAGAGTTTTCTTAGCATTGTTGTTGGAAGGTCAACAGTGTTAGAAGCAGCGTTAAAGTATCAATTTTAGTTTTATTTCGTCTATTTTGCTGTTCCAGGCTTGTTGAAGACTTCAATCGCCTGCGGTGCAAAAATTCGGTGGAATAATCGGTGTGACTTTCACTACTTACTGTAAGTTAGTATTTTTATAATAATAAAAAAAAATGAAAAATATATTTATTTCAGCAAAACAATATCAGACACAAGTAACAATATAAGGCAGAAGTAACAATAGTATGATCTTACAATTACATGAATAGAAGTAATTTAGTATCTAAATATAATATATAATATTTAAACTGCATAGACTGATACAATAATAATAATGATAGACACTAATAATCATGTACCTTGTTTGTTTTAAGAGAAATAAATTGATTTGCTGGCGGGAATCATGATACGGTTTCCTTTGATACCCACACTAGATAATAATCTGTATCGTGGGTATCTATACGATTTAACATAAAGAGTTAATGGGCCTCGGTTGGCAGCTTTGTTCACTAAGGTGTTTGAGAATGTTTAATGTAAATGCGTTATAGTATATACGTATATAAGTATACTACTAATAAATTATAATAATTATTAATATAATATATTATGTATATAAATATAGATGGACATTTTTATTTAAGTTTTGTTTAAGCTAAAGATAATAGTAGGGATTCTGTGCAGTCATATGTTAGAGTAGTAAGCCAATTTGTTATCACATGTTTCGCTTTGGAGCTGGAATAATGTTTTATGTCACATGCTTTGACAACTTTATTGTATAGTAAAGATGAAACGAAAGGGCTAAATCGTTTGGCAAAGGACGTATTCACAGGTGCAGTGTGAAATTTTTTTTAATAACCGAACACATACGGAAAATTCCAAGATTTTAAAACCATCTCAAAAATGCTCAAGCTTAGACGGGACTTGAACCCGCAACCTTCCTCTTGACACGAGGATGCACTACCCAGTTGTGCTACCGGGCTCTGTCACGTCAGGGTCGAAATTAGCGAGATGATTCAGATTACGACATAAGCACCGTTAGCTCCATCTACAGGAGAACTTATACAGTTGTTGAGCTGCTCAATTCCAAACGTTGCATTTTAGTACATTGACAAGAGATGTCGCGTTGCTTATTTCAAATCGTATTTTTATTTTGTTATAGTGTATATTATAGTGTTATCCGAACACATACGAAAAATTCCAAGGTTTTTGACCCTGACGTGACAGATCCCGGTAGCACAATTGGATAGTGCATCCTCGTATCAAGAGAAAGGTTACGGGTTCAAGTCCCGTCTAGGCTTGAAAATCTTTGAGATGGTATTAAAATCATGCTGTAAATTATTTGATTATTTTAAATAATAATGGTATGTTTTTTTGGTCAATAAAAAGATAGGACCTTCATCCTACATATGGTCAAATAGGTCATCTTTACCCAAAAGGATCAACTTTACTTTAGTCTTCCTTACTTGATAAAAACTCAAATTAGAAAAAAGGTTACAGGATAGAATTTTTATTAATATTTTAGTAGCTTTCTTAAGAATAAATCCCAAAACTTTTTTCAAGCTGGTAACATAGACAGTTGACCAAATCTTGAAAATTATTTAAATAATAACGGTAATTTAAATAACAGGCCATGTTGGCAACACATCAACGAATACATCTTTACATAATTTGATTAGTTCTAGCTGGATCCAAGTAGGAAATATTAGTAGGTGAAGTTGCCTAAATTGTGTCATCTTTACCTGATTGTTATTTTTCGTGGTAGTGCCGTAACTATGAGGTTTAGGAACACAAATTATGAATAGAACTAAAGGGAAAGACTGCTTAATTACATAAAAACTGAATATTAAACCCTCCCCTAGTAAAACAAATACACAATATAGGTATTTTCTCATAAAAATATGGTAAAGATGGCCTACTTGACGGTATCTGTTTTTTGTATGCACTGTATTTTGTCTTTCTAAGGCTTCGAGTGGAGACCACACACCGGAAAGCGCAGCGTAGGCCCCCACTCGATGAAAAGACTACCAGATGAACGTTGCTGGTGGCCGTTGGGTGTAGGCCGCAGATCGGT
Organism: Philereme vetulata; assembly: GCA_918857605.2. Taxonomy (NCBI): domain Eukaryota; kingdom Metazoa; phylum Arthropoda; class Insecta; order Lepidoptera; family Geometridae; genus Philereme; species Philereme vetulata. The sequence goes on along the minus strand of OU975475.1, from coordinate 4,281,795 downwards.
CGCTGTGGAAATCTGTGAGGCCGATGGCTGATATCATGAGAGACTACTGACATTAGAGAGAAGAAAGAGATGGTTACCTGTCCGACTCCTGGATCCCTTGTCGCCATCGACGGAGTCTCCAGAACTCTTGCCTAGCTGCTGCAGCCGCTCCGCTAGGCCATGGATCTTGGAGGCCAAGCTCATCTTCCCCTGGGAATCACATTTTCAATATAAGACATAAATCGAAGGTATGTTCCCATGAATTCTAGCCGATCGAATTGATCGGCGATGGGCTTAGTAACCCTGTCAATTAAGGTTTTTAACGCAAAACGAAAGGTGTTACAAGTCTGAAGCCTATGTTTGTTTCGTGTGTGTCTATCTGCGCTGTGGCATCGTAGCTCTTAAACGGATGGACAGATTTGGACACAGTTTGTTTAATAGAAAGCTTGTCAGTTATATCCTCTGAAGCAAAAGGGGTGTAGTGGGTTGGGGGGAGGGGGGGGCTTATTTAATTTTTTTTAAATAACTAGTTTATGCAATTACTGATTTAACCTGTTATTTATCGCGTATGTACCTTTTTTATTTGTTATCCCAACGTTTCGACTGTGTTGCAATAGCCGTAGTCGCGGCCAGACTGGAGTACTTGGATATACCGTCGAGAAGTGATGGCAGCTGCAGCAACTACCCTCACTTTGTCTTCCGAATTAGAAATGTCCACGGTATATCCAAGTATTCCAGTCTGCCCGCGACCACGGCTACTGTAACACAGTCGAAACGTCGGGATAATAAATAAAAAAGGTACATACGCGATAAATACCCGTTTAAATAATTATTATTATGTACAGTGATCGCGAAAGTTCCACTTGTTTATAGTATTGTTTTATACAACATGTCGGCCGCCATCTCCCGGAGCGCCGGCCGCTTCTTCCGACGTACCAATGGAAGAGATGCCTGGAAAAAAGAGGACTCACATGGTCTGCATGCGTGGTGACGGCGGCGCAGGCAGCGGTAGAGCTAGTGGCCGCCATCTCCCGGAGCGCCGGCCGCTTCTTCCGACGTACCAATTGAAGAGATGCCTGGAAAAAAGAGGACTCACATGGTCTGCATGCGTGGTGACGGCGGCGCAGGCAGCGGTGGAGCTAGTGGCCGCCATCTCCCGGAGCGCCGGCTGCTTCTTCCGACGTACCAATGGAAGAGATGCCTGGAAAAAAGAGGACTCACATGGTCTGCATGCGTGGTGACGGCGGCGCAGGCAGCGGTGGAGCTAGTGGCCGCCATCTCCCGGAGCGCCGGCCGCTTCTTCCGACGTACCAATGGAAGAGATGCCTGGAAAAAAAGGACTCACATGGTATGTATGCGTGGTGACGGCGGCGCAGGCAGCGGTGGAGCTAGTGGCCGCCATCTCCCGGAGCGCCGGCCGCTTCTTCCGACGTACCAATGGAAGAGATGCCTGGAAAAAAGAGGACTCACATGGTCTGCATGCGTGGTGACGGCGGCGCAGGCAGCGGTGGAGCTAGTGGCCGCCATCTCCCGGAGCGCCGGCCACTTCTTCCGACGTACCAATGGAAGAGATGCCTGGAAAAAAGAGGACTCACATGGTCTGCATGCGTGGTGACGGCGGCGCAGGTAGCGGTGGAGCTAGTGGCCGCCATCTCCCGGAGCGCGTGCCACTTTTTCCGACGTACCAATGGAAGAGATGCCTGGAAAAAAGAGGACTCACATGGTCTGCATGCGTGGTGACGGCGGCGCAGGCAGCGGTGGAGCTAGTGGCCGCCATCTCCCGGAGCGCCGGCCACTTCTTTCGACGTACCAATGGAAGAGATGCCTGGAAAAAAGAGGACTCACATGGTCTGCATGCGTGGTGACGGCGGCGCAGGCAGCGGTGGAGCTAGTGGCCGCCATCTCCCGGAGCGCCGGCCACTTCTTCCGACGTACCAATGGAAGAGATGCCTGGAAAAAAGAGGACTCACATGGTCTGCATGCGTGGTGACGGCGGCGCAGGCAGCGGTGGAGCTAGTGGCCGCCATCTCCCGGAGCGCCGGCCACTTCTTCCGACGTACCAATGGAAGAGATGCCTGGAAAAAAAAGGACTCACATGGTCTGCATGCGTGGTGACGGCGGCGCAGGCAGCGGTGGAGCTAGTGGCCGCAATCTCCCGGAGCGTTGGCCGCTTCTTCCGACGTACCAATGGAAGAGATGCCTGGAAAAAAGAGGACTCACATGGTCTGCATGCGTGGTGATGGCGGCGCAGGCAGCGGTGGAGCTAGTGGCCGCCATCTCCCGGAGCGCCGGCCGCTTCCTCCGACGTACCAATGGAAGAGATGCCTGGAAAAAAGAGGACTCACATGGTCTGCATGCGTGGTGACGGCGGCGCAGGCAGCGGTGGAGCTAGTGGCCGCCATCTCCCGGAGCGCCGGCCGCTTCTTCCGACGTACCAATGGAAGAGATGCCTGGAAAAAAGAGGACTCACATGGTCTGCATGCGTGGTGACGGCGGCGCAGGCAGCGGTGGAGCTAGTGGCCGCCATCTCCCGGAGCGCCGGCCACTTCTTCCGACGTACTAATGGAAGAGATGCCTGGGAAAAAGAGGACTCACATGGTCTGCATGCATGGTGACGGCGGCGCAGGCAGCGGTGGAGCTAGTGGCCGCCATCTCCCGGAGCGCCGGCCACTTCTTCCGACGTACCAATGGAAGAGATGCCTGGAAAAAAGAGGACTCACATGGTCTGCATGCGTGGTGACGGCGGCGCAGGCAGCGGTGGAGCTAGTGGCCGCCATCTCCCGGAGCGCCGGCCACTTCTTCCGACGTACCAATGGAAGAGATGCCTGGAAAAAAGAGGACTCACATGGTCTGCATGCGTGGTGACGGCGGCGCAGGCAGCGGTGGAGCTAGTGGCCGCCATCTCCCGGAGCGCCGGCCACTTCTTCCGACGTACCAATGGAAGAGATGCCTGGAAAAAAGAGGACTCACATGGTCTGCATGCGTGGTGACGGCGGCGCAGGCAGCGGTGGAGCTAGTGGCCGCCATCTCCCGGAGCGCCGGCCGCTTCTTCTGACGTACCAATGGAAGAGATGCCTGGAAAAAAGAGGACTCACATGGTCTGCATGCGTGGTGACGGCGGCGCAGGCAGCGGTGGAGCTAGTGGCCGCCATCTCCCGGAGCGCCGGCCACTTCTTCCGACGTACCAATGGAAGAGATGCCTGGAAAAAAGAGGACTCAAATGGTCTGCATGCGTGGTGACGGCGGCGCAGGCAGCGGTGGAGCTAGTGGCCGCCATCTCCCGGAGCGCCGGCCACTTCTTCCGACGTACCAATGGAAGAGATGCCTGGAAAAAAGAGGACTCACATGGTCTGCATGCGTGGTGACGGCGGCGCAGGCAGCGGTGGAGCTAGTGGCCGCCATCTCCCGGAGCGCCGGCCACTTCTTCCGACGTACCAATGGAAGAGATGCCTGGAAAAAAGAGGACTCACATGGTCTGCATGCGTGGTGACGGCGGCGCAGGCAGCGGTGGAGCTAGTGGCCGCCATTTCCCGGAGCGCCGGCCACTTCTTCCGACGTACCAATGGAAGAGATGCCTGGAAAAAAGAGGACTCACATGGTCTGTATGCGTGGTGACGGCGGCGCAGGCAGCGGTGGAGCTAGTGGCCGCCATCTCCCGGAGCGCCGGCCACTTCTTCCGACGTACCAATGGAAGAGATGCCTGGAAAAAAGAGGACTCACATGGTCTGCATGCGTGGTGACGGCGGCGCAGGCAGCGGTGGAGCTAGTGGCCGCCATCTCCCGGAGCGCCGGCCACTTCTTCCGACGTACCAATGGAAGACATGCCTGGAAAAAAGAGGACTCACATGGTCTGCATGCGTGGTGACGGCGGCGCAGGCAGCGGTGGAGCTAGTGGCCGCCATCTCCCGGAGCGCCGGCCACTTCTTCCGACGTACCAATGGAAGAGATGCCTGGAAAAAAGAGGACTCACATGGTCTGCATGCGTGGTGACGGCGGCGCAGGCAGCGGTGGAGCTAGTGGCCGCCATCTCCCGGAGCGCCGGCCACTTCTTCCGACGTACCAATGGAAGAGATGCCTGGAAAAAAGAGGACTCACATGGTCTGCATGCGTGGTGACGGCGGCGCAGGCAGCGGTGGAGCTAGTGGCCGCCATCTCCCGGAGCACCGGCCACTTCTTCCGACGTACCAATGGAAGAGATGCCTGGAAAAAAGAGGACTCACATGGTCTGCATGCGTGGTGACGGCGGCGCAGGCAGCGGTGGAGCTAGTGGCCGCCATCTCCCGGAGCGCCGGCCACTTCTTCCGACGTACCAATGGAAGAGATGCCTGGAAAAAAGAGGACTCACATGGTCTGCATGCGTGGTGACGGCGGCGCAGGCAGCGGTGGAGCTAGTGGCCGCCATCTCCCGGAGCGCCGGCCGCTTCTTCCGACGTACCAATGGAAGAGATGCCTGGAAAAAAGAGGACTCACATGGTCTGCATGCCTGGTGACGGCGGCGCAGGCAGCGGTGGAGCTAGTGGCCGCCATCTCCCGGAGCGCCGGCCACTTCTTCCGACGTACCAATGGAAGAGATGCCTGGAAAAAAGAGGACTCACATGGTCTGCATGCGTGGTGACGGCGGCGCAGGCAGCGGTGGAGCTAGTGGCCGCCATCTCCCGGAGCGCCGGCCACTTCTTCCGACGTACCAATGGAAGAGATGCCTGAAAAAAAGAGGACTCACATGGTCTGCATGCGTGGTGACAGCGGCGCAGGCAGCGGTGGAGCTAGTGGCCGCCATCTCCCGGAGCGCCGGCCGCTTCTTCCGACGTACCAATGGAAGAGATGCCTGGAAAAAAAGGACTCACATGGTCTGCATGCGTGGTGACGGCGGCGCAGGCAGCGGTGGAGCTAGTGGCCGCCATCTCCCGGAGCGCCGGCCGATTCTCCCGACGTACCAATGGAAGAGATGCCTGGAAAAAACAGGACTCACATGGTCTGCATGCGTGGTGACGGCGGCGCAGGCAGCGGTGGAGCTAGTGGCCGCCATCTCCCGGAGCGCCGGCCGCTTCTTCCGACGTACCAATGGAAGAGATGCCTGGAAAAAAAGGACTCACATGGTCTGCATGCGTGGTGACGGCGGCACAGGCAGCGGTGGAGCTAGTGGCCGCCATCTCCCGGAGCGCCGGCCGCTTCTTCCGACGTACCAATGGAAGAGATGCCTGGAAAAAAAGGACTCACATGGTCTGCATGCGTGGTGACGGCGGCGCAGGCAGCGGTGGAGCTAGTGGCCGCCATCTCCCGGAGCGCCGGCCGCTTCTTCTGACGTACCAATGGAAGAGATGCCTGGAAAAAAAGGACTCACATGGTCTGCATGCGTGGTGACGGCGGCGCAGGCAGCGGTGGAGCTAGTGGCCGCCATCTCCCGGAGCGCCGGCCGATTCTCCCGACGTACCAATGGAAGAGATGCCTGGAAAAAACAGGACTCACATGGTCTGCATGCGTGGTGACGGCGGCGCAGGCAGCGGTGGAGCTAGTGGCCGCCATCTCCCGGAGCGCCGGCCGCTTCTTCCGACGTACCAATGGAAGAGATGCCTGGAAAAAAAGGACTCACATGGTCTGCATGCGTGGTGACGGCGGCGCAGGCAGCGGTGGAGCTAGTGGCCGCCATCTCCCGGAGCGCCGGCCGCTTCTTCCGACGTACCAATGGAAGAGATGCCTGGAAAAAAAGGACTCACATGGTCTGCATGCGTGGTGACGGCGGCGCAGGCAGCGGTGGAGCTAGTGGCCGCCATCTCCCGGAGCGCCGGCCGCTTCTTCTGACGTACCAATGGAAGAGATGCCTGGAAAAAAAGGACTCACATGGTCTGCATGCGTGGTGACGGCGGCGCAGGCAGCGGTGGAGCTAGTGGCCGCCATCTCCCGGAGCGCCGGCCGATTCTCCCGACGTACCAATGGAAGAGATGCCTGGAAAAAACAGGACTCACATGGTCTTCATCACTCACACGTTCCCACCAATGCAGGAGGCACAAGCTGCCGCAGTTGCTGCGGCCACCTTGGCACCAGGGAAAGCTGCACCAGCGCGTTCGAAGGCCGGGCGCTTTGTGAGGCCGAAGTAATCGAGTCGATCTGGCCAATTTCGGGCGTTTTTGGCGGTATACTTTAACAAATCCTGGTAGTAGTACATTTTCTTTTTTTTACCTAGGTAGGTACCTACCACATTTATTTTTGATAACTGACACTTGGTCTGACATAACGTGTCCGTGTGTTCGTGACTGTGACGTACCTGTCATTCTTGACGTTGACGTACTACAAGCCGTTGGCCGCCAGCGCTGTGTCGTCGTTCCGTTCCGTTTTACGAAGACATTTCTGTTTGTAAAATTTATGTTTTTATTTTGTTTTTCTGTTGGTTATAATTTTTGAACATTGTTTACTGTAGTCTTACTGTAGTTGTTTAACATACATAAGTACACAATAATTTTACCTGCATTCAACTCTCCAGACTAATTGGCAGTGTTTGTGGCTTTAGATGGCTTCTTGTTTGTATTGTTCTGTTACCAGTTTTATTATTTAAATAAATTATATATTTATATTTTTATTATTTATATTTATCTTATTTATTTATAATGGATTGCTCAATATCTTCTGATTTATTTAAATCGTTCGACTCTGATAGCTTCGTGGATGCTGTGGATGATAGCGTTGCTGAGCCTTTGCTTAGGGAACAGGTTGACAAAACGTTTGCTCCTTTTAAAAAAAACTTTAACGTGTGCCACATCAACGCCCAGAGCATACCTGCTCACTACTCGGAGCTATTAGCCACTTTTACGGGCGATTGTATACACGCCTGTCTCGTTTCCGAAAGTTTTCTCAAACCTTCACTTCCTTCTCCTTTTTTCTGTCTACCCGGTTTTGTGCTTGTTCGTAATGATCGCACCAATGTTAGATGTGGAGGGGTTGCGATCTATTTACGCGCTGACTTTAATTATAAAATTATCTCCAGTTCGCCTTCTGCTTACTCTGCTTCTATGGAGCATCTATTTGTTGAGGTACAGGTGAGCACTGGTAAAGTACTATTGGGAGTGGTTTATGCGCCCCCTACAGTTGACTATTTTAATTCTCTCGACCAGTTGCTTGAAACTTTTGTGCCTCTGTACGATCAGATAATTTTAATGGGAGATTTTAATACCTGCCTTTTAAAAAATGATATTAGATGTAAACAATTAGTCAATATTACATCTTCTTTCAACCTTAACATCTTAGATTTAGATCCTACGCATCATATCAATGATAGGCACACTAAACTGGACCTCATAATTACACGAGACCACAAACGCGTTTCTACTTATGGTCAATTTCCAGCCCCGGGATTTTCACATCATGACCTTATATTTGCATCATTTAAAATTAGAACACACAAAATAAAACCTAAGATCATAATGCAACGTAACTTTGCCGCTATGGATCTTGATAAGCTCCGTACTGATACAAGTGCCATCGAATGGTCTCAACTCTTATCTGCTAGCGATGTTGATGAAAAAATCACAATATTCAATGGCATACTAACATCGCTATATGATAAGCATGCTCCTTTCAAGGCGGTTCGCATGAAAAGACCTCCCGCACCTTGGTTGACTGAATATATCCGCAAATTAATGGCTAGGCGTAATAAACTATACCGCAAATATAGGAGAGACTCTAATGAAGAAACTTTTCTTCGCTATAAAAAGGCGAGAAACCGGTGCAATCAGGAGATTAGGAATGCTAAGCGTCGTAACATCTACGGAGCCATTGAGAACTGTACTCCAAATAACATCTGGAAAGTGCTCAACAACTTAGGATTTGGGAAGAGTAAGGCTGCTGTCAACCCAACGGTCGATATCAATGCTCTCAACAACCATTTTTCAGTTGTTCCGTTTAAAATTGACAACATTGTTAAGGCTGACACCATAATGCAGTTAGCTAGGCAGCCGCTAGAAAATTTTACTTCGTTTTCTTTTGGGCAGGTAGATGAAGGTGATGTTGCAAAGATTATTGCTAGCATTAGCAGCAAGGCGGTTGGTCATGATGGAATCGGTTTAAAGATGCTAACTCCAATACTTGAACTGACTCTTCCATATATCACTCATATTATTAACTTTTCCCTCACAAGTAGCAATTTCCCTACTATATGGAAGAAAGCTTTCATCATACCCATTCCCAAAAAGTCTAACATAACTGAACTTAAAGACTATCGCCCAATATCAATTCTCCCTTTCCTTTCTAAAATTCTTGAAAAAGTTGTGCATCGCCAGCTTTCATCTTTTCTCCACAGTAATAATCTTCTTAGTCCGTTTCAGTCAGGCTTTCGCCCTGCACACAGTACCTGCACTGCCCTTATTAAAATTACAGACGACATCAGGCTTGCTATTGACAACCGTAAACTCACTCTTCTTTCCTTGTTAAACTTTAGTAACGCTTTCAACTGTGTGGACCACGAAATTTTGCTGGCCGTCTTACGCTCTATTAATCTTTCTCAGTCTTCTTTAACATGGTTCAGCTCATATCTTTGCGGACGCGAACAATGTGTGCGAATTAATGATCTGTCCTCTGACTGGTGTAAAATCGAAGCAGGTGTACCTCAAGGAGGCGTTCTTTCACCCCTCCTCTTCTCTCTTTTTATCAACACCCTGGTATCGGTAATACATCACACATCCTATCACCTATATGCCGATGATGTTCAGTTATATCTCAGTTGTAATCCCGATCAAATTCTATCTGGAATTGAAAATCTCACTAATGATCTAAGCGCTGTGTATGACTGGACTCAAAAATTTGGTCTACTAATTAATCCCAACAAGACGCAGGTGATAATAATTGGTGGTAACAGACAGATTGTCAAAATTAATCTTAACACTCTTCCTCCGGTTAAATATAATAATATTCCACTGCAGTTCTGCAAGGAGGTTAAGAATTTAGGCCTTTTAATTACCCATAATTTGTCATGGGACCACCATATTACCCAGATTAGTAGGAGGATGTATGGTACCATGCATACTCTGAAACGCCTAAAAAAATTCTTGCCCCAATCTACGAGGCCCACACTGGTTAATGCGTTACTCTTACCCATCCTAGATTATGCAGATGTATGCTATCCAGATGCTACGGAAGAGCAACTGAACAGGTTGGAGCGTCTGCAGAATCTTTGCATTCGCTATATCTACGGCCTACGAAAATATGATCATGTCTCGGTATTTCGTCAGCAGCTAAAATGGCTTGACATCAGAGCTCGTCGAGATGCGCACATGCTATCCCTCTTATATAATATTCTTCGCAACCCTCTATCTCCCAGCTACCTCAGAGAGCGATTTGCATCCGTATCAACTGAGGACAGACCTGTGCGATCGTCTCGTTGTTTCCAACTAATTACTCCACAGCATAACACGGCTACTTACTCTGACTCTTACACCATAACCGCTACTCGTCTCTGGAATAATATGCCACCAAACTATTTCGAGGCTACTTCAGTGGAAGCATTCAGATTGAGAATCTATAGGCACCTTCTCGGTCAAACCGACCAAAAATGAGCAACTTAATATTTCCATAACACTTCTCTTCTATTGTTATGTATGTATTTTAATTCGATATTGGTATAGTTTAGTCTATCATATAAAGTATTTAAGTAGGTTTATTTAAGTAGTATGTACCTATATTATGCTATATTTATTAGTCCTGTGCAAATTTTCTTTTTTAACCTTTTCTGTGCACTACCTACACATCTTTGTCTACAATACACAAAGGTTATCTGGAAGAGAATGCTCTTTAGCATTAAGTTCGCCTTTGTACTAGTTTTATAAGTGCAATAAAGTATTTTCAATCAATCAATCAATCAGTCTGCATGCGTGGTGACGGCGGCGCAGGCAGCGGTGGAGCTAGTGGCCGCCATCTCCCGGAGCGCCGGCCGCTTCTTCCGACGTACCAATGGAAGAGATGCCTGGAAAAAAAGGACTCACATGGTCTGCATGCGTGGTGACGGCGGCGCAGGCAGCGGTGGAGCTAGTGGCCGCCATCTCCCGGAGCGCCGGCCGCTTCTTCCGACGTACCAATGGAAGAGATGCCTGGAAAAAAAGGACTCACATGGTCTGCATGCGTGGTGACGGCGGCGCAGGCAGCGGTGGAGCTAGTGGCCGCCATCTCCCGGAGCGCCGGCCGCTTCTTCCGACGTACCAATAGAAGAGATGCCTGGAAAAAAATGACTCACATGGTCTGCATGCGTGGTGACGGCGGCGCAGGCAGCGGTGGAGCTAGTGGCTGCCATCTCCCGGAGCGCCGGCCGCTTCCTCCGACGTACCAATGGAAGAGATGCCTGGAAAAAAAGGACTCACATGGTCTGCATGCGTGGTGACGGCGGCGCAGGCAGCGGTGGAGCTAGTGGCCGCCATCTCCCGGAGCGCCGGCCGCTTCTTCTGACGTACCAATGGAAGAGATGCCTGGAAAAAAGAGGACTCACATGGTCTGCATGCGTGGTGACGGCGGCGCAGGCAGCGGTGGAGCTAGTGGCCGCCATCTCCCGGAGCGCCGGCCACTTCTTCCGACGTACCAATGGAAGAGATACCTGGAAAAAAGAGGACTCACATGGTCTGCATGCGAGGTGACGGCGGCGCAGGCAGCGGTGGAGCTAGTGGCCGCCATCTCCCGGAGCGCCGGCCACTTCTTCCGACGTACCAATGGAAGAGATGCCTGGAAAAAAGAGGACTCACATGGTCTGCATGCGTGGTGACGGCGGCGCAGGCAGCGGTGGAGCTAGTGGCCGCCATCTCCCGGAGCGCCGGCCACTTCTTCCGACGTACCAATGGAAGAGATGCCTGGAAAAAAGAGGACTCACATGGTCTGCATGCGTGGTGACGGCGGCGCAGGCAGCGGTGGAGCTAGTGGCCGCCATTTCCCGGAGCGCCGGCCACTTCTTCCGACGTACCAATGGAAGAGATGCCTGGAAAAAAGAGGACTCACATGGTCTGCATGCGTGGTGACGGCGGCGCAGGCAGCGGTGGAGCTAGTGGCCGCCATCTCCCGGAGCGCCGGCCACTTCTTCCGACGTACCAATGGAAGAGATGCCTGGAAAAAAGAGGACTCACATGGTCTGCATGCGTGGTGACGGCGGCGCAGGCAGCGGTGGAGCTAGTGGCCGCCATCTCCCGGAGCGCCGGCCACTTCTTCCGACGTACCAATGGAAGACATGCCTGGAAAAAAGAGGACTCACATGGTCTGCATGCGTGGTGACGGCGGCGCAGGCAGCGGTGGAGCTAGTGGCCGCCATCTCCCGGAGCGCCGGCCACTTCTTCCGACGTACCAATGGAAGAGATGCCTGGAAAAAAGAGGACTCACATGGTCTGCATGCGTGGTGACGGCGGCGCAGGCAGCGGTGGAGCTAGTGGCCGCCATCTCCCAGAGCGCCGGCCACTTCTTCCGACGTACCAATGGAAGAGATGCCTGGAAAAAAGAGGACTCACATGGTCTGCATGCGTGGTGACGGCGGCGCAGGCAGCGGTGGAGCTAGTGGCCGCCATCTCCCGGAGCACCGGCCACTTCTTCCGACGTACCAATGGAAGAGATGCCTGGAAAAAAGAGGACTCACATGGTCTGCATGCGTGGTGACGGCGGCGCAGGCAGCGGTGGAGCTAGTGGCCGCCATCTCCCGGAGCGCCGGCCACTTCTTCCGACGTACCAATGGAAGAGATGCCTGGAAAAAAGAGGACTCACATGGTCTGCATGCGTAGTGACGGCGGCGCAGGCAGCGGTGGAGCTAGTGGCCGCCATCTCCCGGAGCGCCGGCCACTTCTTCCGACGTACCAATGGAAGAGATGCCTGGAAAAAAGAGGACTCACATGGTCTGCATGCGTGGTGACGGCGGCGCAGGCAGCGGTGGAGCTAGTGGCCGCCATCTCCCGGAGCGCCGGCCACTTCTTCCGACGTACCAATGGAAGAGATGCCTGGAAAAAAGAGGACTCACATGGTCTGCATGCCTGGTGACGGCAGCGCAGGCAGCGGTGGAGCTAGTGGCCGCCATCTCCCGGAGCGCCGGCCACTTCTTCCGACGTACCAATGGAAGAGATGCCTGGAAAAAAGAGGACTCACATGGTCTACATGCGTGGTGACGGCGGCGCAGGCAGCGGTGGAGCTAGTGGCCGCCATCTCCCGGAGCGCCGGCCACTTCTTCCGACGTACCAATGGAAGAGATGCCTGAAAAAAAGAGGACTCACATGGTCTGCATGCGTGGTGACAGCGGCGCAGGCAGCGGTGGAGCTAGTGGCCGCCATCTCCCGGAGCGCCGGCCGCTTCTTCCGACGTACCAATGGAAGAGATGCCTGGAAAAAAAAGGACTCACATGGTCTGCATGCGTGGTGACGGCGGCGCAGGCAGCGGTGGAGCTAGTGGCCGCCATCTCCCGGAGCGCCGGCCGATTCTCCCGACGTACCAATGGAAGAGATGCCTGGAAAAAACAGGACTCACATGGTCTGCATGCGTGGTGACGGCGGCGCAGGCAGCGGTGGAGCTAGTGGCCGCCATCTCCCGGAGCGCCGGCCGCTTCTTCCGACGTACCAATGGAAGAGATGCCTGGAAAAAAAGGACTCACATGGTCTGCATGCGTGGTGACGGCGGCGTAGGCAGCGGTGGAGCTAGTGGCCGCCATCTCCCGGAGCGCCGGCCGCTTCTTCCGACGTACCAATGGAAGAGATGCCTGGAAAAAAAGGACTCACATGGTCTGCATGCGTGGTGACGGCGGCGCAGGCAGCGGTGGAGCTAGTGGCCGCCATCTCCCGGAGCGCCGGCCGCTTCTTCCGACGTACCAATGAAAGAGATGCCTGGAAAAAAAGGACTCACATGGTCTGCATGCGTGGTGACGGCGGCGCAGGCAGCGGTGGAGCTAGTGGCCGCCATCTCCCGGAGCGCCGGCCGCTTCTTCTGACGTACCAATGGAAGAGATGCCTGGAAAAAAAGGACTCACATGGTCTGCATGCGTGGTGACGGCGGCGCAGGCAGCGGTGGAGCTAGTGGCCGCCATCTCCCGGAGCGCCGGCCGATTCTCCCGACGTACCAATGGAAGAGATGCCTGGAAAAAACAGGACTCACATGGTCTGCATGCGTGGTGACGGCGGCGCAGGCAGCGGTGGAGCTAGTGGCCGCCATCTCCCGGAGCGCCGGCCGCTTCTTCCGACGTACCAATGGAAGAGATGCCTGGAAAAAAAGGACTCACATGGTCTGCATGCGTGGTGACGGCGGCGCAGGCAGCGGTGGAGCTAGTGGCCGCCATCTCCCGGAGCGCCGGCCGCTTCTTCCGACGTACCAATGGAAGAGATGCCTGGAAAAAAAGGACTCACATGGTCTGCATGCGTGGTGACGGCGGCGCAGGCAGCGGTGGAGCTAGTGGCCGCCATCTCCCGGAGCGCCGGCCGCTTCTTCCGACGTACCAATGGAAGAGATGCCTGGAAAAAAATTACTCACATGGTCTGCATGCGTGGTGACGGCGGCGCAGGCAGCGGTGGAGCTAGTGGCCGCCATCTCCCGGAGCGCCGGCCGCTTCTTCCGACGTACCAATGGAAGAGATGCCTGGAAAAAAGAGGACTCACATGGTCTGCATGCGTAGTGACGGCGGCGCAGGCAGCGGTGGAGCTAGTGGCCGCCATCTCCCGGAGCGCCGGCCACTTCTTCCGACGTACCAATGGAAGAGATGCCTGGAAAAAAGAGGACTCACATGGTCTGCATGCGTGGTGACGGCGGCGCAGGCAGCGGTGGAGCTAGTGGCCGCCATCTCCCGGAGCGCCGGCCGCTTCTTCCGACGTACCAATGGAAGAGATGCCTGGAAAAAAAGGACTCACATGGTCTGCATGCGTGGTGACGGCGGCGCAGGCAGCGGTGGAGCTAGTGGCCGCCATCTCCCGGAGCGCCGGCCGCTTCTTCCGACGTACCAATGGAAGAGATGCCTGGAAAAAAGAGGACTCACATGGTCTGCATGCGTGGTGACGGCGGCGCAGGCAGCGGTAGAGCTAGTGGCCGCCATCTCCCGGAGCGCCGGCCGCTTCTTCCGACGTACCAATGGAAGAGATGCCTGGAAAAAAGAGGACTCACATGGTCTGCATGCGTGGTGACGGCGGCGCAGGCAGCGGTGGAGCTAGTGGCCGCCATCTCCCGGAGCGCCGGCTGCTTCTTCCGACGTACCAATGGAAGAGATGCCTGGAAAAAAGAGGACTCACATGGTCTGCATGCGTGGTGACGGCGGCGCAGGCAGCGGTGGAGCTAGTGGCCGCCATCTCCCGGAGCGCCGGCCGCTTCTTCCGACGTACCAATGGAAGAGATGCCTGGAAAAAAGAGGACTCACATGGTATGCATGCGTGGTGACGGCGGCGCAGGCAGCGGTGGAGCTAGTGGCCGCCATCTCCCGGAGCGCCGGCCGCTTCTTCCGACATACCAATGGAAGAGATGCCTGGAAAAAAGAGGACTCACATGGTATGCATGCGTGGTGACGGCGGCGCAGGCAGCGGTGGAGCTAGTGGCCGCCATCTCCCGGAGCGCCGGCCGCTTCTTCCGACGTACCAATGGAAGAGATGCCTGGAAAAAAGAGGACTCACATGGTCTGCATGCGTGGTGACGGCGGCGCAGGCAGCGGTGGAGCTAGTGGCCGCCATCTCCCGGAGCGCCGGCCGCTTCTTCCGACGTACCAATGGAAGAGATGCCTGGAAAAAAGAGGACTCACATGGTCTGCATGCGTGGTGACGGCGGCGCAGGCAGCGGTGGAGCTAGTGGCCGCCATCTCCCGGAGCGCCGGCCGCTTCTTCCGACGTACCAATGGAAGAGATGCCTGGAAAAAAGAGGACAAAGAGGACTCACATGGTCTGCATGCGTGGTGACGGCGGCGCAGGCAGCGGTGGAGCTAGTGGCCGCCATCTCCCGGAGCGCCGGCCGCTTCTTCCGACGTACCAATGGAAGAGATGCCTGGAAAAAAAAGGACTCACATGGTCTGCATGCGTGGTGATGGCGGCGCAGGCAGCGGTGGAGCTAGTGGCCGCCATCTCCCGGAGCGCCGGCCGCTTCTTCCGACGTACCAATGGAAGAGATGCCTGGAAAAAAAAGGACTCACATGGTCTGCATGCGTGGTGATGGCGGCGCAGGCAGCGGTGGAGCTAGTGGCCGCCATCTCCCGGAGCGCCGGCCGCTTCTTCCGACGTACCAATGGAAGAGATGCCTGGAAAAAAAAGGACTCACATGGTCTGCATGCGTGGTGACGGCGGCGCAGGCAGCGGTGGAGCTAGTGGCCGCTATCTCCCGGAGCGCCGGCCGATTCTCCCGACGTACCAATGGAAGAGATGCCTGGAAAAAACAGGACTCACATGGTCTGCATGCGCGGTGACGGCGGCGCAGGCAGTGGTGGAGCTAGCGGCCGCCATCTCCCGGAGCGCCGGCCGCTTCTCCCGACGTACCAATGGAAGAGATGCCTGGCAAAAAACAGGACTCACATGGTCTGCATGCGCGGTGACGGCGGCGCAGGCAGTGGTGGAGCTAGCGGCCGCCATCTCCCGGAGCGCCGGCCGCTTCTCCCGACGTACCAATGGAAGAGATGCCTGGAAAAAAGAGGACTCACATGGTCTGCATGCGCGGTGACGGCGGCGCAGGCAGCAGTGGAGCTAGCGGCCGCCATTTCCCGGAGCGCCGGCCGCTTCTCCCGACGTACGAATGACAGGAAGAGATGCCTGTAAAGAAGAGGAAGATATCTTATTTTCACGATCTCTTGTCTGTGGTAAGGTGACCGAATAGACTGAGACGCAAAGGGCTGGTTTAATTTCCACTGTGGTGTTCTAATGTTCATTTTAGGGTTCCGTACCCAAAGTGTAAAACTAAACCCTATTACTAAGACTCCGCTCTCTGTTTGTCTGTCTGTCTGTCCGTCTGTCACCAGGCTTTATCTCATGAACCGTTATAGTTGAAATTTTCACAGAGGATGTATTTACCTCACGTGATGGTAAGTGAAGGTGTGATCGAAGATGGAGCACGCTTGCCTGGAAATTACCTGTTCACTCTGGACTTGAAGACTTTAATATACACTTAATACCACCCAATGACCAAGGTTTGTTAAATAAATGCCTGCATTGGATTTTCAAGATAAAAAAACAGGGGCTGATGGAAAGTAAACATAAAAATTCTTCGGTGGACAATTTAGCGTTTGGGAGTCATTAATGCTTCAACTCCCTGGCCCACGACTGCCCCTTTAGATAAGACTGTGCGATTAAGAGTGCCCCCTCCCCCCCTAGACAGTACTACCGTCTTTACCTTAAGGGCACACGGGGCCCGTGACCAGGGCCCCTACCGTCACGGGAGCCTCGAAAGACCGATATATTCGCTTACACTATAATAAACACTGGTGGTAGAGCTTTTGTGAACGGGCTCGAGGAATTGGGCACCACCGCCTTACCTTTACCTGCCGCCAAATAGCAGTACTTGTGCTGCTGTGTTCCGGTTAGATAGTAATGGTATGTTCCTGTAATTACTGGCACATAGGCATAACAGCTAAGTCCTATAGTATGGCAACGTATCCACATAGAGATCAAGATAACACAATAGCTTGTTTTGAATTCTATGTGGATATCCATGGGCTGCAGTAGCCACTTAACATCTGGTAGGCTGCATGCTCGTTTGCCATATAAGTAGTAAAAAAAATCTATTTTAGGTAGATATAACCCATCAAATGAAAAAGACAACTATGACAAAAGCTCATAGAGTAAATGTGGGCGTTCTTAGCGACTTTCTGGCTGAGAGCAGCAAGCCAATGAGATTCCAGAGTTTGACATAAAACGTGACCTTGCACATGCAGTTCCAAGAAAAGTATAACTAGTTAACTACACCATCTAGCGGTCAGCGACACAAACCACTTTGTATATAAGAATTTTTTATTTCATACGTTTTACTTTTCAACAGGGCCCCAAATTCTTGTGTGCCCAAGGGCCCCGGCAAAGCCTAAGACGGCGTTGCCCTTAAATAAAACTGACTCAGGTAGAAGGCATTAGAGTCATGAGACTCCTGTCCATACGACAGAGTTTTATAGTCGATCCTTCACTGTAACAGCCGTACGATTGTGGAACGCTTTGCCCCTCTCTATAAGAACATCCAAGTCTATTAGTAATTTTAAAACAAAAGTGCACACCCATTATCTGTCCTTGTGTTGAAGTTGTAGCTGCTTGTTAATTCATCATAACCACTTTTAGAGTTGCTTATTTAAATTAAATTTGTGTTATTATTGGTAATTTAGGTTTATAGTATGTAGATATGTTTATAAATTTATATAGATGCACCGCCGTCATGTGTTACATTTTTATCCTGTCCATACAAAGGTTGTCTGGAAGAGATCGCTTTTAGCGATAAGACCGCCCATTGTACTAAATCTATTTGTAAGAATTATGTTCTGTATTTTACTTTGGTGTACAATAAAGAGTTATCTTATCTTATCTTATCTTAGAGCAAGCTGCCGGCCTGGGCGAAGTCAGATCACGGATGATAATCACAGCCTTCTCATTCTATACTGTAAAAATCATCTAGTGACCAAGACACGACGTAGGACAAGCAATACGCCATCTGCCCGAAGTTCAAGAATCGTGAAAATGCTACATACTTGACAATGAGGGGTTTTCATGGCCATGTTTTTATAACAGTTAAGGTACTGACACACATGCTTATTTGGAAGCATGCTCTGCAGCTGTTCACATTTGCTAGCAATTAACATGCTAGATTTAAGCATGCTTCCAAATAAGCGTGCTCCAAGCAAACAATTGAACACATATGCTATTTAAGTACAGGCTCATGGCTAAAATAGAAGAAATGCCGACCGCGTATTCCATAGACACTCACAAGCACGATAGTATGTCACAAAGAGTAAAGTTTTTTCCTCCCCCCAACGAGACATTATTTCATTTTTTGCGGAAACTAATTTACTTGTGATATCTGTCGCAGACTGAGATTGATTGAATCGTCATAAGCATGCTCATAAGCAAGACCTGTTCAGACGGGCTTAAAGCACGCCCCCTTCCATGCCTCAGTCCGCATGCTCAAAAATCAAACGACTGTTGATTTTCGAGCATGCTCATTACTAGCAATATCCCGACACACATGCCACTAATGAGCAAGTGCTCATTAGTGGCATGCTTTCGTGCTACTAATGAGCATGTGTGTGACTTTTAACAGATGGCGTTGCTCTGTTATAAACTGATTTATGAAAATAGAGTGAATTGTCAATATCAATTCCAATGCTATCATGCTATTTTGATAATTCTTTTTTTATTTGAAACCTGGTGCCATCTTTTACGCTAGATAGAACTAGCTTTTATCGACTTCAAAAAAGGAGGAGGTTTTCAATTCGACTGTATTTTTTTTCTATGTTTGTTAGCTCAGAACTTTCGACTGGGTGAACCGATTTTGATGATTCTTTTTTATTTGAAACCTGGTGCCATCTATTACGCTAGATGGTACTAACTTTTATCGACTTCAAACAAGGAGGAAATTTTCAATTCGACTCTATTTTTTTTCTATGTTTGTTACTTTCTACTGGATGAACCTATTTTGATAATTCTTTTTTTATTTGAAACCTGGTGCCATCTATTACGCTAGTTGGAACTAGCTATTAAACGACTTCAAAAAACGAAGAGGTTATCAATTCGACTGTATTTTTTTTCTATGTTTGTTAGCTCAGAACTTTCGACTGGGTGAACCGATTTTGATGATTCTTTTTTATTTGAAACCTGGTGCCATCTATGACGCTAGATGGAACTAACTTTTATCGACTTCAAAAAAGGAGGAAATTTTGAATTCGACTCTAATTTTTTTTCTATGTTTGTTAGCTCAGATTTTTCGACTGGGTGAACCGATTTTGATAATTCTTTTTTTATTTGACACCTGGTGCCATCTATTACGCTGAATGGATCTAGTTCTTACCGACTTCATAAAAGGAGGAGGTTCTCAATTCGACTGTATTTTTTTCTATGTTTGTTAGCTCAGAACTTTCGAATGGGTGAACCGATTTTGAAGTTTTTTTTATTTGAAACCTGGTGCCATCTATTACGCTAGATGGATCTATTTCTAACTGACTTCAAAAAACGAGGAGGTTATCAATTCGACTATATTTTTTTTCTATGTTTAATAGCTCAGAACTTACGACTGGGTGAACCGATTTTGATGATTCTTGTTTATTTGAAACCTGTTGCCATCTATTACGCTAGATGGAACTAATTTTTATCGACTTCAAACAAGGAGAAAATTTTCAATTCGACTCTATTTTTTTTCTATGTTTGTTACTTTCGACTGGGTGAACCTATTTTTATAATTCTTTTTTTATTTGAAACCTGGTGCCATCTATTACGCTAGATGTATCTAGTTCTTACCGACTTCAAAAAAGGAGGAGGTTCTCAATTCGACTGTATTTTTTTTCTATGTTTGTTAGCTCAGAACTTTCGACTGGGTGAACCGATTTTGATGATTTTTTTTATTTGAAACCTGGTGCCATCTATTACGCTAGTTGGAACTAGCTATTAAACGACTTCATAAAACAAGGAGGTTATCAATTCGACTGTATTTTTTTCTATGTTTGTTAGCTCAGAAACTCAGAACTTTCGACTGGGTGAACCGATTTTGATGATTCATTTTTATTTGAAACCTGGTGCCATCTATTACGATAGATGGAACTAACTTTTATCGACTTCAAAAAAGGAGGAAATTTTCAATTCGACTCTATTTTTTTTTATGTTTGTTAGCTCAGAACTTTCGACTGGGTGAACCGATTTTGATAAATCTTTTTTTATTTGAAACCTGGTGCCATCTATTACGCTAGATGGATCTAGTTCTTACCGACTTCATAAAAGGAGGAGGTTCTCAATTCGACTGTATTTTTTTTTCTGTGTTTGTTAGCTCAGAACTTTCGAATGGGTGAACCGATTTTGAAGTTTTTTTTTATTTGAAACCTGGTGTCATCTATTACGCTAGTTGGAACTAGCTAATAAACGACTTCAAAAAACGAGGAGGTTATCAATTTGACTGTATTTTTTTTCTATGTTTGTTAGCTCAGAACTTTCGACTGGGTGAACCGATTTTGATGATTCTTTTTTTATTTGAAAGCTACCCGTGTGGTCCTATTTCCATTTAGTTCAGTTCTGACACTGGTATCCATGAGAAAACCATATAAGTTTTAAATTTATTTAATTTTTATCTTATGTTATGTTTGTTAGCTCATAACTCCGTTAAATATCAATCGACTTCGAAATTATCTGAAAGGTTAAACTTTTAGATTGATCCCATGGAAATTTCATCAAAATTAGAAGAGTAGTTTGGTTTTTACTGTTATCTGAAGTCGGTTATATTTTTGTTAAAAAACTACTTGTTTGTTTTTAAATCGAAAATGAACCATCATTTTAAGTGATTTCCAAATTAGGCTCTCTTAAAATTTATGAAGTCGAAAGGCAACGAACCTGGACAGTTCATCTGGAGTGGACACCTCCAGGAAGGTGTCCAGGAACCACTTGAAGTTCTCATAGTCGATATCCTGAAACAAAGAACATCATGCTTTATATGTATAATATACATAAGGGGAGACCAGAGGGGAATCGCCCATACAACACGTACTACCAAGATCATTACTAATTGGAGCATATTTCTACCTTAAAAAGGTATTATTTCAATTTGAATAGTATTTATCTAGGTTCCCAGCCATATATTAGATCAAAATAATTAACGAAAATGAAATAGAAGCGTATCGCATTCTGCATGTTTTTACGTCATAAAAGACCTGTTTTCAACCTAATTGTTTCGTATTAAAAACAACAAGATCTTACGTATCCTAGTCATGGGAACATATATTATATCCTCTAGGTACAGAATAACAACACAATGAAAAAAATACAACAAGTTTTCAGTCATCATTTTTGGTATTACGGAACACGGTCAAAATCTAATCAAATTTAGAATCGTTCTATTGCTATCACTGTCGCTCTGCGTGGCTAAACTTCGTCACTAAACAGAGATAGCGATATTCAGGCCGAAGTTTTTGACGCGGCCGAATTGAAGTTGCGCTCGGGGTTCGCCGGCTTCTTAAGTAAAACACAAATAATCTTAGTAGCAGTAAACACACTTCACATCACACTTATATTATTAACTAGCTATTGCCCGCGACTTCGTATGTGGTACACTCCTAAATATATAGGTAACCTGGAAATATAGCTAAATTCGCTGTTGCAACTTGACTTGACACCCCATTTTTTTCTGAAACTGCTTTATGGGATGAATGGTAACATATTAGGTTGGGGAAAAAGTTTCTTCGCATTTTTTAAGAAAATTCAAAACATTTTTTAATATAGTTTATTTACATTTAACTATAGTATATAGGTACCATTTTCTTCGATAACTTTTTGCCATCTTGTAGACATGATCCCATTGCTATAGAAATTTTGGGGCTTCTGATCAAAATACCGCGACAAGTAGTTTTGGCAGTCCTCTCGTGATGTTAACCTGACACTGCCTAAAGAATTCTGAAGAGACCGAAACAGGTGGAAATCTGAAGGTGCAAGGTCAGGACTATACGGCGGATGCATTAATACCTTCCAGCCAAACTCTCTTATTTTTGCTGAGTGGCTAAAGATGTGTGAGGTCTAGCGTTATCATGATAAACAACCACACCCCTTCTGTTAATTAATTCCGGCCGCTTTCTCTCAACTTCTTGCTTTAATCTCATTTAATCTCCTCAGTTGTTCGCAGTAGAGTTCAAAATCGATGGTCCTGCCCGGTGGTAACAGCTCATAATGAATAATGCCCTTCCAATCCCACCACACACACAGCATCACCTTGTTGCGAGTTAATCTGGTTTTCGCCACAGTCTGTGAAGCCTGACCAGATTTGACCACGACCTTTTTCGCACGTGATCCACTTTTCATGACCAGTTATCAGCTTCTTCAAAAATGGTTCGGTTTCATAACGTCATAATAAAGAATCACAAATGAGTACACGGTTCATTAGGTTTCTTTCAGTGAGCTCGTGGGGTACCCAAATATCGAGCTTTTTTGTGTACCAATTTTTTTTCAAATGCGTCAAAACTGTTTTGTGGTCAATTCCCAGTTCTTAACCTACGTTGTAACTACTAATATGCCGATCTTGCTCCACTTTTTCAAAAATTTTACCCGTAATAGGGCGACCAGAGCGACGTGCATCTTTGACATCAAAATTTCCGGATTGAAAACGCTTAAACCAAATTTGTGCTACTCTCACAGACACTGCACTAGGGGTCCATAAACATCGCAAATTTTTTTCGCGGCTTGCGTTGCATTTTTACCTTTTAGTAAAATTTTAAAATGTATCGAATTTCTTCATTAGATTCACTCATCTTTACAGTACGAAAATGAAATAAAAATCACACATTTTCCTAGGTAATTTGAATTTGGAATTATCTTCTTTAAAATTTAAACTTTGGATGATACCAAAACCAGCCAGATACAAATAGTATAGCCAAAGAGATTTTATTACAAGTTCATACATACTATAATGCGAAAATACTTTTTCCCCAACTTATTATGTATTAATCCAGGTTCTAATTTACGTATATACCAAATTTCATCGAAATCGGTTCAGCCGTTATGACGTGATTGAGTAACTAACAAACAAACATCCAAAATTTCGCATTTATGATATTAGTGTGATACGAAAGTTTGGATGTTTATTTATTTATTTATTTGTTACTCTATCACATCGTAACGGCTGAACCGATTTCAATGAAATTGAATATGTACGTAGATTATAACCTGGATTAATACATAGGCTCTTGTTATCCAATAAATCAGCTCCCCTGGGATAAGTTGCAAACAGCGAGCTTAGCTTTATTTCAAGGCTGCCTACACATTTAGTAGTGTAGCACGTACGAAGTCGCGGGCATCAGCTAGTAGAACAATAAATGTTATTTAGTTTAAGTTAGTTTATTGGTCCTTCAGGCTCGACTGGATTTCAGTAAACAATCTCAGATGTTTACAATCTCGGGTTATATGTAGGTAATTATTTTGTTCACAATTCTTAGAGATTAATTTGATTATATGTATTTTTTGTACAAGTATTTTTGTATAATGAATTATGAATCTAACGGAGCTTAGTTTCCGAAATTAGACTGAAAAGTCTGTTAAGGGGGCACCGGAGGGACAATTGCCCATACAACACGTACTACCAAGATCATTTCTAATTGGATCATATTTCTACCTTAATAAAGTATTATTTTAATTTAAATAGTATTCATCTAGGTTCCCAACCATATATAAGATCAAAATACTTACCCAAAATGAAATAGAAGCGTATCGCATTCTGCATGTTTTTACGTCATAAAAGACCTGTTTTCAACCTAATTGTTTCGTATTAAAAACAACAACATCTTACGTATACTAGTCATGGGAACATAGATTATATCGTCTAATTACAGAATAACAACACAATGAGAAAAATACAACAAGTTTTCAGTCATCATTTTTGGTATTACGGAACACGGTCAAAATCTAATCAAATTTACAATCGTTCTATTGCTATCACTGTCGCTCTGCGTGGCTAAACTTCGTCACTAAACGGGGAAAGCGATATTCAGGCCGAAGTTTTTGACGCGGCCGAATTGAAGTTGCGCTCGGGGTTCGCAGGCGCGTTAAGCAGCTGTACTCTTCTGCTCGTAGCGGAGATACTCATAGAATAGAATTGAATAACTAGTGGTTCGCCCCGAACTGAGATCTCGCGAATCTACCATAAAACAAAAAAATATTATTCGTAATCATTAACTATCACAATAGTGCCACGAAATAAGTAACCAACTTACTTGACCTAGAGTTTCATTCAAATTACAGGTTAGGGGAGTTCATGTAATGTAGTTATATTATTTTGGGGTACAAATTGCTGGTAGTATTTTTCAAACTTTCGCGATCACTGTACATAATTATTGATTAAAACGGGTATTTATCGCGTATGTACCTTTTTTATTTGTTATCCCGACGTTTCGGCTGTGTTGCAACAGTCATGGTCTCGGGCTGACTGGAGTACTTGGAGCTACCGTCGGGAAGTGCGGGTAGCTGCAGCATCTACCCTCACTTGGTCTTCAGAATTAGAAATGTCCTCGTTCATATTACGACACACTACACTAACCGTATCTACTCGGTCGACTCAGTGCGTAGATACGGTTAGTGTAGTGTGTAGTGTCGGGAAGTGCGGCTAGCTGCAGCATCTACCCTCACTTGGTCTTCAGAATTAGAAATGTCCTCGTTCATATTACGACACACTACACTAACCGTATCTACTCGGTCGACTCAGTGCGTAGATACGGTTAGTGTAGTGTGTCGTAATATGAACGAGGACATTTCTAATTCTGAAGACCAAGTGAGGGTAGATTCTGCAGCTAACCGCACTTCCCGACGGTAGCTCCAAGTACTCCAGTCAACCCGAGACCATGACTGTTGCAACACAGCCGAAACGTCGGGATAACAAATAAAAAAGGTACATACGCGATAAATACCCGTTTTAATCAATAAATTGCTGGTATTCTAGATATCAGACTTTTGCCTATATTTGTGATACTTTAGCTACACGCGTAGTAACTTACAGCACCGTGGGGTCACTGGTGTACCCTGTGAATTTTGTCAAAGTTTAGTTTTTATTATAACTCAAAAACTATAAAAACTTTACTAAAAATAAAAACGGAGTCGAAATGTACTAATTAAGACCTTTCATTTGACATCTCGTTTGACCTAATAGTCTCATTTTTTACCCCTCATGAACCCTAATATCTCAAAAACCCCTCAACTCTTTACCTCATTTAGTCACACCAAAATTGTGCCACACTACCTACCTATGTATCAAATTTCACGATTATCGGATCAAAGCTTCAAAAGTTATCTTCGGACAAAAATACATACATACAACGCCGATTTGCCCAAGTTGACTTAGAGATCTCGCTTCGCTTGATCAATTATAAATATAATGTTGCAAACATCATTTTGACCTGGATATCAAGAAATAAATAACACCTATATAAAACTACATACTTAATAAAATACCCTTACGTGGGAGGATAAAATATCGGCACCTCTTTCTAAGTATTTATAGTCCAAGAGCTAATAACATGAGATTGAACGTTATCGGGCGATCTAATAAAGCTTAAACGGGCTCAAGTATTCGAACATGAAATTATTCAGACCTAAATTTAATTAAATATTGATTGTCGACCATTTTGCCAATATCCCCCAACATTATGCTCGGCTCGCAGAACGATCCCTAAACGTATTTAGCGACTAAACATGTTTGAATTATACATAGTATTTGTATCTTTATTTATTTATTTAATTAGAGCGAATTAACTAATTACACTAATTAATATAAAAGAATTTAAAACAATAATTACATAAACCATTGTCAAATTTAAATTATAATAAAAATCTACACAATATACTAATTATTAACAATAAAATATTAAATTAAAATAAAACACATTAATATAAATAAATTCATTAAATCACACACATATATCATATATTGAATTGTTAAATTAAAGACCTTTCATACATCAATCTCACAATACCTCAGACATACCAGCATCAATTCCTTCCATTCGTCAGGAAACACATCGCATTCAGGGTTGGCATCTAGGAGTTTTTTGAGGGCGGTGAGTGTGCGAGACAGCGGGGAGTTAGCACGGGATACAGTACGGCTCGAGGGTACAGCAAGAAGCCTATGTCTTCTGCACCGGATATATTTATTTGGGACATAAAAGCGAGGTAGCTCGTTAAGCAGGTCAGGTGCATCAATTTTGTTGCAAAATATTTTGCAGACAGTGGTTATCTGCTCACACGCTCTCCTAGTTTTGAGGGAATTTTTATCTAATGAACAGCATGGCTTTAGAAGGAAGAGGTCGGTCAACCAATATATGATTTGATGACTGTGTTGATGAGTTGTATGATTTGACAACTTCTTAAATCATATATAGCCACAAATATGTACGTTTGGACATCGTTGCGCACGTCACCCTATCTAGACACGCGGTAGCGTGTCTAGCCAAGTTCAAGCTAACAGAACTGGCGAGCAGCACCGTGTGTAATATTACACGAACCATTTGGAGCCACTTTTGACCATCTCATAACTCAAAAACTATTTCACATAAACATGTCAAATTCGGCTCATATATTGAGACTTGCTAGATACATATGTGCTTCAAATTTCATAAACAAATCTCAAACGGTTATTTAGATATTAACGTCAAAAATCGACATTTTTATCACTGACTGACTGACCTATAGATAGATCAAAACTCTAAGCCAGTTCCAGATGACCTAGAATGTTCAAATTTGGCATCCAGATAGGTAGTTGGGTGAATACAAAGGAATAAATCTGAACCTAGTAAATTTTTATCATTTTATTCTAAGATAATATAACTCTTTATTCTTTATTACCAAAGCAAAACACAGAACATTATTCTTACAAATAGATTTAGTACAATGGGCGGTATTATCGCTAAAAGCGATCTCTTCCAGACAACCTTTGTATGGACAGGATTATAATGTATCACATGACGGCGGTGCATCTATATACAATTAAATACATATCTACTATATATCCTAAAATACTACAATTTACACAAATTTAATTTTAATGAAATAAGCAACTATAAAAATGGTTATGATGAATTAACAAGCAGTTACAATTTCAACACAAGGACAGATAATGGGTGTGCACTTTTGTTTTAAAATTACGAAGAGACTTGACTGTTATAATTTTTCAATTAATTTATTCTACTAGGCACACTTACATATAGTGTCTGTAATGTAAAAATTAGCAATGAAAATTGATTGACAATAACACAAAAAAGACAATTATACCCCGCACCACTGTTCTAACTTTTATGATAAATCCTTCACTGTACAAGCTATCCGTCTATGGAACTCTCTTCCTCCACACATTAGAACTGCCAAATCCCTTCCCATCTTTAAAACAGTTCTATTTAAACATATGTCTGCACTACAATGTTGATTTCTCATTTTCTCATCTATCGTTACGCTACTCCTGGTTTTTTTATTTCATCCTTCTATTGTACACCTATATGTACCTACTTATAGTATTTTATATAATCATCATTTCAGCCGTAAAACGTCCACTACTGAACACAGGCCTCCATGGATCTCCAGGATGGGTAGTTGCCATACTCACCACGCTTGGCAGGCGGGTTGGCGAGCGCAGTACGGGATGTTGATACACGGAAAGACGCTGCTGCCCATCTTCCTGAGGTATCCCTTAGCAGGCTCTTACTGCATCCACGGGCACGAGAGGAGGGGTAAAATTCTACTGCCGGCACCCCACGGCATATTTTATATAATATACATTTTTATTATTAGTATGGTATATTTATGAGAAAATATTATGCACCTGATTTATTTATTTATATATTTGTTTGTACTTATTTATTTTGCTTATGTAAATACACTGTTTATTCAATATTCAGTTATTTTTATTAATAGCTACCGTCCTATAACGTTCTCGTGAAATCCAGTCCATTCAAAGGTTGTCTGGAAGAGATCGCTTTTAGCGATAAGACCGCCACTTGTATTTCTACTTGTATTGTTATTGGCTTTTTATATTGTTTTTTTTTAATTTAAGTGTGATTTACAATAAAGCGTTTTCTATCTATCTATCTATCTAAACGTAGGGAAATACAAGAGAATAACAAAAACCATTTGGAATTAATTTTATTAAGAGAACTAGTCAAGTCAGACTTTTGACTTAAATATATTATCTTAAGTTATAAGAAGAAATTATATTTTAAGTTGTTATATATAAATTTCAGGACTGACCATTGAACTTGGCATCCATTTAGATCTCACTTTTTTTGTTATTGAACTCAACAACCAAGGCATACCAAGGCATATATCATAATGTTGAACATACCTCTCATCTCATATTTATGTTTTTGATGGGATTAAGAAAGTGTATTCCGAGTATTCGCCAATCAAGCTAGAATGCCACAATTTTGAATCTCCTAGATAGTGTCACTGCGTCAACTTTCACGGTGTCAACCAAAACAACACAAAAATTAGGCGCAGTGACACAATTTAATATTTATCTATTATAGTAAACAAAGTCGGGTTATTTGTATCGGACTGTCTATGTCATGAGATAGACAGTCCGATACGAATAACACTACCTGCCGCCACGAGCGTTGACGGCGAACTGACAGAGCGCAGCAGCCGATTCTCCCCCCACCCCCCCCCCCCGTCTCGCCGCGCGCATACCTCAGGGAGTGCACAGCACTAATGGTCACACTATAGTTACACTATTTATAACTCAAGAACGGCGGGACCGATTTTTATGATCTTTGATTTGTTGGTATTTGCCCCGAATAACAGAATAACTGTTATAATATCGGAATAATTAAAATTCACGAGAAATTATATAGTAAATTAATTTTCTCATACATAGATGCAGCTAATGATGGCCGATTGACAATTATACCGGGGCGACATTGGCTGCCCGCGTCATATGCATGTCAAGGGGATACGAAGTTCAGGGTCAGCTAGTTTTAGCTAAAAGCCAACCAAGTGAGAGTCGGACTCGCGCACGAAGGGTTCCGTACCATTATCTATAAAAACGGCAAAAAAATCACGTTTGTTGTATGGGAGCCCCCCCCCCCCGTAAATATTAATTTTATTTTAATTTAACTGTTTATATTATAAGTGAATAATATAACTCAATATTCTGTGAATATTTCAAGCGTTTACCTGTTGCCGTTATCAATATCGAGCAAAAACGAGCAAAAAAATCACGTTTGTTGTGTGAGAGCCCCCCTTAAATGTTTATTTTATTCTATTTTTAGTATTTGTTGTTATAGCGGCAACAGAAATACATCATCTGGGAAAATTTCAACTGTCTAACTATCACGGTTCATGAGATACAGCCTGGTGACAGACGGACAGACAGACAGACTATATACCCGAAATATGTAGCTTTTTCACCAGTATCTCTGTAACTAAAACTTTAAGTTGCTAAGCGATCACTTCATCCCTTGTACACAAACATCGCGGCAATATCGTCCATTAAAAGCCTTCGAGGGATTTGCGAAAATATTTCTTAATATTATTTAGACTGTTTTTCCTCTTGTACCTTCAATGTGTTCATTTTCTTTTACGCTCTATTCAATCGATGACAGGTGGATCCAAGGAGAATTTATGGTATTGGAATTACTAGGTGGTAGGTAGGGTGTTGTTGGGAAGGTGGAAGAGGGTGCTACTTATCTAGCAACTGATGTCTGATGTGTTATGTTACGATGATGGTGAATCCTCGACAGTCTGCTCAATTGGTGCTGTTGGGGGACTTCAATGCTCACCACCAAAAGTGGCTCTTCTCATACCAAAGCACTGAATACGCAGGGAGAGAAGCGCGAAAACTAGCTTTATCGCTTAATCTCATTCAGCTGGTCCAAGGAGCAACGCGAGTTCCTGATGTTGACGGCCAAAAAGCTAATTGCTTGGACCTTCTACTGACAACTGATACAGACCGCTACTCCGTGTCGGTTTCATCACCTTTGGGTAGCTCCGACCATTGTTTGGTGAAATCTGTATCTGTCTACTCCCCGCCCGATCTTAGCCCTAGAGGCAAGCGAAGAGTATGGCAGTAGAAGTCAGCTAATTGGGATGAAATGCGTCCATTCTTCGCATCATATCCTTGGCAGCAAGTCTGCTTCTCCTCGAATGATCCTTCAGATTGCGCGGATGCCGTGACAGATGTGCTGCGTCAGGGGATAGAATATTTTATCCCATTCTCTGACGTAACAGTGTCAGGCAAAGCTCAACCTTGGTTCGGGGCCGAATGTAGACGCGCTGAAATGCAGAAACATGAGGCATACCTGGCATGGGTTGATGGAAGGACTTAGCTAGGAAGAAGACAGCTTATAACAAAGCTGCCAAGTTCTGCAAGAAGGCTTTACGGAAGGCTCGATTTGACCACATAGGCCGAATAGGGAACAAATTGGCGTCATACCCATCGGGCAGTAAGGCGTTTTGGTCCCTGGCTAAAGCGGTTCAGTCGAACTTCTGTCGCCCCTCATTACCTCCACTACTGAAACCTGACGGTACTCTGGCCCATACCGCTAAAGAGAAAGCGAATTTGTTCGCCAATCTTTAAGCGGAATCTTCTCGTCTAGATGCTGCAAGCGCGATACCTCCGAGTCTACCGGATGGTGGGGTATTTATGCCGAAAATCCGCATACATCGACTGAGATTCGAAAAACGATGCAGAATCTGGACGTGAACAAAGCCAGTGGCCCTAACGGTATTCCGGCAGTTGTTCTTAAATTCTGCGCGCCTGAGCTCGCTCCTGTACTGACACGCCTCTTTCATCAGTTTTACGATCCTGTACCCATAGCAGCATAGTTAGAAGGCAAGCCATTGCACCTCGGACGCCTACATTACACACCACACGATTAGTATTTAAATATGAAGCTAGTCTTCCAGTTTGTATCATCACACCATAGTTAAATTAGGGACTCTTAGGTAATATAAACGTAATGTAGGATGTATAAGGGAAAAAACGCCACGGCATTAGGTTATGTGACCGACCAGTGGGTCAGTTCATGTTGAGGATTTAGGAAAATAAACGTTTAAATAACATAAATCAAATCACGATTCCAGCTGTAAACTCGTATCAGCAAAATTACATCGAATCTTAGAGTGGAATTAGGGTTCGCCGAGTAAAATAAAACCTGAATCTCAACCTTAGAATTAGCAATGTAATCGGTTTTTTACAACGCTAAGCTTAAAGGTATTAGTTAACTTGAGACTAGTGCTGATTAATCTAATAATATTGTCATAGCTGTAATAAGTAACCTTTTATATTACTGTTGGTAATGGTATGGCTTGTTGGGGACACAACAATGTAGTAATCAAAGAAAAATTTTAGACTCAACTATGAAAATATCTTGTAAAACCAATAGGATATTCTTATACTTCGGTTTGAGACACCGAACCCATAGGACAGGCTAAGATAGTATATTACCTAAGATATTAGAGAGTCGGGTAGAAGATAATTCAGGGACGGTGGGTCAGTCCAAAGTCTAAAATTGAATTCAGTAAAAGTGGGATTGTTATTATCGCTAAGCCAACGAGATCCCATTACGCTAAATTTATCTTGAAGTAGAAATATGAGAATGTGGATATTAGAATTGCATTTTAGGACGTAACTAGCTCAGGAAATATATTAACCTTAATTTCAATAAGGTTATTAATAATTAGAGAAAGATGACCTTAAAAGATTACCATGTTTACGTGTTAATTTTTTGTACATGTTTATTTATTTAAAGGTTAGTCCCCTTCCGGGTAAAATCATAGATTGTACTTTTCAATTATGCGCACATCTATATACCTAGTCAGGTCATAAGTATTGTCACACAATAAAAACTTTTCTTTTAGAATGCTAGCCACAAAAAAAGTTTATAGAATTCGAATTACGAATTGTTCATGAAAATAAAAATGTATACTTTTTAGAATTTTACTCATTTTTAAATATGGAGTGGACGCTTAAAGAAGACCGTGTTGCAGTTATTGCGTTGCATCGTTGCGGTTACGCGCCAATTCAAATTTTTGACATACTGAAAAATTTGAATATAACCAAAAGATTCGTTTATCGCATCATCAAACGATACAATGAAGACTCTAGTGTAGATGACAGGTCAAGAAGTGGTCGCCCTCGGTCTGTTAGGACTCCAGCTGTGATAAAAGCTGTGAAGGCGCGAATTCAAAGAAATCCCAAACATAAGCAGAAACTGTTGGCCCTTCAGATGGGGTTAAGCAGAACCACGGTGAAAAGGGTGTTAAATGAAGACTTAGGGCTTCTGGCATAACGAAGAAAAACCAGACATCGTTTGAATGCTTGTCTAATGGACCTGAGACTGAAGAGATGCCGCGCTTTGTTGAAGCGGTACGCGGGAAAAAATATCGGGAAATTCTTTTTTCGGATGAAAAAATTTTTACCGTAGAAGAGAGCTACAACAAACAAAATGATAAGGTGTACGCACACAGTAGTGAAGAAGCGAGCAACCGTATTCCGCGTGTCCAACGAGGTCATTTTCCATCCTCGCTCATGGTATGGTTGGGAGTTTCTTATTGGGGCTTAACAGAGGTACATTTTTGTGAGAAAGGTGTAAAAACGAATGCAGTTGTATATTAAAATACAGTCCTGACGAACCTTATGGAACCTGTTTCTCATACCATGTTCAATAACAGACACTGGGTATTCCAACAAGATTCGGCGCCAGCTCATAGAGCGAAGAGCACACAAGACTGGCTGGCGGCGCGTGAAATCGACTTCATCCGGCACGAAGACTGGCCCTCCTCCAGTCCAGATTTGAATCCGTTAGATTACAAGATATGGCAACACTTGGAGGAAAAGGCGTGCTCAAAGCCTCATCCCAATTTGGAGTCACTCAAGACATCCTTGATTAAGGCAGCCGCCGATATTGACATGGACCTCGTTCGTGCTGCGATAGACGACTGGCCGCGCAGATTGAAGGCCTGTATTCAAAATCACGGAGGTCATTTTGAATAAACTTTAGTGTCATAAGAATCTATGTTTTGTTAAGTTAGTTTTGGTATATAAATGGTTACATAATGAATAAACTTGTTTCAATTATTTTATATTAAACATGTGACAGAATTTATGACCTGACTAGGTATACAGTGTGTTTTTTTAACTGAGACAGTACGGCAGCACCCATAACCAGAGGAGATACAGCTGCAGTTTCTTTTAAAACATCAGCTCGAACAGCGCGTCGGACTCGCGCGTGAAGGATTCAGTACCATTATCTATAAAAACGGCAAAAAATCACGTTTGTTGTATGGAAGCCCCCTAAAAAATAATTATTTTATTTTACTTATTTATTTTAAAGTGAATAATATAGCTCAATATTCTGTGAATATTTTAAGCGTCTACCTGTTGCCGTTATCAATATCTAGCAAATAAGAGCAAAAAAATCACGTTTGTTGTAAGGGAGCCCCCCTAAAATAAGTATTTTATTTTTATTCTGTTTTTAGTATTTGTTGTTATAGCGTCAACAGAAATACATCATCTGTGTAAATTTCAATTGTCTAACTATCACGGTTCATGAGATACAGCCTGGTGACAGACGGACAGACAGACAGCGGAGTCTTAGTAATAAGGTCCCGTTTGACCCTTTGGGTACGGAACCCTATTAAAAAGCTTGTAAAAAGGGTTTTTAATTTACCAATTTTATATTATTACTGTAGACACGATATGGTACTCGTATATTTGCTACAGCGTCTCTAGGTCTACAAATGTTGTAAATGAAGATTTGTAGCGGTCTTAGAGAGCGTCGTTTATAACGTTTAACGTGAAATAAACCTATTGCTATTGCCTATTGGTACTTAATGAAGGTTCCAGAAGTATATAATACTAGCTGACCCGCCCGCGGCACGCGTGGTTGGTCAATAAAAACTAGTGTTGAAACAAATAGTGGTTTGGTCGGATACCGGATATTCGGCAAGCTACGAGGTCGGAGCGCCGGATATCCGGCTACCGGATATTCGGCCCTTTATCGCGTTACACGACGCGATCAGTTTAATTTGAATATAGGCACGGTGAAGATTACTTTGTACGTAAAGCTCATGACACTTTTTGAGATTGTTTCAATGAAGTGGAAAAAAGATATCTCGAATCGATTGCAATCACGACCCATAGGTGGTCAGTTAATTTGAATCAGTACCCGCAGTTGTCAAGGTTTGCTAGAATCTATCGTTTAGAGCGAAAGGCTATTTTCTGAAGTTGGTCTGGTATACGAAGCCAAGCGGAGTCGCCTCTTACCAACAAATGCGGAAAATTTGATATTCTTTCACCACAATTTGCCACTTGTTAATTTTTAATACAAAACTAATTATTAAATCAAACATTTTTGACGTGCGATTATAAAAATAAACGATACCCATAACTTATTGTAGTATGATTAGCCTTGTGTAAAAATTTTTTTTTTATCTTATTATCCGGAATCCGGCCGGATACTGAATTACTATCGATATCCGGCCGGATAGTGAAACAAATCCGGATACCGGATAGTGACCGGATATCCGTTTCATCTCTAATAAAAACATTACACTTCTGCGTAGTCGAGTAAAAAGTAGCTCAATCCAGTCACAATCTATCTACATATATACCAACGGTACATAGGGAGTGCATCTAAAGAGTAGGTACATCATAATTTTAACCCCTTACTTTATACCGCCCTCCCTTTAGGGATGATTTTGCAAAAAAAGTTAAAACACGTATTTCTTTATTTCATACCGAAAGCCTAAATATGAATTTTAAGATCCCTAACTTAAGGAATTATGGATTGCCCATACAAACTTTCAACCCCTATTTCATCCCCTTCTAGATTATCTTTTGAGACAAAAGATAGCATATGACCTTCTCGAGGATATAATCTATCTCCTTGCCAAATTTCATAACGATCCGTTCAGCCGTTTAGTCGTGAAAAGGTAACAAACAAACAGAGTTACTTTCGCATTTATAACATTAGTATGAATAAGTGTATACACGTGAATTAATGATTCATATTTATATTCATATTCATTTATTTTCAAACGATGGGTACTATTTCACCCCCTTCTAAATTATTTTTTGAAACAAAAGATAGCCTATGAGACAAAAGACAGCTAGCGACAAAAGATAGCCTTCTCGAGGATATAATCTGTCTCTTTGCGCGCCTGAGCTCTTTCGCCGCTCTGTGAAGTCTGGACAAGTGCCGAAATCCTGGAAGCTTGCAAACGTGCAGCCCGTGCCTAAAAAAGGTAGTCGTGCCGACCCCTCTAACTACAGGCCCATCTCGGCCACGTCCGTCATCTGTAAGATTATGGAACGTGTACTGAACAACAGGCTCCTGGCACACCTAGAAACGCATAACCTCCTCAGTGATCGACAATATGGCTTTCGCCGAAATCGGTCTACTGGAGACCTTCTGGCGTATGCCTAGAAAGAACCTTTTCACTCTGGACTTGAAGACTCCGAGATTATACTGATTCGGAAAAAATACGCCGGAAGTGAGTTCCTTCTGCTATCAAGAAAAGTTGAAGCAAATAAAGAAACCCGACCTCTCTCAAATTCAGGAAACCATCGCCTTACGATGCTCAAACAAGGTGCTTCTCTCCCAAAAGCATTTTGAAGAGGAGCGACACAGTCTTGCGGAAAGAGAGAACTTTTAAAATCATAAAAAATCATCGCTCTAAAATATTTTCGACTTAATTCCATTTTCATTGCGTAC
The DNA here is from genome assembly GCA_918857605.2 of Philereme vetulata. Lineage (NCBI taxonomy): Eukaryota > Metazoa > Arthropoda > Insecta > Lepidoptera > Geometridae > Philereme > Philereme vetulata. Next base: position 4,246,517 of record OU975475.1, on the reverse strand, counting down.
GTAGAACTTTGATGTGTGATAAAAAACAATTGACAAATGATTTCCCGCCAATTTTTTTTTACTAAGAAGGTTGCAACGTTTCTAAATATATAACATGCGAAATTCAAATAGTTCCGATTAGCTAGCAGTGCAAAACTTTTAGTGTACCCCATGTATTACTTCACATCACACTAATATTATAAATGTGATTGAATGAATGAAAACACTTTATTTTACACACACATTACAAAATAGAAATTACAGACAAAATAAAAGACACACAGCAAATAGTACAATGAGCGGTCTTATCGTTTTGAAGAGATTTTTACCAGACAACCTGTGAATGTTTGGATATTGGGTTATTTATTTGATTGTTTGTTACTCAATCGCGCGCGTCGTAGCGGCCAAACAGATTTCGATGAAATTTAGTATATACGTAGATTATAACCTGGGTCACCACATAAGCTACCATTTATCCCATAAATCAGTTCTCATGGGATAAAAATGGCGTGTCAAGTCAAGTTGCAACAGCAAGTTTAGCTTTTATTGTAGGTTACGTACACATTTAGTAGTGTAACGCGTACGAAGTCGCAGGCAACAGTTAGTATTATAACGCGATAGTTGTGTGGATGTTTGTTACTCTTTCACGTCGTAAAGGCTGAACCGATTTCAATGAAATTTGGTATGTAAGTAGATTATAACCATGATTAACACATAGGCTACTTTTTGTTGACATACGACGCGTGCAAAGCCGCTGGCCAAAGCTAGTATTTCATATATAAAACTATTTTCATTCACTCATTCATTACCGTTTTTGGAACGTCTATGACTGATCTAGAGCATTGATTCCCAAAGTGGTCCAGGTGGACCCCCAGGGGTCCACGGGAGACTCGACAGGGGTCTACGTTGGCTTAACACAAAAATGGGGGTTCACAATTCATAAGCAGGGGTCCACGAAAATATATCTGGTTTCGGTAGTGAAGAACTAAAATGCTCGCTTGACTTCACCTATCAATGTAGGCAAATAATATTTTAAGAAGCTCAGCGACTGTTACTTGTCCATACTTGCATCGAAAACTGTTAATTCGTGGTTGATACTCAACTTGTAACGCAAACTTTCATAGTTCGATCTAATCTTCACATTTTTTGTCGACTGGGAATATGGTAGAAATGTAGCGGCAGGGGATCCACAGGAACCAGCAAAATTTTGAAAGTGGTCTATGAGAAAAAAAGTTTGGGAACCTCTGATCTAGAGCTTGGTATTACTACTCTGTGCCCACTTCAGTTCAATGCGGTATCCTTTTCCAATAAACCGTTGCGAATCCAAACAATTCAAAGTTCGTCGAGCAGTTCCGCGTACGTTTTATTAGTTTTACAAGTTTTTATCTGTATACCTATGTATTACTCGTGCGCGATAACTTGGGACCTGCTAGGAGTGCGACTCCCCGACCGCTTACCCTGCACTTCCCCGATGGCGCCCGTATTGTACATTTCGCATCACTATTTTTTACTAGGGTTTTTAGTCTCGTCAGAAAGGGAAATAGAAAAATTAACGAGAGATGCAATTACCAGCATAAGTGAGATTGACTGGAAAAAAGAAGTCAGCCATGTGGACAGGCTTCGACAGAAGTATTGGGACGATGACCTCTTACAAGAGACGAATGAATCGCAATTAATTGTAAATTTATCGGATACCTCTTCGTCAAGTGATTATAGTGAGACTGAGGACGAACAACAACCTCTAGAAGGCATAAATCCACTAAGTAGTGACGAATATGAGATAATGTAAATAATAGATAAAATAAATGTATAAACTTAAACATTGTATTTTTATTTTATTCAAATAGTGTAAAAAAGATTAGATAAAAAGCAGCGTCCTCCCTGAGTAACATAATAAATTAGGTTAAAAAAAAAACAAAGACGAAGCCGCGGGCGGCTGCTTGTTATGTTCGCTTTTTTGCGGGCGGTACAAACACGCCAATATGACGTCACCGCGCTCAGGTCCCAACTTATCGCGCACGGGTAATATGTATGTATGACGGTACCTGCCATAGTCACATTCCAAACGGCGCTGTACGCTAGGGAAAACCTGGAATCCTTCATCACCCTTGGAGAAGGCCATAGGTACGACACGCGGAACGGACGAAACTGGTGCATGTTAAGGTTCCCAATATTTACAACAGACTACCCGAGAGTATTAGAAACGCCTGCTCGACACAATCCTTCAAAAATAAGCTCAACCGGTGGTTAGTTGAACTGACGCCATATGAGGTTGACCAATCGTGATAATTGAATTAAATGATAATATAATGTTTGTAATTCTATTTTATATTTTTTTTTATGAATACCTAATTGAAGTAATGAAATTTATGATACTGATTGTACCAACCTCTGGAGGTTCTTTGCATAGACGAAAGGTTGCTAGCCTCTCGGTTTTTTATCGAGTACATTTCGGGGAGTGTGCGGCGGAACTTTTCAACCTGATCCCACCATATCCATTCTATCAACGGACACCCAGACGCTCTGCGGTGCGCCACCGCTATATGGTAGAAATACCGCCCATTCGCACAAAGCGGTTCTCTTCGACCTTTATTATGCGCACCGCCAAAAAGTGGAACGCCTTGCCAGAGTCTGTGTTTCCTGATAGCTACAACCTGGGTATCTGTAAGTCGCGAGTGAATAGGTTTCTTCTAGGCAAGCGTGTACCATTATAGACTGCATCATCGCTTACTATCAGACGAGATCGTGGTCAAACGCAAGCCTATAATGTATAAAAAAAGGTACCAATTTAATTTTATGTTATGTTAAATGACTTGTAATCTATTTTTATTTTTTACCAATAAATAAATATTAACTATGTTTTACCTGTATATCGCTAAAATGGAATAGAATAAAATAATCATTTTGTTAACTGTTTTTAAGAACAGGTCGTAGGTTTTTTTTTAAAATACGTTACAAACAGTTTACCCTTTTCGGACGTACAATAGGTAACAAATAACTGTTCTTTCTTACATATTTTAGCGATTATTTGTAAATGTTAGTTTAATATAGCAATGTTTAGGTATAGTTATTAACGGCCTGCCTGCCCCGCTTGCTCAATATGATAATATAAAAGCAATGTCCGCTTTAGGCAGCAGGCCAGCACCCTCCGTCGTCCGAGACACGTTCTCGGAGACCCGGATGACGAAATCACTTCCGCTAATGCGGGTGAGTCATCCACATTAGACAGAGCAAACACTCCATAAATACACCGACCTCGCCGGCGAGGTCGACGAGTCCCTTTAGTCGCCGCCTACACGAGGTACAAGCACGTACCCGGGCGTTTATCTCCTATCCCCGTCCCGGCAACAGCCCAAGCCGAGGTTCGTACCTAAGTGGTGCCCTTGCGCTAGTTGTCTCATCAAAAATAAAATTACAGGGCTGAGCGCCTTCTGCGCTCGCCAAAAGCTCGGTTAAGCTGCAACCGCCTGAGAGGCCAACAGCGAGATAAGTCCATTCGAAAAAAAAGCAGCAGGCCAGTCGGTGACCGTCAGTCGTGTTGTGCACATGTAATTAAATTCTTATACGAAAGCCATTGTGCTTATGCGGGTCTTATCTGTGTATAAAGTTATTGATTATTGATTAATTATGTATTAAATTCATGTATAACAAGATTGAGGTTATAAAATATTGAAAATAAATACAATAAGCCCATGGGAGTTGTTATTCGTTACACATACAACACGTAGCTGGGTTAAGGCCTCTTTCACGAATTTCTAATAAATTTAATTGGCGGGTAGAAATCATTCTCTCTTTATTCTTTACTAGCTGTTGCCAGCGGCTATGCACGCGTGGTTTGTCAATAAACACTCTACCATCTTTCTGCGCAATCGGATAAAAAGTAGCTTATGTTACTCAGGAATAATGTATCAATCTAATGATAAAATATTTTTTTAAATCGGTCTAATAGTTTTTGAGTTTATTCGTTACAAAAATACAAATCTTTCCTTTTATAATATTATAATTTTGGTCGGTATTTCTATTAACTTTTAAAATGTAAAAAGTGGTTATTATGACATAACGATAATAGTTGGACATATGGTATTCCTAAATTTTTTGTAGATATTGATATGTTCTTTAATATTGTAGAACATACTTTTGTTCTATCATCAATAGTTTCCGCAGCGCATGCGACGAAAGAAGTTTTAGGGCATTTTTTTACACCTTGGGTTACGTTACTTAAGTTTTAGTAAAGACTCCTAATCTTTTCTATTAATAAATATAACCTTTGTCACTCAGGGTGAATATAACTTTCCAATGGTGAAAGAATTTTTGAAATCAGTACAGTAGTTTTTGAGGTTATTCATTACAAACTTACACACAAAAATACAAATCTTTCCTCTTTATAATATTAGTATAGATTTATTCGTGATTGTACATAAGAAAATACATTAAAATGTACAGAAATAGAGAACATGTACAAAGGCGTGCTTAACCCTAAGAAGAGTTTTCTTCCCGCAAACCTTTGAGGCTAGAGAGAGAGATAATTTTGAAGGTAGGTGCGTGTACAAGAATCATAAATATGTACATATATCTAATATATGTACTAATTTGAAACGCAGGGGGAATTTTTGGGAGACAAACAGCGTGCGTCCGACCTCGAAACCATCTCGACAGGCACCGGCCGCCCGGCGCAAGCGCCTGAACGAGTAGATTTTGATAGTTTCCTTTCACAAAGATTAATAATAACTGAATTAAATATTGTTTTTTCACAATTCCTTAGTTAATAATAAGCTCTATCTTTTGATATAAATTTGACATGATTTCAAGAAGAACCCTCTTAGTATCGACCGTTTAAATATCAATTTAGTGTCAACTTCATGATTTTTTTATCGAGAAAAGTATTAATATTCGCGTTTCTATCTTCACAAAGCGGTAGATTATATGTTCAATTTTAATAAAATATGTTTTTTGTGCATATTTTACATTTCAGTAGAGATACAGTTGTTAAAAAAAACATTAAAAGTCGTCACCCTTCAAACTTCCCCGCCTTAAACAAATAAAACAAAATAAAGGTACCTAAAGTAAGTAACAAAATGAATGAATATAATAAATAAACTAATATATACAAAAATAAATATATACCTACGATAAAATAAAATTACAGAGAAAGATGCTCTTTAATTTTCCGTTTGAAAATGTTAAGCGATGGACTAGCGCCAACTTTATGGGGCAGGGCATTCCAAATTTTCACCGCATAAACTCTCTTTATCTGTTTTCACGTGAAAACAAAAGACGTATGTATCTTTTATCCGTTGGATAGCGTCAGAGGTGGTGAAATAGAAAGAAAGAAAACACATATATTTGCTCCCACAGATAGTGTACAATAATAAAATAACACAGACAATGGTGGTGTTGCGTGGGGACAAAATGGTTCCTGTCTCAGCATGGGCTGCTAAATAGGCACTAAAGTTAACGCGCCTGCGAACCCCGAGCGCAACTTCAATTCGGCCGCGTCAAAAACTTCGGCCTGAATATCGCTATCCCTGTTTAGTGACGAAGTTTAGCCACACAGAGCGACAGTGATAGCAATAGAACGATTTTAAATTTGATTAGATTTTGACCGTGTTCCGTAATACCAAAAATGATGACTGAAAACTTGTTGTACTTTTCTCATTGTGTTGTTATTCTGTAACTAGACGATATAATCTATGTTCCCATGACTAGGATACGTAAGATGTTGTTGTTTTTAATACGAAACAGTTAGGTTGAAAACAGGTCTTTTATGACGTAAAAACATGCAGAATGCGATACGCTTCTATTTCATTTTGGGTAAGTATTTTGATCTAATATATGGTTGGGAACCTAGATCAATACTATTCAAATTAAAATAATACCTTATTAAGGTAGAAATATGCTCTAATTAGAAATGATCTTGGTAGTACGTGTTGTATGGGCGATTGTCCCTCCGGTGTCCCCTTAACATTTTTGCATAAGGCATTTACATACAGAAGAAGCTATATAAGACATTCTATCGTTATAAAATTCTTGCATGGTGTAAAAAACTTTTAAAATAAATAAAAATCAATTGATGTTTGTATGTCTCGCTAAAACTCAAAAACAGCTAAATCGATTTTGATGATTTTTTTGTGTTTTTTTAGGGATCCCTGGATTGCTTAAATTCACAATTGGACTCGGTAGGTGGGACTGTTGTCGAGATCTTGGCGGACGAAGTCGTGAGCATACAACTAGTAATAAATAAATATTACTGGACATTTCACAGAGCGCTATCTACTCCCAAACTAAGCAGAGCTTGTACTATGGGAACCATACCATCCACCTGATAGATTACTTATATACATTTTTTGTACATACACTTTTTTATTATATATAGAAAAACATCTAAAGCCAGAACAAATATCTGTATTTTATTATTTTATTTATTGAAGATCATGCATTTGTTCCGCAACGGGAATCCAACCCGCTACCTCCTGCGTCTCAGCCGGCTATTCGCCCACTACACCACGGAGGTTGTCAAAGTAATCGTTTTAGGGCTCCGTACCTAAAGGATAAAACGGCACCCTATTACTAAGGCTCCACTGTCTGTCCGTCTGTCTGTCTGCCCGTCCGTCTGTCACCAGGCTGTATCTCATGAACCGTGACAGTTAGACACTTTAAGATTTCACAGATGATGTATTTATGTTAAGGGGGGGCTCCCATACAACAAATGTGATTTTTTTGCTCGTTTTAGCTCAATATTGATAACGGCAACAGGTAGACGCTTGAAATATTTACAGAATATTAAGTTATATATTCACTTTAAAAATAAATAATTAAATTTAAATTAAAACACATATTTAAGGGAGGCTCCCATACAACAAACGTGATTTTTTGCCGTTTTTTATAGATAATAGTACGGAATACTTCGTGCGCGAGTCCGACTCGCACTTGGTCGGTTTTTTAAGACTATTTACAAATCAATGAAGGATCTAAATATCCTAGAACAAACTGAGGCATACAGGTGTAAAGCCTCACGTGCCTGTAATTTCACCCTTCAAACCGAAGCACAGCAATGCTGCTTGGCGGCAGAAATAAGTATGGTGGTAGTACTTCTGCGAGCGAGCCCCTTTACAAGGAACTCTACTACTTTAAGAGTTTTATCAGTTTTTTTTTAATATTCATCATCATATAATCATCACTGAGAACTTATCATGGGAACAGCACATTACTGAAGTCAGCAGGAAGATGTATGGATCAATGCACGCTCTAAAGCGCATGCATAATTTCCTTCCTTTTGCAGCTAAAATTACTCTTGTAAATTCTATCCTACTCCCTATCCTAGATTATGCAGATGTGTGTTATCCCGACGCTACTGAGGAGCAATTTAATAAACTGGAGCGGTTGTTAAACCTCTGCATCAGATATACTATATACGGGTTACGAAAGTATGACCACATCTCACAGTACCGCTCACAGTTAAAGTGGCTCAAAATCCGGTTTCGTCGGGATACTCATATACTCTGTCTTCTTTATAACATCCTTCAAAATCCTCTGTCCCCTTGCTATCTTAAAGAACGTTTTTCTCCTCTTTTTCCGCCTGATCGCCCCTCTCGTTCTTCTCAACATCTGTTATTCAAGACGCCTGAGCATAAAACTTCTTTCTTCACTTACTCTTTCACTGTGACTGCTATCTGCTTGTGGAACTCTCTTCCAGTGGAAATCCGCAAGGCCGCCTCTATGGGAATCTTCAAATCCAAACTCTTTAAATACTTCATCTCTCTTCAAGATACCCAACAAAATTGTGCACTTTATGTAGATATATTTGTTTATTTCGTTTATGTATGTGTATTATTATTATTTTTAATTTTTGTAAGTTTATTTCTAAGCTAAAGTTTGATTAAATTTCCTTTTTCTGGCACTACCACTTTCTCCACACTACACAAAGGTTAGCTGGAAGAAAATGCTAATTAGCATTGAGTTCGCCTATGTATCTTTTTATTAGTGCAATAAAGAATTTTCTAATCTAATCTAATATTGACCTTTTTCGCTTTTTCTCTCAAACCTTCACAATTTATTGCTATTAACTAAATCATCACTTATTTATATCATGTTTTTGCACAGTCCTATCACAAAATAGATAGAATACAGAAGTTAAGTAGATTTTTACCCGGAAACCTGTTCTTATTATACATTTTTATTGAATTTCTTTTATTTTTTATACTTAACCTTTCATTACCTTTAATACCTATTATTTATGTTGACGCTTCGCCATCTAGCGGAAAATTGCAGTGCCCTTGCAGGGTTCATGTTTGAAACATATAGATAGGTAGGTATAACCCTAGACAATAAGCTTCAATGGGGCCCTCACATTGATAAGTTGTCGAAGAGACTTAGTTCTGCGGCATACGCAGTCAAAAAGATCCGTCTTTTTACATACGTAAACACAGCTAGACTAGTTTACTTCAGCTACTTCCACAGCATTATGTCACACGGTATACAGCTGTGGGGGAGTGCTGCAGATATGAACACCGTTTTTGTGCTGCAGAAGAGGACTCTTCGTGCAATTTATAATATGGGCCCCAGAGAATCATTACGCCATAAGTTTAAACAAATACATATTTTGACATTACCTTGTCAATACATCTATGAAATACTGATGTATGTTCACAAAAATATTAATTTATTTAAGAAAAATAGCGATAATCATAATTTTAATACTAGAAATAAAGATAAACTCGCTGTTGCCACTTGTAAACTCCATAAAGTTAGTAAATCATTTAAAGGGCAAGGTGTTCGCTTTTATAACAAACTCCCAAGTGATGTACAAAAATTGACAAATAACAAAGGACAATGCCAGATCCTGCCCCACCCTTTCATAATTTACAAATAATGTAAATCAATCAAAATTATGCAATGAAATTAGGACCCTTGGTTACGTAACTGTTATTCTGTTACACTTGCTGATAAAAAGATAAAGATAAAAGGAATTTAAAAACCCAAGTCCTATTTCCTGTTTTTATCGCGGCCATCTGCGTTACTTAGTACGCATACACGCGGAACAAAACGATTCATTTAATAAGAAAAAAAGGCATCTATTAATATATTATGTACGGATTTTAATATGTATTTGATTGAAATATACATAATTAATGAAAATATTGTTTTAATATTAATTATTATGAATGTATTTTCTAATCATTACTTATTTCGCATTTGAGCGTTAGTGATTAGGTGATAGAGTAACGAAACGTCTCTGACGCGACGCGCTAATATTATAGTTATGTCAAAAAGTCATTCATTCATTGACATTCGCTCTGTTCTGTTTGCATTGCTGTTTGTTTTTTACGTTCCATAATCTCTCTTCGATTATATTACTGTTATATTATCACGACGATTTTTGCTTTTGGACACGGACTTGATCTCGCCTACTCGCCGACTGTGCTACGTGCTACGGATTCTGATCATCAACTTAAGGTACCTAACCTAAATGTAACAATTGTTCTTAGATTTAAACAGAAACCGCAAGTTCTAAAGGCATTTAAACATGTTTTTAATTATCACTAATAAAGCAGCAATAGCTTTAGCTACATTTAGCTTGCTTGTAAACCAACTTTTATTTGATGGGTCCAAGCTCTATAGAGTTTCTGGCATTGTCATTTAAAAACGCAATTAAACAAAATCTTTATAAAAAAGCCTACTATAAAATATTGGATTATTTAGATGATAGAGAAGCTTGGGATTGAAATTACTTATTTTTTTTTTAATTTACTTATTTGAATAACTCGTTCAAAATGTTACAATTTAGACGTAATTTATTTCCTGTATTGTTATGTATTATAAAAGGATTATAAAAAAAACAACCAACCTTGTTTTCTTGCCTTTCTTTCCTGGCTTAGTCGCGAAGGAACAGGCAGTAAAATTGACGTTTCAAAGTGATCCTTGTGATTTAAATGAATAAAAGATTTTGACTTTGACTTTGAAACGGAAATACTTATAAGACCTATGTAAAACATCATGTACGCAGTAATTGTTTGACTTTGACTTGTAAAGTGCAACAAGAGCACCCACAAATAGAGCGCGTGTACCAGCATCTCAGATGAATTAGGTCGAAAGCCAGTGAGTGCTGCGCTTTAGCGAGACCGAAATCATGCTTTGTTTGACAACATTTGTTAGCTGGTTATGTGTGAGATGATGAGTATCGCCCGCCGCACTCGCTCACTTGCTTTATACCACAGCGAGACAACTGTAGAAGATACACACTCGCCTCTCACTTCTCGCCAACTCGTTTCTATTTTCTAGCTCTACTCGCTTCGCGCTCATCGCCGGCGGTGAGACAAGTTCCTTAATGAAGGCGTTCAAAGTTCACCACTAAGCCCTACAGTTGCTAAAAAATGTAGAATATTCTTAGGAGTTCTAACTGTTAGCTTCTCCGTGCTAAGGATTGCCCAGATGTATGCTACGTTTACGCATTAGTGGACCACACTCGCCTAACAGATGTAAATTTTTCTAGCCTACGCTGTCCCACAGCTGGGCAAAGGCCTCTCCCTCATCTCTCCACTTAACTTGATCCTGTGCCCGATCCCGCCATTGTCCAAATCATCGCGCCAACGGTTCTAAGGCCTTCCACGGTGTCGCTTTCCACCCACAGGGACCCATCCAGTTACGACACTAATGAATTATTTAAATTTAAAATAGATATCGAAGCACCTTTTACTGAAGAGAGTTCTTGTATGTAATAATTCTCTAAACATTTATATTTTATTGATCGAGCGAAGCGAGATCTCCAAATCAACTTGGGCAAATCGGCTATGTATGTATGTACGAGTATGTTTGTTTGTCCGAGGATACTCATAACTTTCGAAGCGTTTATCCGATCATCGTGAAATTTAATACATAGGTAGGTAGTAATAGCACAATTTTGGTGTGACAAAATAAGCTAAAAATGTTGGAGGGTTGTTGAGATATTGGGGTTCAAGAGAGGTAAAAAAAAATTTGACTATCAGGTCAAGTGGGACGTCAAATGAATGGTCATTATTAGTACATTTAGACTCCGTTTTCATTTTTAGTAAAGTCCTTATAGTTTTTGAGTTATTAGTCATAATAGAAACAGGGGCCGAGTCACCCACGTCCGTAGGAGAAACTGTCAAAGTCCACCACCCACTGGCCAAAGTCGTGTAGCCAAGTAGCTCCGCTGCGTTCCGACACGGTGACTGGTGTAGCCACTAACGGGGGCGGGTCGACGTGATGGTCTCATTGCTGGCAGACCGACCTGATGCACACAGACAAGCGCCGCATCGGATGACTAGTCGTGGAGGGTAGCGGGATCTGAGGCACGGTGCACCGCTGGCCGACCGCAGTCAGTAGGGGGCCCAAGTAGCGAAATAGCCACTCGTGAAAGGCTGCCCTGCCAACTAGCGAAAAATCCCTGGATGCGCCATGGTGCCGGCTGGCGACCGGACGAGAGGACCCTATGGACATCCTAGGAGGGGCTCGGGCGTCCCCGCAGTCTCCAGACTAGTCCTCCGACGATGAAACTTTTCGTGTGCGTCTGAGGGTAATCAGTATAAAGCCCCACTTCACTGCCGCCTCCTAACCTTAAATCACTCGTAACCATAATGAAAAGTAGAAACAAGAGAATGTTTAAACAGCGGCTGCACTCCCTCTCACTGAAAGTGTACCTCTGCAACATCCGAGGTCTGCACTCAAATCTCGTCGCAGTCCATCACCACCTTGAGACTGAGAAACCAGTTCTCTTGTTTCTTTCGGAGACGCAGATAGGATGTCCGTCTGACACGGCGTACCTCTCGTATCCAGGGTTTACCCTGGAGCACATTTTTAAATCCCGAGCGGGTGTCTGTGTGTACGCCCGTGATGATATCTGCTGTCGGCGTCTCCGAAACCTTGAAAATCCCAGCTTTTCTGTTGTATGGATTTTGGTGGACTCAGGCCTTGAAAATTTTTTATATGGCTGTATATACCGTTCGCATAGTGGAGACCAGGAGACGACCAAGCTCATGACTTACCTCAGTGAGGCGGCGGACGCCGGCCAACAAAAGTACCCATCTGCTCAATTGGTTCTGTTGGGGGACTTCAACGCTCACCACCAAGAGTGGCTCTTCCCATACCAAAGCACTGACCACGCAGGGAGACAAGCGCGAAAACTAGCTTTTCGCTTAATCTCACCCAGCTGGTCCAAGGAGCAACGCGGGTTCCTGATGTTGACGGCCAAACAGCCAATGTCTTGGACCTTCTACTAACAACTGATCCAGACCGCTACTCCGTGTCGGTTTCATCACCTTTGGGTAGTTCCGACCATTGTCTGGTGAAATTTGTATGTGTCTACTCCCCGCCCGATCTTAGCCCTAGAGGCAAGCGAAGAGTATGGCAGTACAAGTCAGCTGATTGGGATGAAATGCGTGCATTCTTCGCATCATATCCTTGGCAGCAAGTCTGCTTCTCCTCGGACGATCCTTCAGATTGCGCGGATGCCGTGACAGATGTGTTGCGTCAAGGGATGGAATACTTTATCCCATTCTCTGACGTAACAGTGTCAGGCAAAGCTCAACCTTGGTTTGGAGCCGAATGTAGACGCGCTGAAATGCAGAAACATGAGGCATACCTAGCATGGGTTGAAGCTCGAAACCGCAAAACCAAGGACCTATCTAAGAAGAAGACAGCTTATAACAAAGCTGCCAAGTCCTGCAAGAAGGCTTTACGGAAGGCTCGATTTGACCACATAAGCCGAATAGGGAACAAATTGGCATCGTACCCATCGGGCAGTAAGGCGTTTTGGTCCCTGGCTAAAGCGGTTCAGTCGAATTTCTGTTGCCCCTCACTACCTCCACTTCTGAAACCTGACAGGACTCTGGCCCATACCGCTGAAGAGAAAGCGAATCTGTTCGCCAATCTTTTTGCGGAATCTTCTCGTCTAGATACTGCAAGCGGGACACCTCCGAGTCTACCGGATGGTGGGGTATATATGCCGGAAATCCGCATACATCAGACCGAGGTTCGAAAAACGATGCAGAATCTGGACGTGAACAAAGCCAGTGGCCCTGACGGTATTCTGGCAGTTGTTCTTAAATTCTCCGCGCCTAAGCTCGCTCCTGTACTGACACGCCTCTTTCGCCGCTCTGTGAAGTCTGGACAAGTGCCGAAATCCTGGAAGCATGCAAACGTGCAGCCCGTGCCTAAAAAAGGTAGTCGTGCCGACCCCTCTAACTACAGGCCCATCTCGGTCACGTTCGTCATCTGTAAGATTATGGAACGTGTACTGAACAACAGGCTCCTGGCACACCTAGAAATGCATAACCTCCTCAGTGATCGACAATATGGCTTTCGCCGAAATCGTTCTACTGGGGACCTTCTAGCGTATGCCACGCACATATGGAGCGAGGCCGTAGAGAAACACAGAGAAGCGCTGGCTGTTTCTCTTGACATCTAAAAGACCTTTGATAGGGTCTGGCATGATAGCGTTATTAGCAAGCTTCCATCATACGGTCTGCCCACTGGTCTGTGTGTCTGGATATCGGACTTCTTGAGGGACCGTTCGATACGAGTTGTCGTTGAAGGCTGCTCGTCCGATCAATTGGCGAATAATGCCGGGGTCCCACAAGGGTCAGTACTATCCGCAACTCTGTTCTTGCTGCATATCAACGATCTGCTAAAACCCGGTACCTTTGGGTATGCAGACGATAGCACAGTTGTGGAAAGCTATACTTCTAGTGCACGAGTTAGTAAAGCGCAGATTCAGTCACTCAGGGAGGCCATGGTCGAGCGCTTAAACCTCCTTGAACTCTCCTTGAAGGCAATCTCCGACTGGGGTGATGCCAATCTAGTCAAGTTCAATGCGAATAAGACCCAGGCGTGTCTGTTCTCCGCAAAACGAAGTCAATTTAATCTGACTCCTACTTTCCGAAATGTATCCGTGCCGATATCTGACCACCTCGAGCTTCTTGGTATCACATTAACTCCGACTCTCAATTTCGGCTTCTACATTGAGTCGAAAGCCCAGTTGGCTGCTAAAAAACTTGGTATACTCGCAAAGGTGAGGCACTACTTCACACCGGGACATTTGCTCAACTTGTACCAAGCACAAGTCCGTTCGTGTTTGAAGTACAGTTCTCACCTCTGGGATGGATCAGCGAAGTACCAACTTGAAGCTCTAGAATCAATTAAGAGAAGAGCCAAGAAGCTCATAGGCAACGATGAGCTAGTTGATGCAAGGCTCCTCAGCCTGGAGCATCGACGAAAGGTTGCTAGCCTCTCGGTTTTTTATCGAGTACATTTCGAGGAGTGTGCGGCGGAACTTTTCAACCTGATCCCACCATCTCCTTTCTATCAACGGACAACCAGACGCTCTGCAGTGCGCCACCGCTATATGGTAGAAATACCTCCCATTCGCACAAAGCGGTTCTCTTCGACCTTTATTATGCGCACCGCCAAAGAGTGGAACGCCTTGCCAGAATCTGTGTTTCCTGATAGCTACAACCTGGGTATCTTTAAGTTGCGAGTGAATAGGTTTCTTCTAGGCAAGCGTGTACCATCGTGGACTGCATAATCGCTTACTATCAGGCGAAATCGTGGTCAAACGCAAGCCTATAATATATAAAAAAAAACAGAACTTTGACAAAGTTCACAGGGTACACCAGTGACCCCACACAGCTGTAATATGGTATGCGTGTAGCTTAAATGACACAAATATAGGCAAAAGTCTGAAAACCAGAACAACAGCAATTTGTACCCCAAAAAAGGAGATCCACGTAACATGAACTCCCGTTACTTGTTATTTGAACGAAACTGTAGGTCAAGTACGGTGGTTATATATTTTGTGGGACTATTTTGATAGTCAAAGATTACAAATAATATTTTTTTGTTTTTATCGGAGACTCGTGAGATCTCAGTTCGAGGCGAACTTATAAGATATTTAATTCTGTAGCTATCTATTTTGTGGTACTATCTCCACCCCCCTAATGTACCCCTTTAACTAGGTCGCCGAAATATCACTAGGTCGAGCCTCCCCACGCGAACTTCAGCTTTAACCCTCGTGCAAAAGGCTCATTTTCATTTGGCTAAGAGTTGTTGTTTATTTATAGCTGATAAGTTGATGTCTTACGCGGTTGATTTGACTTGTAAAGTAAAACTCGTTGTTTCGAGGGTAAATTACTTAACCCTCGAAGTGATGAGAAGTAATGCCCTGTGGGATGCAACTAAACCTCCGATTCGAAAGTCGTGTGTTCGAATCCCTGCCTTGTCATTTGACAATGCCAAAAAGTTGTTTTACGCCTCAATACAAAAATAATAATTTTGAAAATATTTTAAACTAGCTGTTGCTAGCGGCTTCGCATGCGTGGTTTGCCAATAAAAAGTAGCCTATGTGTTAATCCAGGTTATGATCTACGTACATACCAAATTTCATCGCAATCGGTTCAGCCGTTCCGGCGTTAAAGAGTAACAAACATCCATACATACAAACTTTCGCGTTAATAATATTAGTAGGATAGGACTAGCTGTTGCCCGTGACTTCGTACGCGTTACACTACTAAATAAGTAGGTAACCTAGAAATAAAGCTAAACTCGCTGTTGCTACTTGACAACCCATTTTTATTCCATGGGAACAGTTTTATGGGATAAATGGTAGTCTATGTGGTGATCCAGGTTATAGTCTACATATATACCAAATTTCATCGAAATCGGTTCGTGTTTGAGCGTGATTCAGTAACTAACAAACAAACATGCAAACACCAAACTGGTGGTAGAGCCTTTGTGAACGGGCTCGAGGAAGTGGTCACCGCCTTACCTTTATCTGCCGCCAAATAGCAGTACTTGTGCTGCTGTGTTCCGGTTAGATGGTAATGGTATGTTCCTGTAATTACTGGCACATAGGCATAACAGCTTAGTACTATAGTATGGCAACGTATCCACATAGAGATCAAGACAACATATTAGCTTGTTTTGAATTCTATGTGGATATCCATGGGCTGCAGTAGCCACTTAACATCTGGTGGACTGCATGCTCGTTTGCCATATAAGTAGTATAAAAAAAATGCAAATAAATATCCAGAGTTTCGCATTTATTTAGTGTGATTTTTATAAACTTCTGCTCCCGGAATGACTTTTGAATAGGGAGTTCAATTTTGAGATTATAACATTTTACATGTCAATGCACATTTCCGTAAACACTTCTTTCTATATAGGCATGATCTTGATTATTGTCAAAAAATAAAACATTTAAAAGTATATATAACCGAAGTTATGATGGTATTATTTCCCTGGGCAAGCCCATTCACAAGGAACTCTTCTAATCTTAGCTGATAAGACCATTATTAATTAAATGTTGCTGGACATTTCACACAGCGCTATCTAGCCCTAAACTAAGCAGAGCTTGTACTATGTGAACCAGATAACTGATAGCATACTTATATACTTTTTTTGTTGTATATACATACTTACTAGTGGTTCACCCCGAACTGAGATCTCGCGAGTCTCCCATAAAAACAAAAAAATATTATTCGTAATCTTTGACTATCAAAATAGTGTCACGAAATGAATAACCAAAC